>LR812526.1:65309244-65666744 GCA_903798195.1 Danio kyathit
TATACACACTTATTCACACACACTCATACACTACGGCCAATATAGTTCATCAATTCCCCTATAGCTCATGTGTTTGGACTGTGAGGGGAAACCGGAGCACCCGGAGGAAACCCACGCCAACACGAGGAGAACATGCAAACTCCACATAGAAATGCCAACTGACCTGGCTAGGACTTGAACCAGCGACCTTCTTGCTGTGAGGTGACCGTGCTAACCACTGAGCCACCATACCGCCCTCAATTCACATGCTATCCGTCATAAATAGTATTCAGAAAAAGAATTAGCGTGTCCCAAATTGAAGTATGTTGAAAAGAGTACACCAAAATTTCCCTGATGGTTTACTATTTCCTGTTGAAATTAGAAATTTGTCTGTACTTAAACTGCTAACATTACCCACAATACATTGCACTGGATGTGAATTCGATTAGAACTACAAATTTGAGTAAAAAGTGTAAACAAACTACAAATATGGCGGATGCGCCGTTAAACTTCATGCTTGTTAACATTAGTTAATGTACTTTGAGAAAACATGAACTAACAATGAACAACTTTATTTCCATTAATGTTAACAGATTATTACTCCGTTTACGGTTCATTGTTTGTTTATGTTAGTAAAAGCATTAACTAAATATTTAATTTAATTTGTTTGTTGTTTTTAATCCTAGTTTATATCTACCAAAAATTGCATTTTTTTTTTTTGTGTTTTTTAATATGATGTCAGTGAGGGCTGGACAATATATCTTTTCAGCATCGATATCACCATGTGTGCATCTGCAATAGTCACATCTTATAGATCTGCAGTGCTGAGTTGACATTGCAGTGTCATTTTTACATTTACGTATACAAAGCAATAAAGCATGCACTGCTCATTTCATTTTATCTTTGCTTTATTGCATTTATTTATGCTTGTAATTTGTTGATCACATTTCATGCATGATTCACTGCCCTACAGAATCATCCCAATCAACCTAAATTAATACATTCGGTAACACTTTAAGGACCAATTCTCACTATTAATTAGTTGCTTATTGGCATGCATGTTATTGAGATATTGGCTGCTTGTTAGTACTTAAGAAGCACATATTCCAGCCTTATTCCAAAATGGATTAAATTGATTTATTTCCTAAACATTCTACACACAATCCCCCATAATGACAAAGTGAAAAAAAGAGTTTTTGATATTGTTGCAAATTTATTAAAAATAAAAAAGCTGATAAATCACATGTACATCAGTATTTACAGCCTTTGGCGTGAAGCTCTAAATTGAGCTCAGGTTCATTCTGTTTCCACTGATCATTCTTGAGATGTTTCAGCAGCTTCATTGGAGTTCACCTGTGGTCAATTCAGTTGATGGACATGATTTGAAAAGGCATACACCTGTCTATATAAGGTCCCAGGGTTGACAGTGCATGTCAAAGCACAAACCAAGCATGAAGACAAAGGAATTGTCTGTAGACCTCCAAAACAGGATTGTCTCGAGGCACAAGGCTGGGGAAGGTTACAGAAACATTTCTGCTGCTCTGAAAGTTCCAATGAGCACAGCGGCCTCCGTCATCCGTAAGTGGAAGATGGAGAACCACCAGGACTCTTCCTAGAGCTGGCCGGCCATCTAAGCTGAGTGATCGGAGGAGAAGGGCCTTAGTCAGGGAGGTGATCAATAACCCGATGGTCACTCTGTCTGAGCTCCAGCGTTCTTCTGTGGAGAGAGGAGAACCTTACAGAAGGACAACCATCTGTGCAGCGATCCACCAATCAGGCCTGTATGGTAGAGTGGCCAGACTGAAGCCACTCGCCACCTGGAATTTGCCAAAAGGCATCTGAAGGACTCTCAGACCATAAGAAACAAAATTCTCTGGTCTGATGAGACTAAAATTAAATTCTTTGGAGTGAACGCCAGGCGTTACGTTTGGAGAAAACCAGGCAGCACTTATCACCAGGCTAATACCATCCCTACAGTGAAGCATGGTGGTGGCAGCATCATGCTGTGGGGATGTTTTTCAGCAGCAGGAACTGGAAGACTAGTCAGGATAGAGGGAAAGATGAATGCAGCAATGTACAGAGACATCCTGAATGAGAACTTGCTTCAGAGTGCTCTTGACCTCAGACTGGGGCGACGGTTCATCTTACAGCAGGACAATGACCCAAAGCACACCGCCAAAATATCAATGGAGTGGCTTCACAACAACTCGGTCAATGTCCTTCAGTGGCCCAGCCAGAGCCCAGACCCAATCCTATTGAACATCTCTGGGGAGATCTGAAAATGGCTGTACACCAGGGGTGCTCAACCCTATTCCTGGCGATTGACCTACCTGCAGTTTTCAGTTGCAGCCCTTATTAAACACACCTGCCTGTAATTATCAAGTGCTCCTCACGTTCTAAATAATTGGTTCAGGTGTGTTTGATCAGGGTTGGAGCTGAAATCAGCCGGAAGGTCGATCGCCAGGAACAGGGTTGAGCACCCCTGCTGTACACCATCTCTTCCCATCCAACCTGATAGAGCTTGAGAGGTACTGCAAAGAGGAATGGGCAAAAATTCCCAAAGACAGGTGTGCCAAGCTTGTGGCATCATATTCAAAAAGACTTGAGTCTGTAATCGCTGCCAAAGGTGCATCAACAAAGTGTTGAGCAAAGGCTGTGAATACTGATGTACATGTGATTTTACAGGTCTTTTATTTTAAAAAATTTGCAACAATATCAAAAACTCTTTTTTCACATTGTCATTATGGGAGATTGTGTGTAGAATGTTGAGGAAATAAATCAATTTAATCCATTTTGGAATAAGGCTGTAACATAAACAAATGTGGAAAAAGTGAAGTGCTATCAATACTTTCCGGATGCACTGTATTCTACCTTAATAGGAAGCAAATTAGGAGTTTATTGAAACAATAAAAAAGTCATAATGGTTTGCTAAGTGTGAGCAAAACTAAATATTGCAATGTCTGATTATTCCAATATCGTGCAGCCCTAATGTGAGTTTTATTCCTGTCATCAACTGGTAATAAAGGAAATCAAATGCAGTCACCAGACTGGACCTCTTAAAGGGATAGTTCACCCCAAAATTAAAATGTACTGACTATTTACTCGTCCTCACCTTCCTAACCTTTTTGTGCTTTTTATTTTCAAGAAGATATTCTGAAGAAACCTGTAACCATTGACTTCCTATGAAAAACAAATGCTATGTACAGTAAGTCAATGGTTACAGGTTTCTGACTTTATTTAAAATACCTGACTGGTATGGAACGGGTTTGGAACAAGTGTAAAACAGTGAGTGAGAAACCGATTTTTTTTTTTTGATTTTCAGTGATCTATCCCTTCAAGCCAAACATGTCAGGATAATATAGCTTTGGCACTTTAAAAACTGGGTGTTAAAGTTGGCGACATAAAAGCTAAATGTAAAGTTTGTAAAACTATTATTAAGCTATCAAATAGCACTTCACAAACAGTAAGTAATAAATGACTATCACTATGAGTACAAAAATGGATCCAAATCGGCAATGTTTATTTTGCTAGTGCACATTGTTATTCTTTAGGTGAACAATTAATCTGTTAAAAAAATAAACGTTTGTTTTGGTAATCATCAGTCAAAATCTGAGCATCTGCTTCTATGTTTGGATTGGCTCCTTCTCCGATGATGTCAGTTTGGCGCTTCAGCCACAATATTCTTAGCCACGCCCCTTTAACTGTTAAGCCGCGGTCACACTAGAGTTTGAGCTTGCGAAATTCTGTCGTATGGCGCTGCGAAAAGGGGCGGGATTAAACAAGATGATTAGACATTAAAAAAAGTGAGCGATTACTCCATGTTTTAAATTCCTGTACAGAGAGTTCATGTTTTGATCCTGGATTGGTCTCACGCGAGTTCACCAAGCTTGAACTTTGCACCGCAGCAACATGCGAAACTTCGACGCATGACCCTGCGTTTCCGGTCTGACGCATTCGCGTGCGTATGAATGGAAGTCTATGTGGAGTAAAGTCCAGTGTGACCGCGGCTTTAGTTTGCAATGAGGGAATGATGCACAAGAGAAAGCCACCCCCCCTCCCCCCTACTCAATATTCAGTTTCATTAGGAAGTGCATCAACATACTGAAATAGAAGTCTCTGCAACTTCTGGTTCACGCTGACTTTAATGTTCTGCTGAAAAAAAAGTCCATCTTCAATAACCTGAGGGTGAGAATTTAAATGTGAATTAAATTTTTGGATGAGCTATCCCTTTAAAATGGGGGTATAATGCTATAAATAATAAAATTTAATATTTTTTTTGTAAATATTAATATGAACTTTTTATTTTAAATGTGATTAATTGCGATTTAATCGTTTCACAATACTTCTAATATAACTTCCAATGACATTTATCCTCAAATGTATACTTTTATAAACCCATAACCAATTAATCAATTAAATCCAGGAAAATGTCAAATTATGAAGTGGTCTCCTTTCTCCATAGCTGTATTTTTATAACAATTATTGAACAATAAATTTGACATTTTGAAACCATAAATGCACCAGAAAGATAGAATTTAAAAGCAAATTACAAACTCATCTTGCAATAATACCACACATGATTTGGTTTTCACCACTAATAATGAGTGTGAAAGGCTTTTAACTCCTACTGTATTTCTTCACCTCCACTGACCAAGTCCCATCCAAAAAAAATGTAATCGTTTTAACAAAGACGCGAGCCGATAATGAGACCGTTTGAGTCTCCACAGTCATTTGCAATTCAAATAGCGCAGGCAAAAGTTGTGTGAAGCTGTAGTTGTCACGCTATGCTGACGAGCATTTTTGTTCTTGTGTTGATTTGCATTGTGCTCATTTGCATAATGATGATGATGATGCATCATCTCCTGCTCCCACAGAGAACATCACAGCGCCGGTGTTTAACAAGCGGCTCTGTGGGAAATCACAATGTTTGTGTGTGTGTTTCAGGTTGTTCGGGCACACTGGAGCCTGCAGTGCATGTGGTCAGTCCATTCCTGCCAGTGAAATGGTCATGCGGGCGCAGGGAAACGTTTACCACCTTAAGGTTGGTTATGGGAAGCTTGATTTAGAAATGCAAAAGAAAAACTATAGTTCACGCAGAAATTGACCTGTCGTTTGTCATATTTTACAGAAAATTAGAAACACCTGATTAAACCCTCACAAGGTCCAAGTTGCACTGATAAAAAATGCTTTGTTGTTAGTCGCATTTAATTTAATTTAGCATTTTTGATTTAATTATTTTGAATCAATTTAATTGAAATTGGTGAATAATAATAATAAAAACAGCACAATTCACATACAACAAAAGCACAAGTAATGCAACTTTTGACTTGTTAATTATAATTTAAATTAATATAAAATTTATTATATTTTATTATTAAATTAAAATGCATCTATTTATTTAAAATAGGCAACTGGCAGTCCTAAATAATAATGATATTAATTAATAATAATAATAATAATAATAATAATAATAATAAACCGCACAATCTCATACAACCAGCAATGCAACTTGGATCTATTTTAAATTCTATTTTAATTTAATATTAATTATATTTTATTATTGAATTAAAATGTAATTGTTTAATAAAAATAGGCAACTGGCAGCTAATAATAATAATAATAATAGTAAATGGCACAATTCACATACAACAAGCAAGCAACTTGTGACTATTTTTAATTCTATTTTAAGTAAATTTAATATTAATTTATTTTAATTTCATTACATTTTATTATTTAATTCATGTAATTATTTAAATTAAAACGGACAACTGGCAGCCCTATTAATAATAATAATAATAATAATAATAATAATAATAATAATAATAATAATAATAATAATAATAACAGCAGCACAATTCACATACAATAAGCAATGCAGCTTGTGACTATTGTTAATTCTATTTTAATAAAATTTTATATTAATTTATTTTAAGTTAATTACATTTTAATTAATGTAATCAATTAAATTAGGCAGCTGGCAGTCCTAAATATTATTATTATTATTATTATTATTATTATTATTATTAATAATAATAACAATAATAATAATAATAATAAATGGCACAATTTGGATACAACAAATATACAACAAGCAATGCAACTTGTGACTATTGTTGATTATCATTTAATTTAATTACATTTTATTTAATTAAAATGTAATCAATTAAAATTAGGCAACTGGCAGTCTTAAATATTATTATTAATATGCAAAACAGGGTTATTATTAATCATGCATAATGATAACAGCACAATTCACATACAACAAGCAATGCAACTTGTGACTATTGTTAATTCCATTTAAACTTAATTGTCTAATTTATGTATTTATTTTATTTAAATGCTAAAAAAAACATGCTTAAATACTTACATTTTTAATTAATTATTATATTTAATTTAATTATTTAATTACAATATGCAACTTGCAGCCCTAAATGATGATGATAATAATAGATATTTAATATATATTTCTCTTCTCTGGTCCAGTGCTTCTCCTGTGCAACTTGCAGAAACCAGCTGGTCCCCGGGGACCGGTTCCACTATGTAAACGGCACCATATTTTGTGAACACGACCGTCCCGGAGCGGCACTTCTCAACACTCACCTGCAGAGCAACCCAGTGCTGCCCGACCAGAAGGTGAGCACCTGAGAATGCTTGATTCTGATTGGCTGATGAGCATTCTCGGATGTGCAGTTGATTATTTTTCAGATAAACTCACAGCAAAAGTAGTTCCGGCAGGTTTTGAGTGCATCACAGCTCCATATCACTACGCTGAGTTATTTCACAGCTACAACAGTCAAAAATCACAGCAAAACACAGGTGAAGGCTTTGGAGGAGATGTGGAAGAGACTAGTGCTACACACAGAAGCAGTTTGAGAATTTCTGTGTGGAGTTTGCATGTTCTCCCAGTGTTCGCGTGGGTTTCCTCCGGGTGCTCCGGTTTCTCCCACAGTCCAAACACATGCACTATAGGGGAATTGATGAACTAAATTGGCTGTAGTGTGTGTGAGAATTAGTGTGTATGAGTGTTTCCCAGTACTGGGTTGCAGCTGGAAGGGCATCCACTGCGTAAAAAATGCTGGAATAATTGGCGGTTCATTCCGCTGTGGCGACCCCTGATGAATAAAGGGACTAAGCCTCAGAAAAAGCAACATTACCAATAAGTTTTCCCAATAAGTCAGCAGCCCATTGTCATTTTAGTGATTTTTAGTACTACATGACATCTTATATGCAATCTGACTTGACTGTGGACTAAATAAAGCTTATATAAATGAAGTTTCCTCCTCCCTCTTGTGTGTTGTAGGTTTGCTGAAGGACTCTTCATCTCTGCTCCTCTCATGCACTTATTTTTACAGCCTAAAATTCACACAGACTCGAATGAATGAGACGCTCATTTGGGCTGATGGAAACATTTCTGTATCTCAGACTTCAGATGAAGCCGCGGTGGATCCTGCAGTATCTCTCATGCTGATATCGTGGCCCCTGAAGCAGAAGTAGCGTGTCTATTTTCACACAGGATATCCTGCCAGAATCGTGTCTTAACCTCATAGAGAAACCTTCAGCGCTCGCCTGTTTTAAACTCTGCTCACTTCAATTCCACATGTCAGGATTGTTTTAAACAGAATTTTTATTAAGAGAATGTACAGTTGAAGTCAGAATTATTTTTGTCCCCAATTTCTGATTATTTTTAGCACATTTCTAATCATAATAGTTTTAAAAACTCATTTCTAACTGATTTCTTTTCTCTTTGCCATGATGACAGTAAATAGTATTAGACTAGATATTCTTCAAGACACTAGTATTCAGCTTAAAGTGACATTTAAAGGCTTAACTAGGTTAATTAGGGTAAAGAGGGTAATTAGGCAAGTCATTGTATAACAGTGGTTTGTTCTGGAGACAATCCAAAACTAATATTGCTTAAGGGGGCTAATAATATTGACCTTAAAATAGCTTTTAAAAAAATTTAAAACCGCTTTTCTTCTAGCCGAAATAAAACAAATAAGACTTTCTCCAGAAGAAAAAATATTATAGGAAATACTGTGAAAAACTCCTCAATCTGTTCAACATCATTTGGGAAATATCTGAAAAAGAAAATCACATGAGGGCAAATAATTTTGACTTCCACTGTATATTTGAAGTAGGGATGCGCCAAACTTGAAATTGAGATGAATAAGTCTTACAAAATTACTTTAGATTATTTAATTAAAAAATAAATTATATTGCAAACGCATTTTGTTTTGGTTTTCTGCCTAGGTCATTCAGAATATTCCAACCCAGGCTCATTGCAGATAGTACTCTGGTCTACCTTTACTGGGGACAGCGAAATGCATAACCAGAGGTACGTCTGCTCGCAGTTTTTGTTTTTGAAAATCCACCAGAGGCCGCTGTGTGCACTTTTTGATGATCTCAAATTTCTCTCACGCGTCCTCTTCTCGTGTAAATCCAGAGGGCGCAATATACACTTTAGCCAACCAGGGATGCGTTTCCCAAACAACAACGTAACTCGTGGATGAACTATCATAGTACGATGCATCATTTGGGAATAGAACGATGTAGTGACGAGTGTTTCCCAAAACTTGTAGTTTCTCTGTCGCAGATTCATCGCTTGAACCACGCTAGTTATAATGTAAAACGCCCATAATGATGCTCTAAACGGGGTGGTAACAACTCCTCTAGTCCATATTAGTTTTTATAAAAACATACACTCGCTTTCCATATTAATTGAAATATATGTAAATGGCACATATAGGGCCTGTGTTTCCTTTACTAATATTATTGAGAACATTACATAGTCTATTCTACAACATAAAATCACTTACAAAAGCTAACACTATTCTAATAGCATATATAAATCATATAAATAAATAAATAACGAGGCTATTTATTAAGAAATGAAAGTTTAAATTTTTTAGGAAATTAAAAAATCCTACTTTAATAATAATAATATTAATAATATTTGATTATGATTTATTATGATTTATTATTATACTTATTATTATTATTATTATTATTATTATTATTATTATTAAGTAGAATATTATTTATTTATTATTTTATTTTTTTGAAAAGTCTATTTTTTGACATGCAAACCACTGCAGAAATGTTCTAACCAGCAGGCACAGGTCATATACAGTACAGATATTTAATAAATAACTTACTGTAAATTAAAAGCATTAACGTATGCTGTTTTTTGTTTTCACAAGCTTTGGAGACGTAACATAAATTCCGCTTTTAAACAAAATGTCACCTATAGCTTTCGCCATGAGGCTGTGTTCAAAATGATATCAATGTTTTCAAAGTGCACTGCAAAGGGAGCACAATTGTAAACATGAAGATCGCTAAAACTGGACTGTAAAAATACTTTGAAAGCAAATTACACCTAAGAGAGATGACCTTAATGCTTTTTATTTTTAATAATTCCAACTTTGAATGTTAGAATGTTCTAAATGAATAGGGCATAGGGGGGATAAGTGGGAATAGAACACAGCCAGGAACTATGTTTCTAACTACAGCTCCAGAGGTGTAGTTGCAAGCATAGAAGTTTGTAATGACGCAACTTGCAACCTTAGTTGGCTAACGATGGTTTTCAGAAAATAACAGCAGATAACAGGTAACAGCAGAAAAGCTGTCCATACAGAGGCAAACAGTCAGCTGGTAACGTGAAAAGGAACAGAAGCCATCGGCAGTGTCATACCACCCCGTAGCGTTCATATTAAAGCCTAAATGCAGCCAGACATACCTCTGGGTACATAATTCACATGCTCCAGAAATGTAGACAGGGGTAGGTATCCACAATGAGCCTGTGTTTGCAATATTTGGTTTTAGTCCAGTTTTTATTTAAGTGCATGCCTAATTTCACGAGTCAAAAGAGGCAGAATTTGCTTATTTTATACACAGTCAAGCCTGAAACTATTCATACCCCTGACAAATTCTGACTATGATCTGTGTTCAAATGTAAATAAAAGCTAAAAATATTTTTTTCCACAATGATGCCTCTTGTACATTTGTCTTATCTTTTGGGAGAAGTCTGTGTCATTTCCACTCAAAAAAAAAAATAATAACTTGCTGGTTGAATAAAAGTATCTCATGCCTCATTCACACTAGCAGCGACTTTTTAGCTGCCTGTCACTCTGGGTGGTGCCCTGCTGCAAACACAGGTCTGTGCAGCACTGAGAATACAACCGGCCTTTGCAGGAGCTGAGAGAAGGTCACCTGAACTCTACTGGTGCTCCTATTGGCTGAAAGTCGCTCTTCATTTGCATAAAGTTGAAGGATTCTCTACTTTGTCGTGTCGCTCGATACACCCACCTCGTCGACAACGGTCGCTGTCGCTCGCGTAGACTGAGGCCGCAGGAAGTCGCTCGCTCTCCGTTGAAATGAACGGTCACTTTGCCGCTGCGAGTCGCTTGTAGTCTGAATGAGGCTTAAGTCAGAATTGGACAGGCGTATGAATAATTGTGAATATATTTTCTTGTGTTTGAAGAGAAAAATTAGTTTATTTCACCAAATTTGGTCGTTTTTCAATAGCCCAGTTCACACTGATGTCACTTTTCAAACCATGCATACAATTAAATTTGTTTTATTTTTATTATTATTATTATTATTATTATTATTATTATTATTTCACTCTTGCATTAAATACACACAGGTGGATTACGATAACAACGTTTTGCTGTGCGGTAGTAAATGCGACTGTATTTTAACATCAGAATAAAGTAACTGGGGTCAGTTTTGATTTCACATCGCCTATAATGTCAAAAAATAAATATCTTCTGAACATCATTCAGGATGTAGAATTGTAAATATGTTTTTATACCAGTACTTTCTGTAATGGTTGAATATCTGCGCAGCGTGTGATGTCTATTTATGCTGTAAGTATCCAATAAATGCAAAATACAACAAAACCCAGATGTGAATAATTCATTTGTTGTCTTTCTTTTACTGTTGTTTATTACGGTTTTCTGGAAATGCCTTTTACTGTTGTCTATTCAGAAATTAATGATGTGCTGTGACAAACAAATTCCCTAAAATTAATAATAAATTAGGCACAAGTTTAAAGATGCGTCACGATTAAACTAAACGTTCACAGCTATCACAATTCAAGTGAATAAGATGTGTTTTATTTGAACTTACATGTGGGACTTTTATTTTGAAAACTCAACCGCAGATTGTTTACTATGCGATACTGGTCAACGACTGCGCGAGGCATGTGCTTCAGGATGCAAAATGCAAGATTTACATACTATACGTTCATACAGCTCCACTCAGAAGAAGCATAAGGTATGTTTTATTGTATCTTTCTTTAATTTATCGTGTTTATTGTGAGATTTGAACCGTTTGTTTTAACAAACACATGTAGACTTCTGAATTGTCAAATCACTCCGCTCAACCGTCATCTGTTCGTGCAGATGATATTACGTCTCGGCTGTTTTCTTTGACATTATAGCTTAAAAATACATCACAATAAATCTCCATTGGTCTCTTTTATCAAGTTTAATTATAATTTAGCCTTTATCCAAATCTCATGAGCAAATTAGGATAAAGTTACCCTGATTGGGTTTATATTTGTTAATGTTGCTCAATATTCACGACACAATCCATATATGGTCAATTATGGACCATCTGATTTAATGGGCGTTTTATGGAGTAATAAATGAGATTATAAAACCATTTCTGGACATTTTTTTTTACTTTCCGAAGTCATAAACCTACTATGTAGACATCAGAAAACAATTTAACTTATTAAACCAATGTAGTATATGGCACCTTTAACAAAGTGACTTTTATTGACATTTTAGTCATTTGAAATAATAATATAATGTATAAGAAATAGTGAAATAAGTCTGTAAAATAACAGAAAATGTGTTGCAGTTTATTACAAGGTGTTTGTAGTGTAATATACAACACCATCCCAGACAACCCTCCTGAAAAAAACAGCATATGCTGGTAAGGTATGTTTTGATGCTGGTCTTGCTGGTTTCAGTGCTGGTATTGCTGGTTTTGCTGGTCTCGATGCTGGTCTTGCTGGTTTCAGTGCTGGTCTCAATGCTTGTCTTGCTGGCCTGAGTGCTGGTCCTGACCAGCATTGAGACCAGCATCAAGACCAGCATTGAAACCAGCAAAACCAGCATTAAAACGAGCATACCAGCATCAAAACATACCTTACCAGCATATGCTGTTTTTTCAGCAGGGAATACAGCACTTTAAACAAGGGCTGTGTGATTAATCGAATCACAATTTGAAACATTGTGATTAGTTAATCACAAGAGGCAATTTTCTTTATAATTTGAGTTATGAATTACAGTATCGCAATTCTACTTGGTATCATGATACTTCAGCTGGTAGATTAGCATAAGATTAAATAATGGTATTGCGACAACCTTAGAGCGGGAATGCAAAGGCTGCGCGGGGACTGTACACGTGCCCTTGGCAGAAGTATAATATCATTATAATAAATATGTATATAATAAATATGTATACAATTCAGCGGGGTCACGTGACTCCACACACAGTAGGGAAAGTAATTGAAAAAATTGACCAGTAAAAATTCGATCGATTATAGGTTCTGAATCTCGATTACATTTCGATGAATCGCCCAACCCTAATTGTAACTTATTCTGTAACTAGGCCCACACGAAATCTGTGCGCGCAGAAATCCGAAGATTTTTAGTCATTTAGTCTGTATTTACTTGTGTAAATTTATTTATTCAGTTTTTAAATTAATTTCACTAATATTATTGTGATATAATAACAGTAATATTAAAATGTGCGTATGATTTATTTACAATTCAGTTTGTAAAGTAATATTTTCTGTCTTTTAGTAGCTATACTGTATAGAAGACTTGTTTACCTGATAAGTGAATCTAATTGGATTTGCATAGTAAACATTATATAAACATTAAAAATGTATTATTATTGTTTTATTTCATATATTAAGTTTTTTAGTTATGATACTCCTAAAATCATTCTGCATAATCCACAGATTTTTTACTAAATTCTCCTCAGAAATAGCAAAAGATGTCCGCAGATTCTGTCTGGCCCTACTTTTAATTTAATTTAATTGTAACAGACTAATGTGCACCTTTTGTAAAGCAGCTTTGAAACAATAATTATTTGTAAATAAACTTGAATTGAATTATCTGCTCAGCATGTCTACATTACCCAATAAATGCAAAATACAACATGTTGTGCCTTTTTTTATTTGCCCGTGCATTGTTTATGGCTGTTTTTCTGCCGGTTATTAGCCGTGGTCTCGGCGGTGCAGACCTGATTACCCAGAGGGTTGGCATGAATAGGGCTTGAGCTCGGACCATTACAGAAGCAATTAAATGTGAGCGTGGAGTGTGTGCAGGTTCACAACTCTTCGCTCTGATCCCGTGTTTGAATTTAATAAGGACTAATCTGCCGCCTAGTTAATTAAGAGGCAGTCGCTCCTTTTCGTTGGCTGCCTCAAAACAATCACACGCGTTAAATGTTTACCATGTCGCAATTAAAGTAGGCAACATAGCAGAAGTTTTCACCCCCTCCGCTTCCCACAACCTCCTGCCCTTCAGCAAAAGACGCGTACACAAACTATAGTGGGAAACCAACCGCTCTTCTCACTTCGCAGACGTTTAATTGACATCCTGAATTATTTATTTAACTTGTTTCCCTCAGAAATCAACTCGAAATCAAACAGTGACTCTCTCCTTCTGTTCAAATCCAGACTCAAAACCTCATTCATTCATTTATTTTTCTTCTGCTTAATCCCTTTATTTAACAGTAGACACCACAGTGGAATGAACCACCAACTATTCCAGCATATATTTTACAGTCCGGCTGTAACCTAGTACTGGGAAACACCCATACACACTCATTCACACACACACACTCATACACTACGGCCAATTTAGTTAATCTATTCCCCTATAGCCCATGTGTTTGGACTGTGGGGGAAACCGGAGCACCCAGAAGAAACCCATGCCAACATGGGAGAACATGCAAACTCCACACAGAAATGCCAACTGGCCCAGCCGGGACTCGAACCAGCAACTAATAAATAATGGACTTATTGGCCGAAGGAAAATTAATGAATGAATATACAGTTGAAGTCAGAATTATTAGCCCCCTTTTTAATTTTTTTTTCTTTTTTAAATATTTCTCAAATGATATCAAACAGAGCAAGGACATTTTCACAGTATGACTGATAATATTTTATCTTCTGGAGAAAGTCTTTTTTGTTTCATTTCGGCTAAAATAAAAGCAGCTTTTAATTTTTTAAGACCCATTTTAAGGTCAAAATTATTAGATTTCGATAGTCTACAGAACAAACCATTGTTATACATTAACTTGCCTAATTACCCTAACCTGCCTAGTTACCGTAATTAACCTAGTTAAGCCTTTAAATGTCACTGTAAGCTGTATAGAAGGGTCTTGAAAAATATCTAGTCAAATATTATTAACTGTCATCATGACAAAGATTAAATAAATCAGTTATTAGAAATGAGTTATTAAAACTATTATGTTTAGAAATGTGTTGAAAAAAATCTTCTTTCCGTTAAACAGAAAATGGAGAAAAAAATAAACAGAGGGGGGGGGGGGGGGGATAATTCTGACTTCAATTGTATATAATTACCTTTCTCTGTTAGACAGCACTTGGGAAATATTTGAATAAGATTTAAAATTTCACAGGAGGGTTAATAATTTTGCATTTAACTAGTTGAAACCAGAAGTTTCCATACACTGTATAAAAAGGCACACAACCCTTTAAAAAAAAAAGTCAGCTGTCAATGTCACTAAACTTTTCCTCTTTTAGGTAAGTTAGGAGGATCACATTTATTTCTGTTCTGCTTAATAGCAGAATAATGAGAGAGAGATTTTTTTGAGAAATTGTTATAACTTTTCTTGAAAGTCAAATTTACACACAATAAGATTATTCTGCCTCTGGAAAAGCTCAGATGATGGTGTCAAGGTTTTGGAAGTTTCTGATTGGCTAATTGACAACATTTGAGTTAATTGGAGGCACAACTGTAGAATAGTATTTAAGGAAAACCTCAAACACACTGCTTCCTTGTGTGACAAGATGGGAAAATCAACAAGCCAGAATCAACAAAAAAGCCAGATTACAATTTGCTAAATGACACTGAGACAAAGAGTAATTTTTAGAGACATGTCCTGTGGTCTGATGGAACTAAGATTGAACTGTTTGGCCATAATGACCAGTGTTACATTTGGAGGACAAAGGGGAAAGCTTACAAGCCTAGGAACACCATCCCAACTGTGAAGTATGGGGGCGGCAGCATCATGTTGTGGGACTGTTTTGCTGCAGGAGGGACTGGTCCACTTCACAGCATAGATGGCATCATGAAGAAAGAACATTATGTAGCAATACTGAAGCAACATCTCAAGACATCAGGCAGGAAATTAAAACTTGGCCACAAATGGGTCTTCCAAACAGACTATTACCCTAAGCATACTGCTAAATTAGTTAAAATGAGCTTTAAGGACAACAGAGTGAATGTTTTGGAGTGGCCATCACAAAGCCCTGAGCTCAATTCTATAGAAAATTTGTGGTCAGAGTTGAAAAAGCTTGTGCGAGCAAGACAGCCTACAAATCTGACTCAGTTACACCAATTCTGTCAGGAGGAATGGGCTAAAATTCCTGCAAACTATTGTGAGAAGCTTGTGGAAGGAGACCCAAAACATTTGACTAAAGTTATACAGTTTAAAAGCAAAGCTAAAAAATACCAAGGAAATGTGTGTAAACTTCTGACTGTCTAGAAATTAATAAACAATTTTTACATTATTCTGGCATTTAGCAAATGTAAATCATTTATGTAATCCTAACGGACCTAAAATAGTAAACGTTTAGTATGATTTACCATCAGACATTTTTAAAAAATGGTTATGTTCCTTTTTTTAGAGTGTACGTAAACTTCTGGCTAGCATGCATTGATCATATTAAAAAAAAATTGAATTAATGCAACAAAAAGCGCCATGAGAGTCATAAGAACTATATGTTCGTAATTAGCAAGCACTAAAATGTCAACTTAATGCACTTTTAAACAAATAAATAAATAAACGCGCTCCCTGATGTCGGTGTAGGTGCTGATACGGCATCAATTATTTATTTCGCATTGGATTGAAAAGCATCAGGCAAATTCATTAACGTATGCAAATGATCACAATTGCAATTATCTTCATATCTTGATAAGGAAATCAAAACCTCGGCACAATTTGAATCCCACTGTGCCTCAACTTACACTCCGCATTCAAACCAATCAAGCTTCATCTGCATATTCCTAATTAACCGCGCATATTCACATGCCAATTAGAAGCTCTGAGAAAAAAAAAAAAAAAGCAGCCTCTTAGTCAACAGGCATTATCCTCTATCAGGGAAAAGTTTGCAGGTGTATGAATTGCTACGCGGCTTCTGTCATGGAAAAAGTGTTTATACTCACTAATTAATCATATTAACACATGCAAATGAGTCTAATTGGCTGAGTTTCCATGCCTCACGCTGTGAAAAAGTGGGAGAGGGAAGAGTGTGGATATTTTTACCAGCTAACAACCATTTACAAATGCTTTATTTTCATTTCTCAAGTTCGCTATCTAAATATTGCATGCATAAGGCTGCTGTCTTTTATTTTAAAGGGGACCCGTTATGCAAAAATCACTTTTATAAGGAGTTTAAACCAATGACTGTAAAAAGTATGGACGATGCGACAGCGCCTTTTCCCATAGAATGCTTTGAAGGCAAAACCCTTCATGACGGTCACAAACTGTCGCAAAACACTGCTGAAATTAGAGCCTGGGCATGCGCAGAAGAGACTACCAGATGGAGCCAGAGGCGGAACCGCGAAATCAAGCTTCCAACCAAACGCTTGTACATCAAATCAACCACACCCCCCAAACTTCTCATTTGACCACCCGTATCTGCACTATAACAAAGGCTCACTAATGTAAATATAAGCACTTACATTTAAAACACGTAATAATACACGATTTAAAAACTGTGTGATGTAAACTGTTATAATTTAATAAAAACAATATACAGTTAAAGTCAGAATTATTAGCCCCCCTGTTTATTTTATTCCCCAACTTCTGTTTAACGGAGAGATTTTATCAACACATTTATAAACATAATAGTTTTAATAACTCATTTCTAAAAACGATCTAACAATTTATTTTATCTTTGCCATGATGACAGTAAATAATATTAGACTAAATATTTTTCAAGACACTTCTATACAGCTTAAAGTGACATTTAAAGGCTTAACTAGGTTAATTAGGGTAGCTAGGCAGGATAAGGTAATTAGGCAAGTTATTGTATAATGATGGTTTGTTCTGTAGACTATCAAAAACAAAAATAGCTTAAAGAGGCTAATAATATTGACCTCAAAAGGATTCTAAAAAAAATAAAAGCTGCTTTTATTCTAGCCGAAATAAAACAAATAAGACTTTCTCCAGAAGAACAAATATTATCAGACATACTGTGAAAATTTCCTAAATCTGTTAAACATCATTTGTGAAATAATTAAAAAAGAAAAAAAAAAATTCATAATAATTCTGACTTCAACTGTATGTTGAAATGCAAAGTAAACAATCTTTCATACACTCTAGCCTAAGTTCGCTCTGCAAACTCGTCACATTCGCCCCGTGCGCTCAAGCGAATTAGTGGAGCGTCGACTATAAACCAGGCTTAAAACATATGCTGGAATAGTTGGCGGTTCATTCCACTGTGGCAAACTCTGAAATAGAGACTGAGCCGAAGTGAATGAATAAAGGAATTTTAATCTCCACTGTAATATGGCAAATGTGATGACATCTCATAATAATATGGTACTATGTGTCCATTTCAAAGGGCACTAATGGCTGAACACACTTAAATTTGCTGCCTTAATTTTTTTAGATGAATCAAATGAACTTTTCTAGTCCCAGTTAAACTTTGCATAACTTAAAAACATAGTTGAAACTTGATTAAGTAATTAAAATAATTAAAGCATCATAAAAATATTTGTTTTCTTGACTTTTTGTCATTAGATTTCTTTATGGTGCATGTAGACAAATATCATCTATAAGATAAATCCTATAGCAGTATTTTTTTACTTTATAACAGTATGTGAAGTGATGTGAAATCCTTTTCATTCTCCTCATTAGCACTACGTATAAAAGTGTCAGAACTTGTATGCTAAATGTGTGGCCACGTCCTATAAAAACCTTGTTTTTTAATTACGTTGCTAAATTTATGGATGGTGTTATGTGTATAAAGAACAACAGAAATGACACGCACTCATCAGAATGCTGTCTTTTTCACCATAAATTGTTAACAATAATGTTGAGAGGACAGGATATTATAGGAAAACTAATTTACATCCACTGCTTATTGTAGAGCAGGCTGCATCTAAAATCAGACACTTTGCTTCAGTGTACACTGTAGAATATCTGTAAATTAACAGTTTTCCCTATTTTGTGATTCATGTTTTTATTTTTCCCTGTTTATTTCTGCTTTTGAATCACATTATAGGATCTTAATCCCATTTACCAACAACTTTTAACCTTGAAAAGTTGTAAAAAGTGACTTTTATAAACAAATTTAATAGTGTGCAATGCTATATTGTCTAGTTGGTGTTGTATGTTACGCTACAGAAACCTTGTAATAAACTGCAGCACATTTACTGTTATTTTACACACTCATTTCTCTAGATATTATTTATTATACATTATAAGTACGAAACTGTCAGAAAAAGTCACTTTGTTAAACTGTAGAGTTGAATTCTCAACATCAAAAGTGGACAGAGCAGAGATCAACATCCCATAATGCAATTCACAACCATAAATAAACACTTGTGAATCACAAAATACGGGAATTGTTCATTAACAGATATTTTTTACACAGTAGTAGGAGATAATGTACTGTAACAAGATTAGTGTGTGAGTTGAATTGTATGTCATATGCGCAATTTTACAATATTACAATTTTGCTATTTATTTCCTCCTTCCGCTTTCTCTTCGGACATCTTGCACATCATGCATGCTAACGTTGTCAAACCTCAGAGTAATTGTCTGCACATTTATTGATAGAAGTCAATTCTGGAGGACCATGTGTGCACCCGGTGGTTCAAACATTGTATCCCCGTGTCAGGATGATAATGCACCAATACACACAGCAAGACTGGTGACATAGTGGTTTGATGAGCATGAAAGTGGAGTTGAACATCTCCCATGGCCTGCTAAGTACCCAGATCCAAATATTATTGAGCACTTTGAGGTGTTTTGGAGGAGCGAGTCAGCAAAGTTGTTCCTACACCAGCATCACGTAGTGACCTGAACACTATTCTGAAGAATAACAGCTCAAATTCCCTGTGGCCGCTGTGCAGGACTTGTATCTGTCATCCACAAGACCAATTGATGCTGTACTGGCTGCAAAAAGAGGCTCTACACCAGGGCTATTCAATTGGCGGCCTGCGGGCCGAACCCGGCCTCCGAGACAATTTGTTCCGGCCCTCCAAATAGTGTGACCAAGACATCAAAAATAAATTTAGTTCAGTCGAAAAACGGCCGCTATAGTTATGAAGTGACGTTTTATGTCTTCGTATTGTCAGTTTAGTGGCTAATTCGTACGAATTCGTACGAGTTGAGTCATACGAAAATGTAAGATTTTAAAAAGGAGGCGTGGCACCCAACCCCACCCCTAACCCCAACCGTCATTGGGTGATGAGCAAATCGTACTAATTTGTATGAATTAGATCGTACGAATTCATACGAATTAGCCACAAAATCAAAAAGTTACGAATTGCCGTGAGATTGCGTTGGAAGTGACGTGCGTCTGTTCAGTACAGCAGCCGAAAACATTTGGATATGTTTGTAGAAAAGGCCTTTTGCACAATCCACTGATATCGTTAATAGGGATGCAATGATTAACCGATTTCACTATTAACTGCGCTTTAATTCGTCACGGTTAATTAATCGTAAAGGCTTCTCTAAGCCGCATTTCTGTTGCACGGAACAAAACTGCTGCAATTGGACAAAGTTATACCAAGTTGCCAACTCTGCACTAGTTTAAAGTTCCGAGCTTGTACACAGAGGCTAATACGCACGCACACCGGATTAACTATAGCCGCGGGCCGTTCACATATCACGTCTTTTCCGCATGCAAGTTTGTTATTTCTAATGTAAGAATATATGCCAATATGCGGGCGCAAGCGGGGCAACGTGCTCTCTGCTTTCTGGGCGCACGCAGTAGAAAACCTCTCATGCTGTAGCGGTCAGATTTGTGCGTGGCTTTCAGTGCAATGTAAACAAAAGATATGTTAGACAAATTATTATTAAAATGATTATGTATGTATGAACGTAGATGATAATAACAGTTAATCTAAATATTGGCGCCGACCTTCATAATAATTATTATTATATTATTTTCTCTCTTCCTCTCTATAAACACACACATAATTGTGTAGCCCTATAAGCACAGAAAAACCTTCAGCATTAAAAATATCACTAATGAAAATGCCTTTTAAAGGTTTTTTAGTATTAGTTAGGGATGTCCAGATCTAAATCTAGCTAATATAAAGCTTAAATGTACATTAGACGTGATAACCGTGAAACAATGATTGTTCTTCACACTATATAATCGTACAACCAAAATCTATAATTGTTGCATCCATAATTGTTATGCAGTTCAAAACACAACATATGAATGTGTGTGAATGTAGAAGATGCTTACTTAAGCAATACACTGATTTTGTTGTCCTCTGAAATACAACATTTTAATCTTTGTTAAAAAAAAGCCACATTGTCCAATGCAGTGATATAATGAAGTTTCAAAATACAACATATTAACTCCAGTGTTTCCTCTAGGATTTTTTCCAGCTGTGGCGGCAGGCCTTTTGATCTACCAACTAACTTTGGCGTTATTTCAATGACAAATGTCCTGACACAGTACTAAAAGTCGAGATCGGATTTGTGTAATACGAGCATGCAGATCTTTTTGCTTGCACTAGGATTTCCTCTTTTCGTGCACAAAACTTCTTGCACGGCCTCAAATATACGCTGCTCAAGTTCAATTTAGCGCGTTTACGAAGTGAATTTGTCTCCAACCTAGACCTACAGAGCGGCATTAATGCGTCCTGAGGTAAAGTGAAACGGCTATAAACTCCAGCAAGATAAAGTCTTTGTTTGTTGTATGCAGAGCCATAGACCTTTATCTATAAATAAAGTATAATTATGGAAACTGTGTTCATCCTAACTGAAAGCTATACGTCGTGTTTGCTGGCCTCACGCATCACGCACCTGTCAGTCAGTCAGTCAGCATGTCACCTTAAAGAGTTAAACTAATAACCCACAGCACTACTACGGTTACAGAAAAGCTTGCGCTTTTAATACGTTTTGGTGCGATTATAACCCGCTATTTAAAAAAAAAGACAATGTTTTGAATGAGAAGCTGTAATGTAGCCGTGGCGGGATGAATTTTGGCGTGGCGCCCCGCCATGGAAGAATGAATGTAGCGGAAACCTTGAACTCTTTAATGTAGAAAAAGTCAACGTGGGTGTCTTAAGGAGCAAAAATACAACATATGGGCTCTTATATGCAGTTGTGTCATCACTCATATTGCAAGTCATATCTCTCCGGATGCTTTTCATGAACTGACTCCCATGACAAATTGATTGTATAGCCCTTAGAGATGCGCGGATCAGCTCAAATGTCACCCGAATCCGCTCCTTCATTCTAATCATCCACCCGCCACCCGCCCGCACATATTATTTTATCTGATATATATATCCGCACCCGACCCGCACCCGATCGCCACTTTAATAATTCTAATTCATTGTTTTAAGCATGATGATATGTGTAACTTTCTCCGCAATGTCCGGCGGCAGAGTAACAGCTCGTTAATTCATGCTCGAGCAAATGATGAGACGGACAAAAGTACTCGATGCATGCCCTTCTTTGACTTATTTCAGTGTTTTCAGGTTCACAGTGCAAAACAGCTCCCGGGTGGAATTACTGAAGTAAACATAAAACAAAACCGGATAAAACTTTCTCCCTCTAATTCACCGCACGCACAGCACACAGCGAGAGCTCACATCACACAGCATGCGTGTCGAACTACACTACCCACAATGCCCCTCGCTATGGACTACAACTCCCGTAAAAGCAGTCCTAAAGCGGCCACACTATTTCCCCTCTCCTGCAACTTAGGTCACAGTGGATCGTTCGTTATTAACAGCAGATTCAGCTTTTACATATACAGGAAAAAGAGAACAAAAACGGCGTCCCTTCAGCCTAAACAGCAGCTATGTTGTGTGTACTTGGCGCTTTTCTTAACACTGTGCAGAAACAGAATAGCATCTACTGTGCCTGGATTCGGGCGATTCCGCCTCGCCTCCAAAACACGGCTGGCTGCACTAAATGAGCGTTCGCGCGAACCGCTTGTTGCAGGAATGCACAAGCTTCTCCTTGCAAGGCGCTGCAGTCGTGTAAATAAGCGATCCTGTTTCTCCCAGAATGATAGCAGATTTCCCTCTGATGACTCCTCTATCTGAAGTTAGCACAGTACTCTTGCACTTCATCTACAGTTATTTTGGGCGTCTCTCATCTTCACATTCTGCGAAGTCCACTCTCTGCTTTTTTGCTGGTCAACTGCTATGACCCGCTACATCCACCCGCGACCCACCCGCAATTAATCATAATGTATTTTTTTATTACCCGACCGACCCGCGGATTATCCGCAGCGCCCGCGGATTTAACCGCCATCCGCGCATCACTAATAGCCCTGCTCTACACCATAATAATGAATTATTATTCTCTAAAACCAGGCGTTTTAGTTTCATTGTCCAACCCCTGTAAATTGAAGAGAGAACAGGAAGTAAATAAACAAAGAACAGGAAAGGAGGTGAGCGAAACTCTCGAGACTCATTTCAGACCCTCAATGTTTTGTCCAAACACTATCATCGGTCTCTCTGCTTCATGATCCTACACATAACATCGACTTATTAAACTTTTAAGCAATTATTGATTTTCATTTAGTGTTTTGCAACAACTGAAACCAAATTATCCTCTATTTGTCAATAATATATCTCTGTAAAGATCATTAGTGTGAAAAGAAACTAAAGTTGTTGTCATCATGCTGCCCTCTAGTGTTCATTTCACCTAGAAACTCCAGTCAAATGTGTGTATGGCTTTGTCGTTTCACTAAAATGGATAAAGGATAAATCACACATTTCCAATGAACTTGCATTGGAAACTCTGCGAAACTCTCAATACTCATTTCAGACTCTCAACGTTTTGTCAAGACACCACTATCGTCTCTCTGCTTCGTGATCCTACACATAACATCGACTCATTAGACGTTGATCTGACAGGAGGGTGCGGCCGGTTGTCGCGCTCCCTCAGGTCTCCATCAGATCGCTTTTTCTCCAACATGTCTGCTCGGTGTGAGCTAGTAATGAGCCACTTGTGCAGTGAATCAGTAGGGCCTCGGCGACAGGGACAGACAGACTTGACAACTGTGAACTTCCCCGAGCAGAGAATGTCGGGTGAAGGAAAAAAAAAAAAAACCGCCAGCTCCTCGGCCAATCACAGCGCTCTGAATAATTAAGGCGATCGGCTTAATTAGCTCAATTACGTTAATTTGACCACGGAACACAGCCATATGGTGAAAGGAAACAAAAGAGGGGGGAACTAATTAAAAGTAAAATAATGAGGATTTTAATTAAGCTTTTCCCCAGACGTCGGTGAGAGGGGGATCTGGTGCAGGAGAGAGTAATTAAAGTAGTGTAGCGCTGGCAACATTTCTCTCTCTCTCTCTCCCTTTCACTCACTCTCTCAGAACTGTGAGGGCTCAATCGGTCTAATTAAATCTGTAAATAAATTAGCTACATGGAAGCCTGCTTGAGTTGACACCCCTCCCCCAAACACAAACACTCACCCGCACGCCTCTCCTATCTTTATCTCCATATAGCATGACTTACGGCTGGGGCGGAGGTCTGACTGACTCCCATTGCTTTACAACTCCATACCGATAGAGCAAAGTTGTGTATTTTGCTTTATTTTACTTTCGTTGTGTTGATCCTTTCAAAAGGGACAGTTCACTCAAAAAATCGTTTACTCACTAACCTATGGCAGAACAACAGAACACAGAGGGACAAATGCACATGAAAGCAAAATTATACAACTCCATATTGATAGAGCAAAGTTGTGTATTTTACTTTATATTACTTTTGTTGTGTTCGTCCTTTCAAATCGCAATTACTGAGGTAAAACTAGCTATTAAAGATAGGGGTGTGAACCTACACTGGTTTCACGGTTCGGTTACGATTATCATGCCATCGATTCAGTTCAATTCGATATCTCGGTGCATCACGGTGCATTGACGATGCTTTCCATACATAATTAGATTTTTTTCTTTACGACACAAGAAAAAAAATTGTATTCAAATCTATATATGTTTATATATTTATATATCACTTGTAATACAATTTTGTCCTTTAATAAAGGCAGTCAGATTTATGAACTGTACCTTTAATTTTACCTGCTCAAAATAAAAAACACTCTTTATGAATGTTTTAGATCGGCTTTTTAAGTAGTAGGAGTGTTTTATTTACTCGCCCTCGCCTCCTTCGCCATAGTATTCTACCGCGACATCGCGCATAGGGCATACATGACAATAACCGGTTATGATCTATTACTGAACCGATATCGAATTGTCCCCATCTGCATCGCGGTGCACCGAAGAAACAATTAATTTTGACACCCCTATTTAAAGAGATAGTCGACTCATAAAAACTTTTTAAAACGTCACTTTTTAATCCTGTTTGAGTTTTCATCTTCTGTTGAACACAAAGTACTAGATATACTGAAGAATGCTGGAAAAAAAACTAAGCCATTGACTTCCATAATATTTTTTGTTCCTACTATTGATGTCAATGGCTGCTTTTTTTGGCTTGGAGTTTTGTGCAAAATACATTGCTCTCTGTACGTTTTGTTGTACGTTTCAGATGACAAATCCACTAGAGGGCACTGTCTACAATTTTTCATTCATTCATTTCATTCATTTTCTTGTCGGCTTTGTCCCTTGCGGGGTCGCCACAGTGGAATGAACCACCAACTTATCCAGCACGATTTTTTTACGCAGCAGATGCCCTTCCAGCCGCAACCCATCTCTGGGAATTTCCACACACACACATTCACACTCATACACTACGGACAATTTAGCTTACCCAATTCACCTGTACTGCATGTCTTTGGACTGTGGGGGAAACCGGAGGAAACCCACGCGAACGCAGGGAGAACATGCAAACTCCACACAGAAACGCCAACTGACCCAGCCCAGCCGAGGTTCGAACCTGCGACCCAGCGACGTTCTTGCTGTGAGGCAACAGCACTACCTACTGCGCCACTGCGTTGCCTGTCTACAATTTTTGCAAATGTAAAATATGTTGCTTAGGGCAGTGGTCCTCAATCAGTAGGTAAATCAGACCAGTACCGGTTCGTGGATCAATTGGTACCGGGCCGCACATGAAATCATTAATTATTTCCTGAATGATCTTTTATTTTTAAAAGTCTTTTATTTGGAAAAATGACTTTATTCTCTCGCTTGCATCTCGGCCGATTGAGTGCCCAAATTTAACCCACAAGCATCAAAATGAGTAAGAAACAGACGTCTTTGGAAAGTTTCTTTGCTAAGGGGAAAAGGCCCAGTGAAGGACCAGCGAACTGCCAAGGAATGGATCCGCAACCCATTTGTCAACAAATCAGGTGAATTCTTGCACACCGCGGCTGTGCAAGAAGATCAACTGCTGGAGGTCACAAATGACGGCGGCCTTTTAGGGGCCGTTCGCATATCGGATCTTTTCTAGAGTTCAGACAAGTTCGTCATTTCCAATGGAGGTGCGCGCGTGACAAGGCAAACTCCACACAAAATGACAACTGACCCAGCCGGGACTTGAACCAGCAACCTTCTTGCTGTGAGGCCACAGTGCTAACCACTGAGCCATCGTGTCGCCTCATCTTGGCATTTCCTTTAAGCATTTTTTTTTTTGCGAATTGCACATAAAAATAGGTGTATGGAAACATATCTAGGGGTGACACGGTGGCTCAGTGGTTAGCACTGTCGCCTCACAGCAAGAAGGTCACTGGTTCAAGTCCCAGCTTAGTCAGTTGGCATTTCTGTGTGGAGTTTGCATGTTCTCCCCGTGTTGGTGTGGGTTTCCCCCACAGTCCAAACACATGCGCTATAGGGGAATTGATCAACTAAATTGGCTGTAGTGTATGAGTGTGAATGAGAGAGTGTATGGGTGTTTTCCAGTACTGGATTGCAGCTGGAAGGGCATCTGCTGTGTAGAACATATGCTGGATAAGTTGGCAGTTCATTCCGCTGTGGTGACCCCTGATGAATAAAGGGACTAAGCCGAAGGAAAATGAATGAATGAAACATAGCTAATATCTGCAGTGCACTAAAAGGTGTCACTAGTAAAGTCAACACTGAGCTCCTTTAAGCCTTGAATCAGCGTCCTCTGTTTGTCTGCGTTTGTGTCTATGGACCTGAGCTTAAACCAGAGCTTTCACAGGCTCAACATCAAACATAACACTAACCCTTTATATTACCCATGATGCTCGGCTCGCCAGTTTCCGTCACTGTTAAAAGACTCCACTGGCCTCAACTTTCCCTTTAAGGGCTGATTTTTGCTGTAATCTCTCATTACAGCAGACCTTGATCACGTCCTCTGCGTGCCCCCAGCCCCCAATCTTTTTTACTCACATTGATGGCACATTTTTAATTAGAAAATGCATTCAGACTGACAACAAAGTGATTTGCATATTAAATTAACAGCTACTCGCATTCCGTGGTGCCTGGCAGAGGAGCCGGTTACACAGAGAAAACTGCACACACACTGTCACGCAACTTTTATTTGCATGCAGGCTTTAAATACATAAACTGATGTTACATCATTTCAATATAGATCATAATCCTACTGTGGCCTTATAATTTTGTACACACCACCTAACATCCAAGTTTTAGGAAAAGCAAATACTAACTTGACTTCTAGTTGATCATTTGGTATCAGAAGTGTCTTTTATGAAAGGCAAAGGCCTCTAGATTTTGCTTATTTGAGCACAATAAAATATGATCATGTCTTGATTATGAATGATTTCATTAGGACAGTAAGGTCTGACTTTGGTAAAAGTCTCATCACTGAACAGAAATAATGTCCAGTATAGAATATAAAGTCATGCTGCAGTGGAAACAGAATGAATATTGTGTCTGACTCCATCATGAGCTTGGAGGACTGCATCATACATCTCTGACTCAAATCACGCATTAATAAAGTCATCTGGAATGGCAAAGAAAGCGTTCCTGCAGGACTCCCAGAGTTCATCAAGAGTCTTTGTGTTCATCTTCACCACCTCCTCCTTCATCTTACCCCAGACGTGCTCAATAATGTTCATGTCTGGTGACTGGGCTGGCCAATCCTGGAGCACCTTGACCTTCTTTGCTTTCAGGAGCTTTGATGTGGAGGCTGAAGTATGAGAAGGAGCGGTATCCTGCTGAAGAATTTGCCCTCTCCTGTGGTTTGTAATGTAATGGGCAGCACAAATGTCTTGATACCTCAGGCTGTTGATGTTGCAGATCTCTCGCACGCCCCCATACTGAATGTAACCTCAAACCATAATTTTTCCTTTACCAAACTTGACTGATTTCTATGAGAATATTGGTCCATGCTGGTTCCAGATGGTCTTCTGAAGTATTATTGATGATTGGGATGCAGAGCAGATGACTCATGGGAAAAATCCACCTTCTGACACTTTTACAGATGATCAACTTGATGAAGTCGAGTTATTATTTGTTGCTCTTACAACTGGCATCAATGACAAGACTTTTCTCTCCTGTTTGTCAAAAATGAGCCGCCGTCACTAAACCTGTAAAATAAAGCAGAAACATTTAATTTTAATCCTCAAATTTGTTTTGCATGAAGAAACAAGCTCATCTTCATTACAAACTATGTCAATGACTAGGTTTTTTCTCATCAGTGTGGAGTTTTTCATCAGTGTTTAATCGGTGGGCAACACTCGTAAATGCTGATGCATAAAATGCTAATGTTAAAAGTACTTGCATGAGTGTCAAATGCTTTTAGGAAGACAGCAGTCATAAAAGTTAAAGCAGCAGATTCTTACTGTGTGTGTGTGCATGTGTGTACCAGTAGTTTTGGTGTGGTTTTATACTTTTGGGTCACATAATCCTTGTAACTCTAATGCTTTGTTTCCACTGAGCGGTACGGGACGGTATGGTTCAGTACGGGTCACCTTTATCAGGCTTGTACCCTTTTGATGGGCGTGGTGTACGAGAAAGTTCCAGTCGATGTCATTCTCTCTTGAAGTTCACCTATTGTATGACAAGCATTTCTTACTAAACAAATGCTTCATATACATAAATACTCATGTATAAATGAATGTTTATTACTAACCTTTCTATGAACAGGATTTAATTATAGCTGCAAATCAATGATAATGCAAACTAGATATTAAAGTTTGAGGACAAACTTTATGGTGGCTTGAGAAAACCTGTTAGAAGTAGTTTTTTTTAGATAGAAAAAGTATTAAGTTGGCTAAAAGAATGTTTAAGATGCCTGCAGTCAACAATGCAACCACTGTAAAGAGTGAAACAAGCCTGTCTAGCATGAATTAGCAGGTTGTTAGCATGTTTCTAGCATGAATTAGCATGTTGTTAGCATTATTCTAGCATGATGTTAGTATGATTCTAGCTTGAATTAGCATAATTTAAGCATAATTTTAGCATGATTCTAGCATGTAACTAGCATGATTCTAGCATGAATTAGCATGAAATTGGCATGAATTAGCATATAACTAGCATGATTCTAGCATGAATTAGCATACAATTAGCATTAATTAACATATAACTAGCATGATTCTATCTTGAATTAGCATGATATTAACATGATACTAGCATGAATTAGCATGATTCTAGCTTGAATTAGCATGTTGTTAGCATGTTTCTAGCATGACTTAGCATATAACTAGCATGATTCTAGCATAAATAAGCATGATATTAGCATGATTCTAGCATGAATTAGCATATAACTAGCATGATTCTAACATGAATTAGCATGTTGTTAGCATGATTCTAGCATGATTTTAGCATGATTCTAGCATGAATTAGCATGTTGTTAGCATGAATCTAGCATGAATTAACATGTTGTTAGCATGAATCTGCTTGTTTCTAGCACAGATTAGCATGTTGTTAGCATGAATAAACATGTGCTAGATTAGCATGTGAGTAGCATGTTAAAACTAATAGCATGTTTTAGAACAGCTAGTCACAGTCTATGGAGCAGTTGCTAGGGTGCTGAAATTGGTTGCTAGGGAGTGGCTAGTAAGTTTAAAGGTCGTCAGTGATTGGCTGCTGGCTAGACTGAGTTGAATGAGGCCAGACTCTAGTCTGTAGGACAGTCTGATGCAGAGTTATGAGCACACAAAGGTTGATACAATGTTAAGTCAATGACAGTCTTTTACAATGGAAGTCTATGAGACAGTTGCTAGGGTGCTGTAAGTGGTTGCTAGGGAGTGACTAGTAAGTTAAAAAGTCATCAGTTATTGGCTGCTGGCTAGACTGAATTAAGTGAGCCCAGTTAGAAGTTTGTAGGACAGTCTGATGCAGAGTTATGAGCTCACAAAGTTTGACCCAATGTTAAGTCAATGGGACTTTTGGGAATTTTCTGGGTCGTTTTTCGGAAAACCGAAAGTCAGATCAGTTAGAAAAGATATAGCAACCCGAGTCAGACCAGTTTGAAGGTTTGATAAAAGTTTGAAGTATGTAGCTTGAAAGGTTTAGGAGGAGATACCCTGTAAAATTAGTCTCAGAAGACGGAAGAAGAAGACGGAAGAATAATAATAAGTTTATGTAGAATATCAGAATGGTGGCTTTCTCAAGCCACCATAATAAGCCTACTGTAACGTCTGCAAATTTAAAAAATAAATAAAACCTTTATGAACACACACGGACCCTTACAGTCTCCGAAATGTTACCAGTTACAAATAAAAAATACCTAAAACATACATTTAGTCCTTATTTGGGTTCATAAACGATACAAAACATATACAGTCCGTACAAACCACTCTTTATTCTTCACCAGCACATGTAACGTTACGAAGTAATTCCGTCATTCAGACTTCATAATAGTCCAACAGGTGATGATAATAGTTGAACATGGCAGTTTGTTCCTCTTTTAGGTTGCTGAAAGAATCATTTGCTCCTTTGTTTTTTCAGGCCTCACTCTCGTGTTTGTCCGTTTCAGAAAGGATCGGATGTCAGAAGTACTTCAATAATCACGCGCACGTTATTATCATCAGCTCAAGAAGATGCGTGGCGAGTAAGCGCAAGCTCTCTGGAGAAAGTGAAACCGCTCGCATTTTTAGACAGCCTCGTAAACAACAATACCAGGACACATGGAAGATTCTGCTCTTCTTCTTGACTTTTGTGGCTGTTCATCAAAACGATGATAAAGTCAGCGCCAGTGGTGTAGTGGTTAGTGCATCGACACATGCACTCCGGTGCTCACGGCGACCTGAGTTCGATTCCCGCCTCGTGGTCCTATGCCGAGCCTTCCCCTCTCTCTGGTCCCCATGCTTTCCTGTCTACACTCTACACTTTCCTATCCATTAAAGGTGAAACCCCCCCAAAAAATAATAATTATATATTTAAAAAAAATGAAGACAAGGTTTGTTTGAGCTCAGGTCGACCATGGCTCATTATTATATGTATATATTATAGCGATGTAATGTCTCATGCTATTTAAACCATGGTGCTTCCTTTGTTTTCATTTTCCTGGTGTAACGGAGGCCAGCCAGTGAAGTGCTGTGCAGGTAAACCTCACTCCTCTGACCTCTAAAGGTGCTCTAGCGACAGACACTAGGGGCCATGGTCTTTAGCCTCCTTGTTAGAGCAACCGACTTCCATGCGGAAGGTCGCCGGTTCGATACCAGCTCGGAGCGGGTTGGGTGGCGTAGGACCGTAATTTTAATAGCTATTGGGTCAAAATTGACCTGAAAAATAACCGTTGTAACCCTAAATGTGTACAGCCATTTTAGAAAAAGTCGCCAAACTTCAAAAAACAAACAAAAAACATAGTTTAGGGTTTTGTTTTTGCTTTTAAAATGGTGCCTGGGTTATTTTTTAACCATAAATGGTTGTAAAACTTTACTATATTTGTTAACATTAGCTTAAAGGGGAGCTCTTATGCAAAAATCACTTTAATAAGGGGTTTAAACACAGTTGTGTAGGACAAGTGTGTGAATATAACTAATTAATAATGGTAAAAATTAATTAACTCAATATTTTATAATCAGACTTAAACAAAACAGTCTGCAGAAACACTTTGATTGACATTCTCCCTTTGTACGTGACATCAGAGGGGGAAAGCCCCGCCCACTAGTGACCATCTCTCCCTCATTAGCATAGGATGTTAGTCTTGTTTTTGAATCTGCCACTATGCTGACACACAGGCATTTGTAGCTCCGCCCTCTTCTGAAAAGAGCACAATCTCATTTGAATTTAAAGCGACAGTCACCAAAAGGCCACAATTAGGATCAAAGCCTAAAAGGGTCAGCTTCAGAGAGTTATAAAACAAAATCTGTGCGTTATTTTAAGCTGAAACTTCACACACACACACTCACATCAGAGATTTATTTTACATCTTGTAAAAAGGGTCATACTAGATCCCCTTTAATTAAAGTAAATGTTAGCAAATGCATTAGTGTCACCAGAATGTTTCTCCCAGCAACTCTCCCAAGCAAGCACACCAATTGTAATATCGCCTGTGTTTTCCACGCACATCCGCTTTGAAGCGCAGATAGGACAGTTTGCAGTGATAGTGTCAGTGTTGTGTCGCTTCGAGGGCCCAGGAGAGGCCTGTTCTGGTCTCGTTCCCCTCAGGGAAGCCAGATGCTGCTTGCGCCCCAGAGACTGCAGTGTAACAGAGCACCCGGACCAAATAAAAAAACATTAACACACACACACACACTGCGCTTAACACACTCCACTGTATCGGCTCCCGATTAGATGTTGTTGATGCAGATTTGACTCCAGACTGTCAGGAGAGCTTGACACTGAGCGGCTTTCCCCCGTGAGGGAAGTAAACATGAAAAATAATTAATGAAGGCTTGCTTGTACGTTAATGTACGGTTGAAGTCAGAATTATTATTTTTTCACCAATTTCTATTTAATGGAGAGCAGATTTATTCAACACATTTCTAAACATAATAATAACTCATTTCTAATAACTGATTTATTTTCTCTTTGCCATGATGACAGTAAATAATATTAGACTAGATATTCTTCAAGACACTAGTATTCAGCTTAAAGTGACATTTAAAGGCTTAACTAGGGTAATTAGGGTAAAGTTAGGGTAATTAGGCAAGTCATTGTATAACAGTGGTTTGTTCTGGAGACAATCCAAAACTAATATTGCTTAAGGGGGCTAATAATATTGACCTTAAAATGGCTTTAAAATAAATTAAGAACTGCTTTTATTCTAGCCGAAATAAAACAAATAAGACTTTCACCAGAAGAAAAAATATTATAGGAAATACTGTGAAAAATTCCTGAATCTGTTCAACATCATTTGGGAAATATTTAAAAAAGAAAATTCAGAGGAGGGCGAATAACTCTTGACTTTAACTGTACATCTAGTATGAGCAGTAAGTCACTGCATTATAGTGTCAGTTAAGGTGAAGTGATTATCAGAGCGTCACTTAATGGAAGTGTGAACACATCCTGAAGTATCTGGTCTTGTTTTTGCCATCTTACTGTACATACTGTAAAAAAAGTCTAGACAAATTGGCATACTTTGGAAAATGTCATTTCTGATCATATCGCATGCTGTTGTTGTGCATACACACTATCCTTGGGGTAGGGTTGGTGGGAATTTCTGTAAGTTTATATATATACTGTATATATATATATTAGTGGTGGGCCGTTATAACGTGCTGCGTTAACGCGAGACTCTTATCATGCGCTAAAAAAATATTGCCGTTAATCTATTCTCAAAGTTGGGTGAGAGCTGGGTCTATTCTACGCAGACTATGATGACTTTCACCTTGATAGTTTAGCGCGGATGTATACCTGACCGGTGAGCCGTCTGGGAAAGAAGTGCCCTTCTGAATCAAATCAGCAGGATGCCTGACTCTAACTGCAGTTGAGCAGTTTCACTTTAACTCACGAACATTTAATTCATGCCTTCGTGACAAACTGGGGTATTAGACGCAAATAAATGAGTAAGGACAGGTGAGAATGTTATGGAATTTAATAACGCACGCCAAATGAGAAGAAAAAAAACTTTCGCATTTCGCGATGTGTGTGTGTGTGTGCGTCTGTGTGTCTGTGCTGTCCTTTACTGACAGCCGCCTGTGTGGATCTTGTCAGAAAATATGGCGAAAAGTCCTACATGACAGTAATAGTTTGTCAGTAACGCCACTAATATCTGCATACTCCACGTCTCAATTCCTTTTCTGTTTAGTTCAGTTATGACTTTAGTCGCATTAAGTAATCAAAAATCGCTGTTTACATGGTGACTCTTAATCAGAGTATTGTTTTAATCATATTAAAATCATATTAAAGTATTGTTGCCCATGTAAACATACTCAATGTTTGACACCGTCAGGGCTCTGTGAACTTGCCTTTGTGAAGCAGCATTTTCTGTATGTGCGTACATCAAAAGCAAGTATGAAATCACTGTTTGAGCTTATGTAGGCCTACAGCTCAACATTCATCTTTAACTGAATAAACAGTTAATAAACACAAGCACATCTTATTGAACATCATTTATTTTCATCACCAATTATCATAGTAGAACAGTTTCTCAAGCAGTTTGTGATGCATTTTGGAAACAGGAGATGAGCCCATGGTCTAATGCGTCACCTGGCTTGAGAAACCCGTTCTCAAAGACTTATTATTTGGGTAGCACACATATTCTGAATGCCTTCGGCAGAATTCAAATGAGCCATTTTAATCTAGAATAATCTAGATTAATTTTGAAATTAATCTAGATTAAAAAAATGTATCTATGCCCACCTATAATATATATATGTATATATAATGTATATATACAGGCAAGTCTGAAATTATTCATAACTTACATAATTACTTTTATTCAACCAGCTAGTTTTTTTTTGGACCAGAAATAACACAGGCTTTGACAAAAAGATAGTTTTTTGTTATTATCATTATTAAAAGTAGTTATTTTTTTCTGAGAAATTCTGTAATGTTACTTTATAATTTTTTTAAAAAACCCAATAAACATTCATTCATTCATTATCTTTCAGCTTAGTCTCATATTCATCAGGGGTCGCCACAGCGGAATGAACCGCCAACTATTCCAGCATATGTTTTACACAGCGGATGCCCTTCCAGCCGCAACCCATCACTGGGAAACATCCACACACACTCATTCACACACATACACTTCGGACAATTTAGCTCATCAGTTTCCCTATAGCGCATGTGTTTGGACTGGGGGAAACCGGAGCACCCGGAGGAAACCCACGCCAACACTGGGAGAACATGCAAACCCCACACAAAAACGCCAACTGGCTCAGCCGGGGCTCGAACCAGCGACCTTCTTGTTGTGAGGCGACAGTGCTAACCGCTGAGCCATCGAGCTGCCTCCAACAATATGATACATGATATGCAAAACATTAGCTTTTTCAGAAATAATGTCATCATGTGGAAGGAAGTGTTGTTGTGGCTCTACCATGCTAGTAGAACAGTGTTTAACAAAATAACCGAGGTATATTCATGACTAGTCTCTCAAAAACGTCACTAGTTCTGTTTCTTAGCTATAACTCTGTCAGCAGTGATTTTCCACAGATTTTCAATCAGGTTTAGGTCAGGACTCTGCGCTGCCATTTCATGATTTTAATGTTTTCAGCTTCACTGAGCTACTTTATCTGTTTTTCTTCATCCAGGGTTCATTTACACATGTAAACTGCTGTCTGGTTCTGTCTGGCAACTTTTCTTCAGCTGAATGGACTCAAAAATTTTTAAACTCACATGTTTAACTCTATAAAATGTCCTAAAACAGTCTCATTTAAAGGTGACCAAAACATACGCTCTTTCTACAAAACATAAAATAAGTCTCTGATGTTTCTAGAGTGTGTAGTGAAGTTTCAGCTCAAAATACCATAATGTTTTGATAACTCTCTGAAACTGACCCTTTTAGGCTTTGATTCTAATTGTGGCGTTTTGGTGACTGTCGCTTTAAATTCAAATGAGATTGGGCTCTTTTCAAAAGAGGGCGGAGCTACAAATGCCTGCGTGTCAGCACAGCAGCAGATTCAAAACAGGACTAACATCCTATGCTAATGAGAGAGAGATGGTCACTAGTGGGCGGGGCTTTCCCCCCTGATGACACGTACAAAGGGAGAATGTCAATCAAAGTGTTTCTGCAGACTGTTTTGATTAAGTCTGGTTATAAAAAGTAATATTAATCATTTTTATATTATTAGAAGCTAGTTTTACTTGCACAGTGTTGCCACACAACTGTGTTTAAAAGTGATTTTTGCAGAATAGGTACCCTTTAATTGCAAAATGTTTGATAAATCATCCAATCAGATTGCAGTATCAGCGAACATATTTGTTTCATGAAAGAAGCCATATGCTTAGATGGATTGAGTTCTGATGACCAGCGCATTACACTCATTCTTCCTCATGATTCATGTCAAATCAGTCCGTTTAGGTGTGAGGGAGGTCATTACTAACAGATGCATGTGACGGAGCATATTTTGACGGTAAAGGACTCTAATTTCCTGCACTTTTCTTTTCTCTCTCTCTCTCTCTTTATCCATCTATCTATATCCCCCCGCAGCCCAGGTGGGTTTGACTGTTCATTAGCACCCCGTGAAGAGGAACAGATGCAGACAGAAACACCTTCACACAAACACACGCAGACTGACATCAGTAGCAGAGCACAATTAAAGTTTCAAGACTTCGAATATCACCGGGATTTAGCAATTAGCAGACGCTTCATTTAGTCTCTTTTGTCTCTCTTTGTCTGAGATCTGCGATTATTATTCATATATAATGTCATCACTTTCTTCAGTGAAACAGGAAAGTAGATATTATGCAGAATGTCCATGATGCTCTTTTGCATATTTTGGAATTGAGTGGAAACTGATGCATTCCCAAAAATTATTTATAAATACCATCATTGACTTCCATAATATTTGGTACTATGGACGTCAATGGTTACAGGTTTCCATCATTTTTCAAATTATCTTCTCTTGGGTTCTTTTGGGGGGTGAACTATCCCTTTAAATTAGGCGCCACAGTCGCCTCACAGCACGAAGGTCGCTGGTTCGGAATAGTTGGTGGTTCATTCTGCTGTGCCGACCCCTGATATATAAGGGACTAAGTCGAAGGAAAATAAATGAAAGAATTAATGAATGTAAGTTTATATAAAGTCATCCCTTTCTTTAGTGAAACAAGAAAGTAGATATTATGCAGAATGTCCTTGATGCTCTTTTCCATATATCGGAATTGAGTGGAAACTGATGCATTCCCAAAAATAAAAGCTTCATGGACTATTTTTAAATACCATCATTGACTTCCATAATATTTGTTACTATGGACGTCAATGGTTACAGGTTTCCATCATTTTTCAAAATATCTTCTTTTGGGTTCAACAGGAAACTCATAAAGATTTAAAACAAGTAAATGATGAACAAGTACATTTTTGGAGGGTGAACTATCCCTTTAAATTAGGCGCCACAGTCTCCTCACAGCACGAAGGTCGCTGGTTCGGAATAGTTGGTGGTTCATTATGCTGTGGCGACCCCTGATATATAAGGGACTAAGTGGAAGGAAAATGAATGAAAGGATGAATGAATGTAAGTTTATATTAAGTCATCCCTTTCTTTATTGAAACAAGAAAGTAGATATTATGCAGAATGTCCATGATGCTCTTTTCAATATATGAGAATTGAGTCCGATATATTGGACCTTATGGACTATTTTGAAATGCTGTCATTTTAGATTACAATCATTGACCTCCATAGTATTTGTTACTATGAAAGTCAATGGTTACAGGTTTTCATCATTTTTCTAAATATCTTCTTTAGCGTTTAACAGAAGAACGAAACTTAAAAATAATTAAAGCAAGTAAATGATGACCAAATTTAAAAAAAAAAATTGGGGGGGGGGGGGGGGGGGGGGGGGGGGGGGGGGGGGGGGGGGGGGGGGGGGGGACTATCCCTTTAAATTAGGCACCACAGTCGCCTCACAGCACGAAGGTCGCTGGTTCGGAATACTTGGTGGTTCATTCCGCTGTGGCGACCCCTGATATATAAGGGACTAAGATGAAGGAAAATGAATGAATGAATGTAAATATATTTAAAGTCATCCCTTTTTTTTAGTGAAACAAGAAAGTAGATGTTATGCAGAATGTCCATGATGCTCTTTTCCATATTTCGGAATTGAGTGGAAACTGATGCATTCCCAAAAATTATTTTTAAATACCATCATTGACTTCCAGAATATTTGTTACTATGGATGTCAATGGTTACAGGTTTCCATCATTTTTCAAATTATCTTCTTTTGGGTTCAACATGAAACTCAAAAAGATTTATAACAAGTAAATGATGAACAAGTACATTTTTGGGGGGTGAACTATCCCTTTAAATTAGGCGCCACAGTCGCCTCACAGCATGAAGGTCGCTGGTTGGGAATAGTTGGTGGTTCATTCCGCTGTGGCGACCCCTGATATATAAGGGACTAAATCGAAGGAAAATGAATGAATGAATGTAAATATATATAAAGTCATCCCTTTTTTTAGTGAAACAAGAAAGTAGATATTACGCAAGATGCCCATGGTGCTCTTTTCAATATATGAGAATTGAGTCCGATATATTGGACCTTATGGACTATTTTGAAATGCCATCCTTTTGAAATACAATCATTGATCTCCATAGTATTTGTTAATATGGAAGTCAATGGTTACAGGTTTCCATCAATTTTCTAAATATGTTCTTTAGCGTTTAACAGAAGAACGAAACTCATAAGATTTAAAGCAAGTAAATGATGACCAAATAAAAAAAAAGGGGGGTGGGGGGGGGTGAACTATCCCTTTAAATTAGGCACCACAGTCGCCTCACAGCACGAAGGTCGCTGGTTCGGAATACTTGGTGGTTCATTCCGCTGTGGCGACCCCTGATATATAAGGGACTAAGATGAAGGAAAATGAATGAATGAATGTAAATATATTTAAAGTCATCCCTTTTTTTAGTGAAACAGGAAAGTAGATATTATGCAGAATGTCCATGATGCTCTTTTCCATATTTCGGAATTGAGTGGAAACTGATGCATTCCCAAAAATAATTTTTAAATACCATCATTGACTTCCATAGTATTTGTTACTATGGACGTCAGTGGTTACAGGTTTCCATCATTTTTCAAATTATCTTCTTTTGGGTTCAACAGGAAACTCATAAAGATTTAAAACAAGTAAATGATGAACAAGTACATTTTTGGGGGGTGAACTATCCCTTTAAATTAGGCGCCACAGTCGCCTCACAGCATGAAGGTCGCTGGTTGGGAATAGTTGGTGGTTCATTCCGCTGTGGCGACCCCTGATAAATACGGGACTAAATCGAAGGAAAATGAATGAATGAATGTAAGTATATATAAAGTCATCCCTTTTTTTAGTGAAACAAAAAAGTAGATATTACGCAAGATGCCCATAGTGCTCTTTTCAATATATGAGAATTGAGTCTGATATATTGGACCTCATGGACTATTTTGAAATGCCATCATTTTGGATTAAATCATTGATCTCCATAGTATTTCTTACTATAGAAGTCAATAAGTACAGGTTTCCATCATTTTTCAAAGTATCTTCTTTAGCGTTTAACAGAAGAACGAAACTCATAAAGATTTAAAGCAAGTAAATGATGACAGAGTTTTCATTTTTTTTGGTGAACTATCCCTTTAAATTGGGCAGCACAGTCGCCTCACAGCAAGAAGGTCGTCAGTGAATGAGTGTGTATGGGTGTTTCCCAGTGCTGGGTTACATTTGGAAGGGCATCCACTAAAACATATGCTAGAAATAGTTGGTGGTTCATTCTGCTGTGGCGATCCCTGATATATAAGGGACTAAGTCGAAGGAAATGAATGAATGAATATCCCTTTAAATTGAATTGTGCATGAACTCTCCCTTTTAGAGTGAGTGTGAATGTGAGTGTGTATGGGTGTTTTCCAGTACTGGGTTGCAGCTGAAAGGGCATCCGCTGCGTAAAACATATGCTGGAATAGTTGGCGGTTCATTCCACTGTGGTGACCCCTGATTAGTAAAGGGACTAAGCCGAAGGAAAATGAATGAATGTTTAAAAAACGTTTGGTTCAAAAAGTTTTCATAATGTTTCAGTCTTGAATGTTGTATTAATGTTCTCTGAACGTTATTAAAAACATTATTGGAACATTTCGTTCTTATTATATTAATTTAATATGAACGGTTTTCTATCAGCGCTACAAGAATGTTCTTAAAAACGTTACTTTTACATTCACACAACCTTTAAGAAGCGTTACGGAATGTTCTGAGAATGTTCTGTTAGCAGCGTGCAGCAGGTCTTCTCTATAATAAACACACACATTCACACACACACACACACACACACACACACATGCACTGAAGAGGCACTGCTGACAACCAAAAAGATGGAGCACAGAGATACTGAAGTGACTGTTTATCAAGATACTCTCTCACACACACACACACACACTGAAGGTACAAACAAACCACAGTCTGACTGTTTAGAGAGATGAAAGAGCAGCTTTATGATGGAGATTCTCCTGACCTTGCCTGATCTGCTCTTGTTTTTCCATAAACACACACACACACACACACATGGCCTGTATTGTGTGATTGAGCAGGTGTGTGAACGGTGATAACGGTTCAGCAGCTCTTCTGCCATTTACACTCATCATCTTTCACATCACACACACACACACACACATACATACATACATACATACATACAGAGAGAGACATACATGCACTCACACACACACAGAGGCACACAAAGAGACACACACACGCACCACCCACACCTACACAGAAAGACAGAGACACACAAACACACACACAGATATTAGCCCACACACATATATGCACACACACATCGGCCCACACACATACTCTCATGCAAATACACACACACAGATATACACACACACACAGATATACACACACCTACTGTCATGCAAATACACACACACACGCACAGATACACATATACGCACACATACAGATATACACACGCATTAGCCCACACACGTACTGTCATGCTAATACACACACACACACACCCACACACAGATACACATATACGCACACACACAGATATACACACACATTAGCCCACACACGTACTGTCATGCTAATACACACACACACACCCACACACAGATACACACAGACACACACATATACGCACACACAGATATACGCACACATACACATATACACACACATTAGCCCACACACGTACTGTCATGCAAATATACACACACAGATATACACACACACAGATTCACATTACGCTCACACACATACTGTCATGCAAATACACACACACACACACAGATATACACACACATTAGCCCACACACGTACTGTCATGGCAAACACACACACACAGATACACACAGATATACACACACACACAGACACAGATATACACACACACACACACACAGATATACACACACACGCAGACACAGATATACACACACACACAGATATACACACACACATATACACATATACGCCAAGATACAGATATACACACACATTAGCTCACACACGTACTGTCATGCAAATACACACACACACACACACAGATACATATATACGCACACACAGATATACACACACACATATACGCACACACACGTACTGTCATGCTAATACACACACACACACACAGATACACATATACGCACACACACAGATATACACACACATTAGCCCACACACGTACTGTCATGGCACACACACACACACACACACACACACACACACACACACACAGATATACACACACACAGATACACATATACGCACACATTAGCCCACACACGTACTGTCATGCAAATACACACACACACACACAGATACATATAAATGCACACACACAGATATACACACACATTAGCCCACACACGTACTGTCATGGCAAACACACACACACACACACACACACAGATACACATATACGCACACATACAGATATACACACACATTAGCCCACACACGTACTGTCATGCAAATACACACACACACACACAGATACATATAAATGCACACACACAGATATACACACACATTAGCCCACACACGTACTGTCATGCAAATACACACACACACAGATACATATATACGCACACACAGATATACACACATTAGCCCACACACGTACTGTCATGCAAATACACACACACACACACACACACACAGATATACACACACACATATACGCACACACACATACTGTCATGCAAATACACACACACACACACAGATATACACACACACATACTGTCATGCAAATACACACACAAATACATTAGGGGTGCGTGGGCCCCTAATAATATCTCTGGGGGCCCCCAAAATGTGTGGGCCCTTAGAATCGTCCTAAGCCACCCCCCACCCCTGGACACACACACACACACACACACACACACACACTGGTGAAGGCCTCTCTCCAGGTAGGGTTAGCAGGTTCATCCTCTCCTGTGAGTCTGAGCGCTTTGTCAGTTCATGAGGCACGCGAGCCGTTTCCTCTGCTCTTTCACACACGTCTCGTCTGCTGCAGATACACACGGCGGTGTCAAACACACACACGTCTGCTTCAGATACACCCGGCGGTGTCAAACACACCCCAGCGAGAGTGAAACCCAGAGTTCAGAGGCCACAGGAAGGGCTCGCTCCGCTCTCTGAGAGATATCACACACTCAAATACCAGACCACCTGACATTTGACTACAGAAGCTGACTCCTGTTCGTGTGTGTGTGTGTGTGTATTTATTGTGTGTGTGTGTGAGAGAGTGTGAGCTTCTGTGAGTGTACATGAGTGTGTGTCTGTGTATGTATTTGCATGTGCGTGCGTGTTTGGTTGAGAGTGTGTGTTTATTTGTGTGTATTTATTGAGTGTGTGCGTGAGAGAGAGAGTGTGTGTATATCTGTATGTGTGAGTGAGTGTGCTTGTGATTTTTGCGTGTGTGTGTGGGCTAATGTGTGTGTGTATGTGTATTTATTGGGTGTGTGAGAGAGAGTGGGAGCTTTTGTGAGTGTACATGAGTGTGTGTCTGTGTATGTATTTGCTTGTGCGTGCGTGTTTGGTTGAGTGTGTGTGTTTGTGTTTATTTGTGTGTATTTATTGAGTGTGTGAATGTGTGTGTGGGCTATTGTGTGTGTGTGTGTGTGTGCGTGTGTGTGTGTGTGTGTGTGTGTGTGTGTGTGTGTGTGTGTGTGTGAGAGTTTGTGTGCCAGTGTTTTTGCATGTGAGTGTGTGTCTGTGTGTATTTGCGTGAGAGTATGTGTCTGGGCTAATGTGTGTGTATACCTGTGTGTGTGTGTGTGTGTGCGTGTGTGCATATATGTATATGTGCATTTGTGTGTATCTGTATGTGTGTGTATATCTGTGTGTGTGAGTGTGTGTATGCCTATATGTGTATATATATCTGTATGTCTGTGTGTATATGTGTATGTGTGTGTATCTCTTTGTGTGTGTGTGTGTGTGTGCGTGTATATGTGTATATATTTGTATATGTGTGTATATCTCTTTGTGCGTGTCTTTGTATGTGTATATGTGTATGTGTGTATATATCTCCATGTGTGTGTATGTGTATATATCTGTATATGTGTGTGTATCTCTTTGTGCGTGTGTGTGTGTGTGTGTATATGTGTATATATCTGTATGTTTGTATATATCTGTATGTGTGTGTGTATGTGTGTATATCTGTATGTGTGTGTATATCTGTATGTGTGTGTGTCTCTTTGTGCGTGTGTGTGTATGTGTATATGTGTATATATCTGCATGTTTGTGTGTGTATAAGTGTATATATCTGTATGTGTGTGTATGTGTGTATATCTGTATGTGTGTGTATATGTGTATGTGTGTGTGTGTGTCGCTTTGTGCGTATGTGTATATGTGTATATATCTGTATCTGTGTTTGTGTGTGTATGTGTGTATATATCTGCATGTTTGTGTGTGTGTATGTGTGTATATACCTGTATGTGTGTGTATATGTGTGTGTGTGTGTGTCTCTTTGTGCGTGTGTGTGTGTGTATATGTGTATATATCTGCATGTTTGTGTGTGTATAAGTGTATATATCTGTATGTGTGTCTATGTGTGTATATCTGTATGTGTGTGTATATCTGTATGTGTGTGTGTGTGTGTATATGTGTATATATCTGTATGTTTGTATATATCTGTATGTGTGTGTGTATGTGTGTATATTTGTATGTGTGTGTATATCTGTATGTGTGTGTGTCTCTTTGTGCGTGTGTGTGTATGTGTATATGTGTATATATCTGCATGTTTGTGTGTGTATAAGTGTATATATCTGTATGTGTGTGTATGTGTGTATATCTGTATGTGTGTGTATATGTGTATGTGTGTGTGTGTGTCGCTTTGTGCGTATGTGTATATGTGTATATATCTGTATCTGTGTTTGTGTGTGTATGTGTGTATATATCTGCATGTTTGTGTGTGTGTATGTGTGTATATACCTGTATGTGTGTGTATATGTGTGTGTGTGTGTGTGTCTCTTTGTGCGTATGTGTATATGTGTATATATCTGTATGTGTTTGTGTGTGTGTGTGTATATGTGTATATATCTGTGTGTGTGTATGTGTGTATATCTGTATGTGTGTGTATATGTGTATGTGTGTGTCTCTTTGTGCGTATGTGTATATGTGTATATATCTGTATCTGTGTTTGTGTGTGTATGTGTGTATATATCTGTATGTGTGTGTATCTGTGTGTGTGTGTGTGTGAGGTTCTTGTATAAGTCACAGAGGAATTCTGATAAGACGTTTGGAGCCAGACTGTAGACTCTGTGCAGCAGACAAACCGATGACTGAGCAGATACTGAAGGGCTCTGGAAATATCCCACACTCGCTCGCTCGCTCACACACTCCTTCTCTCTTTTCATCTCTCCTTCTTTCTTTCTCGTTTTTAGTCCTTTTTAAAATCATTCAGCCCTTTAGAAATGTCTAGAAGAGACGGGCAGGCCGTCACACTCTTCCCAAACTGAATGACACTCAGTGTACGTTTAGAGTGAATGAGTTCCCATTGGAAATCTGTGCCACTGTCCTGCAAACTAAACATTACTCCACCCATATTTCAACATTTATTTGCACAAAACTGATATGATTATAGGCGGGCATAGATTAATTGTTTTATCTAGATTAATCTCACTGTAATCTTGAAATTATTCTAGATTAATCTAGATTAAAATGGCTCATTTGAATTCTGCCGAAGGCATTCAGTATATGTGCGCTACCCAAGTAATGACTAAAGTAAGTCTTTGAGAACGGGTTTCTCCAGCCAGGTGACGCATTAGACCAGGGGCTCATCTCCTGTTTATAAAATGCATCACAAACTGCTTGGGAAACTGTTCTACTGTGATAATTGGTGATGAAAGTAAATGATGTTCAATAAGATGAACTTGTGTTTACTCACTGTTTATTCAGTTAAAGATGAATTGTAAGCCTACATAAGCTCCAAACAGCCATTTTTGATGACCTTAATCAGACTAAAGTCATGACTGAACTAGGGTTGGGCGATGTTGACCAATTTAGCGTCGTACGATGTCTAATGTGAAACATCGCGATGGACGATGGCATCGTCTTCATAGGCGGAGGTGAATAAATTATTTATGAATATTAATTAATTCATAACGAATTATTTATTTGTAGCCTACCGTTTCAGCTACCTGGTCTTTGTTTTACCCATAACTAGGCCCACACGGAATCTGCGCGCGCAGAATTCCGCATATTTTCCGCAGAATTCCGCATATTTTCCGCAGAATTCCGCAGATTTTCTGCAGATTTGTGCATGGTAGAGTATGCACTTCATTCTATATGAACTGTCTTTCACTCCGACAAATGCAAACATTGGCTCTAAATAGGGTCACGGGTGGTCTTTTTCCTCATCGTCACGAACAGTTGAAAGTAAAGGAGTTGAAGGTGGAATTTCTGTGTTTTCCATGTCTAAAACAAACTAACGTGCTCTCTCTTCTTTGATCGTCTGATCAATGAATGATTGATTCGTAACATTTTTATAATTGTAATGAGTAACTATGCTCCACATAAAAAATCTACTGGAGTAAAAGTATTAAACTCATCGAAAATATGTACTGAAGTAAAAGTAGAAGTAGGAGAAAAAACAACACTCCAGTAGAGTACAGATACAGCCTTTTAGTACTTAAGTACAGTAGAGAAGAGGGGGAAACAAAGATATTGAATGGAGATTAGGAAGGGTATTTGTAGTAGTTTTAGAATGATCTGATAGGCTAGCTAATGATTAGCGGTGAGGATCAGCTGTAGTCGATCATATCACGTGCTCCTCTCGAAATGAGTTTGTGAAACTTCACTTAAAAAGCAGCCGCTCCTTTTTATTTGTATGTGTTTTACTGGAACGCATAAACTCTACAGGTGTCTGATAGTTAGACGTGGAGCTAACATTAATCAGATTCACTCGAGTAAACACTTAAAATCGGCATCATGATTTACTCGAGTGCACGCCTCAATGTCTGGTGTCCCCTTAATAGGTGCTGGTGCCCCCCTGGTGGGGCGTGCCCCACAGTTTGAAAACCCCTGAGCTACAAACACCTTGTCAGCACATTTCCTGTTATTTAACACACTTGTTTCTCTATATATTATTTCTTACACATTATATTATTATTTCAAATGACTAAAATGTCAGTAAAAGTCACTTTGTTAAACTGTAGAGTTGAATTTTCAATATTAAAAGTGGACAGAGCAGAGATCAACATCCCATAATGCAATTCACAAGCATAAATAAACAGAAAACTTAATTAACATATTGTTTACAGTGTATAGAGCTTATTAATATAAACGAGAGATCTGTGACACTGAGCACTGTATATTGTGGGTAAAATAAAAACGTGTATGACAGGGTCTTTGTTTATAAGCGAGATGAAGTGGACCATCACAGAAATACTGGAGCAGATCTATGCTGGAGGAGTGATAGAGAGTCTGATTAGAGAAACACATTCCTGACTTCAGATTAATGCACAAATCGTATCGTGCATGAGCTGAAACCTAGAGTATCTGACTGCACAGACTCAACATCAGGATAAAAACAAGTGTTGAAGCTGCACTCTATCAGCGCCGGCATCTGAATAACATGTGACACTTAGCAGAAGATGAGCAGTTGTCATGGCGATGAAGCAACAAATAGAGACTGCGGTCTGTCAACATCTAGAAACACAGGAGATGGAGTTATACACACTTAAAGGGACGGTTCACCCAAAAATGAAAGCTCATGTCATCATTTACTCACCTTCACTTGTTTCAAACCCTTATGAGTTTCTTTCTTCTGTTGGACACAAGTGAAGATGTTTTGAAGAATGCTGGAAACCGGTAACCATTGACTTCCATAGTAGGAAAAACTAATTCTAGGGAAGTCATAGTTACAGGTTTCCAGCATTTTTCAAAATATCTTCACTTGTTTCAAACCTTTATGAGTTTCTTTCTTCAGTTGAACACAAATTAAGATATTTCGAAGAATGTTGAAAAGCGGTAACCATTGACTTCCATAGTAGGGAAAAACAAATAATACAGGAGTCAATGGTTAAAGGTTTCCAGCATTCTTCAAAATATCTTCCCTTGTTTCAAACCCTTATGAGTTTCTTTCTTCTGTTGAACACAAATGAAGATGTTTTGAAGAATGCTGGAAACTTCTAACCATTGACTTCCATAGTAGGAAAAACAAATACTACAGACGTCAATGGTTACAAGTTTTCAGCATTCTTCAAAATATCTTTACTTGTCTCAAACCTTTATGAGTTTCTTTCTTCTGTTGAACACAAATTAAGCTATTTCGAAGAATGTTGAAAAGCGGTAACCATTGACTTCCATAGTAGGAAAAAACAAATAATACAGGAGTCAATGGTTAAAGGTTTCCAGCATTCTTCAAAATATCTTCCCTTGTTTCAAACCTTTATGAGTTTCTTTCTTCTGTTGAACACAAATGAAGATATTTTAAAGAATGCTGGAAACCTTTAAACATTGACTCCTGTAGTATTTGTTTTTTCCTAATATGGAAGTCAATGGTTACCGGTTTTTAACATTCTTCAAAAACAAATACTATGTAAGTCAATGGTTACAGATTTCAAGCATTTTTCAAAATATCTTCACTTGTTTCAAACCTTTATGTTTCTTTCTTCAGTTGAACACAAATGAAGATGTTTTGAAGAATGCTGGAAACCGGTAACCATTGACTTCCATAGTAGGAAAAACAAATACTACAGACGTCAATGGTTACAAGTTTTCAGCATTCTTCAAAATATCTTCACTTGTTTCAAACCTTTATGAGTTTCTTTCTTCTGTTGAACACAAAAGAAGATATTTTGAAGAATGCTGGAAACCGGTAACCATTGACTTCTATAGTAGGAAAACAAATACTACAAAAGTCAGTGGTTACAGGTTTCCAGCATTAAAAAAAAATATCTTCACTTGTTTCAAACCTTTAAGAGTTTTTCTTCTGTTGAACACAAATTGAGATATTTTGAAGAATGTTGAAAAGCGGTAACCATTGACTTCCATAGTAGGAAAAAACAAATAATACAGGAGTCAATGGTTAGAAGTTTCCAGCATTCTTCAAAACATCTTCCCTTGTCTCAAACCTTTATGAGCTTCTTTCTTCTGTTGAACACAAATGAAGATGTTTTGAAGAATGCTGGAAACTTCTAACCATTGACTTCCATAGTAGGAAAAACAAATACTACAGACGTCAATGGTTACAAGTTTTCAGCATTCTGCAAAATATCTTCACTTGTTTCAAACCTTTATGTTTCTTTCTTCGGTTGAACACAAATTAAGATATTTTGAAGAATGCTGGAAACCGGTAACCATTGACTTCCATAGTAGGAAAAGCAAATACAATGAAAGTTAATGGTTACAGGTTTCCAGCATTCAACACAGCATAAAGTGTCTTCTTTAAGTATATTTGTGTATATTTATAAGTATATTTAAGTACTCTATATACGTATTTGCATTCATTAAACTCTTTTTTTACTTTATATTAAGTTGTTAGCACATTTTAAATAATTTATTACTCATTATTATTTACTTTTTTTTAATAAACACATGTATTTACTCACCTTAATTAAATAAAAAATAATACAAAATTCATATATTATTCATATATTCGTATATTATATACGTCTATGCTGTACTCGTTTTGTATTATTGTATAATGTCATTCATTCATTTATTTTATTTTTTAGCCTATTAATCAGGGAAATGAACCGCCAACTTATCCAGCATATGTTTTACGCAGTGGATGCCCTTCCAGCCGCAATCCAGTACTGGGAAACACCCATACACCCATACCATTTTAGCTTATTCAATTCCCCTATAGAATTTATAACAAAACCGTTTTGGTGCTTCTAAATACTTAATGCTTGAAAAATTTTCGTGTTAATGTGCGTGTGTGTGTGTGTGTGTGTGTGTGTGTGTGTGTGTGTGTGTGTGTGTGTGTGTGTTTCTGAGCATTAGGGAGAGAGAAATAAATTCATCCCATCTGAATCTATGGCAGATGTTAGACTCTGCCACCCAGTTTGTGTTTCTGAAGCCGAGATCACACATAATCCCAAATTTCCTGCAACATTCCAGCATGATTTCCATTCTCTCTGTGTGGCAGTCTGTCCACCCTCCCTAACTAGACAACACTACGGAGATCACAGAGAATACTCCAAAAACTGCAGTCTTTTGGTTGAGTTCAACTAGAATAAGATCAAGCTACAGTTTCAGAAAACTCACATTGGGTTTGATTACAGTTTGGGGATTGTTCAGCATCCGAATGGTTAATTATTCATTCATTCATTTCCTTTTCGGCTTAGTCCCTTTATTCATCAGGGGTCGCCACAGCGGAATGAACCGCCAACTTATCCAGCATATGTTTTACGCAGCGGATGCCCTTTCAGCTGCAACCCATCACTGGGAATCACCCATACACACTCATTCACACTCATACACTATGGGCAATTTAGCCTACCCAATTCCCCTATAGCGCATGTGTTTGGACTTGTAGGGGAAACTGGAGCACCCGGAGGAAACCCACGCCAAACGGAGAGAACATGCAAACTTCACATAGAAACGCCAACTGACCAAGCCGAGGCTCGAACCAGCGACCTTCTTGGTATGAGGTAAACGTGCTACCCACTGCGCCACCATGCAGCCAATGGGTAATTGAATCAATTCAAATATGGTTTAGATCATCACTTCACATTGACTTCAACTTAAAACGGATTGCAAGATTTTCAACTAGGGCCCGATGACTTTGGATAAATCTGATGCTTTATTGTATGATATTTTATTTTGCTGCGATTAAATATGCACAATATGAATACAGCTTCACAAGATAGTTTGAATAGCACTACTTGAAGACTTTCTGGGGTGTCTAATGCCGAGTTCAGACTGCATGATTTTAACCCTGATTTGGACTCGCCGACAGGTTTTGGGAAATCGCAGACAAATGCCTGAAACCACAGGCAAATCGGTGCTCGTGAGTGACAATCACACAGTGTGAACTATCAAAGACGCGATCTAAAAAGAATCGCAGATGAGTCGCCGACAGGCCCGGATAAAGAATTCAGAGGCCCCTGGGCACAATGTCTTGTAGGCCCCCCTACAAGACCGCACCTCTATAGTGGAATTAAAAAATAAGATTAATATTCATTCATTCATTCATTTTCTTGTCGGCTTTGTCCCTTGCGGGGTCGCCACAGCGGAATGAACCGCCAACTTATCCAGCACGATTTTACGCAGCGGATGCCCTTCCAGCCGCAACCCATCTCTGGGAACTTCCACACACACATTCACACTCATACACTATGGACAATTTAGCTTACCCAATTCACCTGTACTGCATGTCTTTGGACTGTGGGGGAAACCGGAGCACCCGGAGGAAACCCACGCGAACCCAGGGAGAACATGCAAACTCCACACAGAAACGCCAACTGACCCAGCCCAGCCGAGGTTCGAACCTGCGACCCAGCGACGTTCTTGCTGTGAGGCAACAGCACTACCTACTGCACCACTGGGTTGCCCTAAGATTAATATAATATTTTTTAAATAAAGTTAATCTATAATATTTTGCCCACATTTTTTTAAATAAATGACATAGTACTACATATATTTATAGTCTACAAAGATTTACCTGATTTTAAAAGCACACTTTGATAAAAATACTAACACAACTAGTGAAAATGAATGGTTTTTAATATACTTGTTCAAGAAGCAGTACTAAAAATTTATATTTAAGGGTATTTTTAATGTATAACTTCTACAAACTTATAATGCATAATTTGGATATACTGTAACACCTCTTCAATCCAGTTTTATAAATCTGAGTCCTCGATAAAACACACACTGATTAATGATTCCTGCTGTCTCCCTCGTGATGAAGAAGAGTAGGCAAAAAGCACTTGATTATAAAGCTGAAAGTATCCGAAATCACACACACTGTACCATTTCTCTCCTGCCTCTCTCCTCTTCATGGGCTCTCTCTGTCTCTCTCTCTGTCTCTCTCTCCATGAGGTCGGAGAATATGGGTGAAGCAGGGCGACTAACATTGTAAATACAGATTAATTATATTAAGATGTCGCTTGCATTTAACACCAGGTGGAAAATAACTGTTCATAGAATATTTATTATTATTATTATCCTTATTAAATACCTTGTGACTCATTTTATATACTTTATTTAATTTTTTTTTTTATAATTGTTTTTTATTGAAAGAAAAAACAAGGTGAATTATTACATACAAAGATTTGACAAGACTTTTTTTTTTTTCCCTTTCTTTTCTTTTTTTGTTATGTTACCTTTTCCCCCCAATGAACAACCTCCCTCCCCTACAAAAAACAAACAAACAAATAAATAAATAATAAACAAATAATAATAATAACCAATAAATAAATAAATAAATAAAATAAATAAATACATTTAAAAAAAATAAATAATAATAATTAATTAATCAATACTAAATTAAATTAAATATTTACATAGTCACAGAGTTTTGATAGTACAGTGAGGAAGTATTCAACAGTGATGTTTGCCCATTGAGTTTGATTGCATTATCCTTTTAAGCGTAGACCTATTAATTTCCTAATTAGTTTTAGTTTGGGGGAAGTGTTAAGCCTTTTTCAAAGTATGAGATCTGTGGATTCCATATTGTATAAAAACGTTTAGTGGATCCTCTAAGAGAGTATTTAATTTTCTCCAATCTTAAAAACAGCATCATATCACTAAACCAAAGTGAAACTAAAGGTGGTTTACTTAATTTCCATTCAAGCAATATTCCTCTCCGAGCCATAAGACACGCAAAGGCAAAAGCGTCTTGATAATTATTGGACATGACTGTACTTTGTTCAAGTACTCCAAAAATAGCCATTTCAAAGCTAGGCCTACTTTATTTAAATTTTTAAACAAAAACATTTCCTTTCTATTGAAAATAAATGTATTTCCAATCTGCTATGTAATGGGGGGGGGGGGGAACCGAGTTCATGATCGATCGCCTCAAAACACATATCCATACTCTTCACGAGCTACACCACTCGCACCTGCGGCCTGCCGCGCTCTTTAGTTATGTTGACTCTGTCGATCAAACGGTGCTGGCGGGAAGCACTTAACTAGCTTATTACAACGAGGTGCGCTATTTGTGCCCCTGGGCCTGTGCCCATAATGCCCATTGGTTAATCCGGCCCTGGTCGCCGATGCCCGTGAGATATCTGGCGTGCTAAATATCTGGAGCTGTCGGCGATTTAAATCATGCCGTGTGAGTTGAGTTTTGACTGAAAATAACATCGGCGATCGCCTACAGCCAATGAGAGAGCAGCATCCACTAGTGTGGTGACCTGCAGGTCAGCGGGAGGTTGGGGGAGAAGTTAAAAGCGCTCCTTTTCAGTTTATTTGGACCCAAGAAATGGAGGAAAAACTAGTGTAAATTTGGCACTGGTGTCTGTTTGACGTGTCATCTGAGCAAAACCACAACCGGGTCAAAAAAGAAAAAAAAAGTCGAGCAGAAATGACTAATTCCCTTCAAACCCAGGAGAGCAAACATCTACATTTTCTACCACATTAAAGGCTTCTTTCTCGTTATGTAGTTAATATCAAAAGATATACTACGTGTGTTTTGTTGTAAGATGTAGTTTGGACAAAGTTGTCGGCGATTCTTCCTAATTTAGAGTCATACAGTGTGAAACCCCTTGTCGTCGATCCATCTTGCAGTGTAAACAAAGCAGCGACGAAACGCTAGCCCAGATAGTCATGCAGTGTGAAAACATCTGTGACACGACTACTTTAAAAATCATGCAGTCTGAACTCGGCATAACAGTATTCAGGTGCAGAGATTGAATAATCACAATGCCAAAAAATGCGTTTCTTACTTTGCTTTGTCTCGTTTCCAGTCCAAATATCATTCTTAGAGCAAGTAAACATCTTTAGTGTCCACCGTCAGAAGAAATACAAATCAAATCAAATCACTTTTATTGTCACATCAGCAGCAGCACGTGTGCTATGATGAGTGAAAAGCTTAGGTGCTGGTTTCAGACAGTGCAAAATACAGACAGTGCAGGATACAGACAGTGCAGAACACAGACAGTGCAGAACACAGACAGTGCAAAACACAGACAGTGCAGGATACAGACAGTGCAAAATACAGCAACATACTCACAAAAAAACAAGACAATGTAAAATTGGCAACGTTGACAGCGATACGTAGGCAGTATTGTTTTAAGTATGGATTTGTTAAAGTGCAGTGCATGCTACATCTTGACGGTGTGCAGTGCGGGGTATGGAAGAGTTTGTGTGGGGTGTGTTAAGTGTTCATCAGCCTGATAGTCTGAGGGAAGAAACTTTCCTTCAGTCGGCTGGTGCGTGACCGGATGCTGCGGAACCGTCTGCCTGAGGGTAGCAGAGAGAAAAGTCTATGGCTCGGGTGGCTGGAGTCGCTGATGATTCTCTTGGCTTTCCTCATGCACCTCCTGGTATAGATGTCCTGGAGGGAGGGAAGCTCACCTCCTACTACGCGTCCAGCAGTTCGCACGATCCTATGTAGACCTTTGCGATTGCTGCTGGTGCTGTTTCCGTACCAGGTGGTGATGCAGCCAGTGAGGATGCTCTCCACAGTGCAGGTGTAGAACGAGCGGAGGATGTGGGGGCTCATTCCAAACCTCCTGAGGCGCCTGAGGAAGAAGAGGCGTTGTTGTGCCTTCCTCAGCACTGCGTCTGTGTGGGCAGTCCATGTCAGATCCTCAGCGATGTGTGGAAATACGTCAACATTAAGAGTTTTTTCTTAAAACAAGCTCAATTATCTTCCAGTGTGGTGAGTGAGATGACTTGTTTTCACTTTGAAATGTAGATATTTGGACTAGAAACAAGACAAAAACTATTATTTTTTTTGCATAAATCATATAAATTCCATATAAATACAGTAATTAAAGAGCCTCTATTATGGGTTTTTGAAATTGACCTTCCATGTCGTGTGTAACACAGCGCTAAGTGAATTGAAATATTTAGCTAAGGCTTAAATCTGAACGTGCGCTGTGTCTAAAACTATTGATTCACCTATAACAGAGTCGACTCAGAGAGGTTCAAATGAATCGTCTTGATAACGAGTCTTTAGCCGTGATGTCGATACGGAACTCAAGCCCCGCCCATTTGTTATGCGTGCAGACCTGGGAAAATTAAAACCCCCGGTCACAAACCCTTGTGTAACCCTTCAGTAACCTGGATCAAGCGTTTTTTGTTGTTAGCATGTTGAATTAGCATCTTTGAATAGAAACATAGCTGCTACCGATTCCCCATCGCCCCCCCCCCCCCCCCCCCCCCCCCCCACCACACACACATCAAGGTGTTGCAATAGGAGGCTTCTTAAATACCCATGGACATGTGTCATGAAGGAGAGCGCCTGAGAACTGCAGACTCACTACAACTCTATCACAGCAGATGGACTCATTTACAGCCAATTAGCCGCTGCGCTTTAAGAACGGCTTCACCTACACAATTACAGTCGTCACATGAAAGCATCCCCACCCCCAGAGCCCAGATGGAGACCCAACAATGGATGAGAGGCCCATTGGAGCGTCTGGAGAGGAAAAGAAGAAGAACCTGATCTGTCATCCTCAGCACTTCATTATTTGATCATATTTCATGGAGCCTTTTCACATTTGCGTGTTTCTCAGCAGCAGAAGGGGTCATAGTTGGTAAACTCACAGCGCAGTGAATGGAGAGTACAGCAAATCATTATTTTACAATCCTATTAGCTGAAATAATGAATTAACTCGAGGAGAAAGTGCTGAAACATGTTTAATACTTTATATAAAGAGTGTCTAAATCTTGATGCTTCTGTGGGTCTCGTCTATCAAATCTGAGATTTATTTTGTGTTTTCTATTGGATTCGGTTCAGGTGATTGGCTGGGCCATTCTACAGCTTGATTTTCTTTCTCTGAAAGCATCTGAGAGTCTCCTTGGCTGTGTTTTGGATCACCGTCTTGCTGAAATGTCCACCCTGGTTTCATCTTCATCCTCCTGCTAATGTAGATGTTGGACTGAAGCAGCTGATCTTCATTTACACTGAGGAAGGGCAGAGGGTTGCTGAAGAACTACTGAGAGATTTCAGCTGCTGTCTGGGCTTTCACTGCTGAACTACACGTCCCTTTCTTCATTTGTTTAATACTTTTCCCTGCGTCATTTCATTTTATTACACAGAACTTCATTTGTAATATTATTTGTCCATACTAAAAACATACTAACTATTCTAGCAGCATGCTAATTTGTACTATAAACATACTAGCAACATGCTAATTCATACTAAATTCATGCTAACAGCATGCTAGTTTATACTAGAAACATGCTAGCAACATGTTAATTCATACTAGAACCATGCTAACAACATGCTAATTTATGCTAAAAACATGCTAGCAACATGCTTATTAATACTAGAACCATTGTAATTTGTCAGCAATTGCCTAGCAACCACTCAGAATGCCTTTGCAATCACCTAGAAAACCCTAGCAACTGCCTAGCAACCATTCAGAACAAGTTAGCAAACGCCTAGCAACTCCTTAGCAACCACCTAGAACACCCTAGCAATGCCTTAGCAACCATCTACAAATGCCTAGCAACCACTCGGAACACCCTAGCAACCACCTAGCAACACCTTAGCAACCGTCTAGCAATGCCTTAGTAACCACTCAGAACAACCCAGCAACGCCTTAGCAACTGCTCAAAATGCCATAGCAACTGCCTAATAATGCCATTGCAACCATTCAGATTACACTAGCAACCGCCTAGCAATGCCTTAGCAACCACTTAGAACACTGTAGCAATGACTTAGCAACCACTCAGAACACCTTAGCAACTGCCTAGCAAAGCCTTAGCAATCGCATAGCAACACCTTAGCAACCTTGAAGCAACACCTTAGCAACCACCTTGCATCGCTTAGCAAACACCTTAGCAACCACTCAGAACACCCTACCAACGCTTTAGCAACTGCCTAGCAACACCTTAGCAACCACATAGCAACACCCTAGCAACCACTCAAAACACCCTAGCAACCACCTAGCAACATCTTAGCAACCACATAAAACATCTTAACAATGCCTTAGCTACTACTCAGAACACCCTAACAACGCATAGCAACAACTTAGCAACCCCTCAGAATACCTTAGCAACTGCCTAGCAAAGCCTTAGCATTTGCCTAGCAACACCTTAGCAACCACTTAGCAACACCTTAGTAATCACTCAGAACAACCAAGCAACCGCCTAGCAACGCCTTAGCAACCACTCAGAACACCCCAGCCACCACAGCCATTTTGCAGTGCTCTGAGTGTGATGTTGCTCTTTTAAACTCGAGACATTTTTCTTGAAACCAAAACCTAAGCTTTTTGTTTTAGATTCTACTGTAATATATAGTCAAGGCCGTGGTGGGTAGTTTGTGCTAGCCTATACAGTTCTTCAGTTGTGAAAGCAGCTTCTGTAAAAGTGTGTGTCACAATAAAATAAAGGCTTTTGGAGATCAATAAAAGCTTTTTGCGCTGAAGGATCCGTGATTTCCCCTTAACTACCCAAACTACTGCTCCTGCTGAGCCCACAGACACAACAGGACAGCAGCAAAACCTGCAATCTCACACACCCATCCCTGTGTGTGTGTGCGCGCTTATATATGTGTGTGTGTGGGTGTGTATACGTATGTTAATGCATGCATTTATGTGTGTGTACGTGTATCAGTGTTTATATGTATTTATGTTTGTGTGTGAGTGCGTGTATGTATGTGTGTGAGATTGTGTCTGTGTATGATTGTGTATGTATGTATTTGTGTGTGTGTGTATATATATCTGTGTGTATGCATGTATTTATGTGTGTATATGTGTGTGTATATATCTGTGTGTATGCATGTATTTGTGTGTATATGTGTGTGTGTATATATCTGTGTATGCATGTATTTATGTGTGTATATGTGTGTGTATATATCTGTGTGTATGCATGTATTTATGTGTGTATATGTGTGTGTGTATATATCTGTGTGTATGCATGTATTTATGTGTGTATATGTGTGTGTGTATATATCTGTGTATGCATGTATGTGTGTGTGTGTGTGTGTGTGTGTGTGTGTGTATATCTGTATATCCGTGTGTAGGCGTCCAGGAGGCATCCGAAACAGATGCCCAAGCCACCTCAGCTGACTTCTCTGGATGTGGAGGAGCAGCGGCTCTACTCTGAGCTCCTCTCGAGTGACAGAGCTCCTCACCCTGTCTATAAGGGTGCGCCCTGCCACCCTGCGAAGGAAACTCATTTTAGCCTCTTGTATCCAAGATCTTATCCTTTCGGTCATGACCCAAAGCTCATGACCATAGGTGAGAGTAGGAACGTAGATTGACCAGTAAATCGAGAGCTTTGCCTCACGGTTCAGCTCCTTCTTTACCACAACGGACCGGTACATCAACCGCATTACTGCTGCCGCTTTACACCAATCCGCCTGTCAATCTCACGCTCCATCCCTCCCTCACTCCTGAACAAAACCCCAAGATACTTGAACTCCTCCACTTGGGGTGAGGACTTTCCATTACCCACCTTTCTCAGGTGGAGCACCATGGCCTCGGACTTAGAGGTGCTGATTCTCATCCCAGCCGCATCACACTCTGCAGCAAACCGCCCCAGTGCATGCTGAAGATCCATGTTCGATGAAGCCAACAGAACAACATCGTCTGCGAATAACAGAGATGAAATCCTGTGGTCCCCGAACCGGACCCCCTCCAGCCCAAGGCTGTGCTTTGAAATGAAGTTGACCAGACAAAACATCAAATATTTTGTGTTCACCATATTGTCTGCAATGGAACACAAGTCAGAGTAAATGTAGAAATCACTACTTTCTTTTTTATTTGCGTTTTCCATACTGTCCCAACGTTTTCTGATTTGTTTGTGTCTGTGTGAGTGTGTGTATGCATCTATTTATGTTTATGCATGTGTGTGTATCTATGTGTAAATGTGTGTATGTATATTAATATATTTATGTGTGTATGCATGTATTTATGTGTATGTGTGTGCATGTATTTATGTGTGTGTGTGTGTGTGTGTGTGTGTGTGTGTGTGTGTGTGTGTGTGTGTGTGTGTGTGTGTGTGTGCGTGTGTGTGTGCGCAGACAGTAATTGGGATGCCACCAGTTTTCCTCAATTGTGTGCAGTCGGTGACCAAACGTGGATCATTGAATGTGCTTCAGAGTAGTGAAAGAGAAGCGCTTGTCTTTTGTTTGGGCCGGTGTGCGTGTGAGCGCAGGCACAGAGAGATAGTTGCCCACCCCAAAAACCCCTGTCTTTTGATGCTCGGAGGGGATCGAGCCGTAAGGTGCGACCGGCGTTTTAAATGATTGGAAGATTCGGTGTAATTTCCTCCATTCAGTGGCGTGGCGTCACACTGCGAGAGTAATGGAGGCCTGAGAGCGTCTGGATGACCGCTACTGTCCTGCTGCTGCGCTGGGTAATCACACACACACACAGTCTCCTTCAACTCACTGTCAACAGCACAGTAAAAAACAACACTCATCTGCACATTTACACTCAATAATGAATCACTAAAGCTCATGCATCATTATAAAAGCTCTTAAAATAAAAAATATATATTTTTTATACATATTTATTTGTTAAAAAAAATAAATTATTTATATTTATTGTTTTTATTCATTTTTAAATTAATAAATTTATTTATGTTTATTTTATTTATATATATTTTTATTTATACACATTTATTTCATTGTATTATTTATTAATGTATTCATTGTTATTTATGCATTTATTGTTTATTTATTTATTTTTAAATTATACATTTTTTACTTATATTTTATTTGTTTATTTATGCACATTTATTTTTATTTATTTTATTATTTATTAATGCATTCATAGTTATTTATTTATGCATTTTGTGTTTTTATTTATTTATTTTTGAATTAATTAATACATTTTTATTTATATTTTATTTTTTTGTATTTATGCAGATTTATATATTTTTTATTATTTATCAATGCATTCACAGTTATTTATTTATTGTTTTATTTATTTATTTTTGTATTATTTAATACATTTTTATTTATATTTTATTTATTTATTTATGCACATTTATTTCTTTGTATTGTTTATTAATGCATTATTAGTTATTTATTTATGCATTTATTGTTTTTATTCATTAATCTTTAAATATATTTTTTTATTTTACTTATATTTTATTTTTTATTTATGCACATTTATTTATTTTTTATTATTTATTAATGCATTCATAGTTATTTATTTATTGTTTTATTTATTTATTTTTGTATTATTTAATACATTTTTATTTATATTTTATTTATTTATTTATGCACATTTATTTCTTTGTATTGTTTATTAATGCATTATTAGTTATTTATTTATGCATTTATTGTTTTTATTCATTAATCTTTAAATATATTTTTTTATTTTACTTATATTTTATTTTTTATTTATGCACATTTATTTATTTTTTATTATTTATTAATGCATTCATAGTTATTTATTTATGCATTGCTTGTTTTTATTTATTTATTTTTAAATTAATATTTTTTTATTATACTTATTTTTGTTTAATTATTTATGCACATTTATTTCTTTTTATTGTTTGTAATGCATTAATAGTTATTTGTTTATGCATTTATTGTTTTTATTTAATATTTTATTTTACTTATATTTTATTTATTTATTTATGCACATTTATTGATTTTTTATTATTTATCAATGCATCCATTGTTATTTATTTATGCATTTATTGTTTTTATTTATTTTTATTTAAAAAAATTTTTATTATTAATAAAAATTATTCATGCACATTTATTGATTTTTATTATGTATTAATGCATACACTGTTATTTACTTAGTGTTTTTATTTATTTAAATTAATTTATTTATATTTAAGCTGTATTTATATTTTATTTATTTTAAATTCTATTTATTTTATTTATATTTTTATTTTAGTTTGTGTATTTTTAATTATTTATTTATTAATTCATTGTTATGGATTCATTTATTTTTAACCAATTAATTTATATTTAAATTGTATTTAATTTTTTTATTATTTATTTATTCATTCATTGCTATTTATTTATTTTATTTAGATTTATATTTTATTCATTTATTTATTCATTTACTATTATAAACTTAAACCAGTGTTTAATAATTCAATTTATGGCTCAGTGGTTAGCACTGTGGCCTCACAGCAAGAAGGTCGCTGCTCCGGTTTCCCCCACAGTCCAAACACATGTGCTATAGGGGAATTGATGAACTAAATTGGCCGTAGTGTATGAGTGTGTGTGAAGGAGAGTGTATGGGTGTTTCCCAGAACTGGGTTGCAGCTGGAAGGGTATCGGCTGTGTAAAACATAAGTAAGGCGGTTTGTTCCGCTGTGGCGACCGCTGATGATAGCATATCGCTTTCAAAATAATCAAAACAATATTGCTTTTTTGTACCTTTATAAATGCACAATGTTTTAAAAAGTGTGATTAGAAACAAATGCTAGTGTCTCTTCTTAAATACACAGAAGTGGATCTAAAATATTACGTGCAAGTACAGGTATTTTTAATACACTTTTAGGTTTTGAAGCGCATTATAAGTGGACACTCAGTAGAAGTGTTTGAGTTGCAGATGTTCAGGCTCATTTTAACCTGCGTCTGCCTCCACACATCTTTTATACACTCAATATCTCCTTTATGCTCTTTATCCTGCTCTTAATGTGTCAATAGGAGGACTTTGCCATTGTTTGAGCTTAGCACCGGAGACCTAGCGAAGCCATTAGCCTAGCAGCAAGTCCCAAACAGCTAAATTACCCTCTTTCTCTTCCCGTCTCATCTCTGTTCTTAAAGTAATGACACGAGGAAAATTTCCCCCTCTTTTCTCCCGCTCGATGCCGTCCTCCACTTTGGCAGGGTGAACTGTGAGAGTCGGGGCTTTAAAATGAGTGATAGTTTGAGCCGGGAGGAGGGAAATTGAAGACGCCCTCTGTGAAATACAATAAAAACATCCTGTAATTTGCAGCGACTTTCTACTCTTCTCTCTATCAAATCAGACGCGCTCAGCCGGTGATCTGTATTCACTCCTTCCCTCAAAACCTCCTTCTCTTTCCCTCCTTCTGTGCCACAAAAAAAGATTATTGATGTCTGCTGAAACCCATTTTCAGAAATCACAGCGGATGGGGAAAACGTGGATAAAACCATTGTGGATGTGCCAGGAACCAAACAAAAAGCTCGTCTGGAAGATTGTGTTCACTTTTACAGACGTTTTACTAAACATACAGGCAAAACTGGGTTAAAACTCGTGACTTAAATATTGTCATTTTCAATAACCTTTAATCCCAAAAGTGTAGATGTTCGTAGCACAGGGGGGCTTTTTAGTCTTTTAGACCCTCAAATATGATCGTGACCAAGTTAGAGACCCTGACATGTAAAACAAAAACCAACTTAATCTGCTCATATTTCACGATTCATGGATATTGTCAGCTTATTATTTACATTTTGGGAGTTTAATCACTTTGGTAACTTTTTTTGACAAGGTTTTCAGTCTTTTAGACCCTCAAATATGATCATGACCAGATTATGACCCCAACATATAAAATAACAACTTAATCTGCTCATATTTCACGATTCATGGATGTTTTCAGTTTATTATTTACATTTTAGGAGCTTAATCTCTTTGGTAACTTTTTTTGCAAGGTTTTCAATCTTTTAGACCCTCAAATATGATCATGACCAAGTTACCAAGTTAAAGACCTCAATATATAAAATAACATAACTTAATCTGCTCTTATTTCATAATTCATGGATATTTTCATTTTATTATTTACATTTTGGGAGCATCTTTGGTAACTTTTTTTGTAAGGTTTTCAATCTTTTAGACCCTCAAATATGATCATGACCAAGTGAGAGAGCCTAACATGTAAAAAAAAACAGCTTAAACTGCTCAAATTTTAAGATTCATGAATATTTTTATCTTATTATTTGCGTTTTGGGAGCTTATCCTCTTTTTTTTTTTTTTTTTTTTTGCAAGGTTTCCAATCTTTTAGACCCTCAAATATGATCATGACCAAGTTAGAGACCTCAACATATAAAATAACATAACTTAATCTGCTCATATTTCAATATTCATGGATATTTTCAGTTTATTATTTACATTTTGAGAGCTTAATCTCTTTGGTAACTTTTTTTGCAAGGTTTTCAGTCTTTTAGACCCTCAAACATGATCGTGACCAAGTGAGAGAGCCTAATATGTTAAAAAAACACAGCTTAAACTGCTCAAATTTCAAGATTCGTGAATATTTTCAGCTTATTATTTGTGTTTTGGGAGCTTAATCTCTTTTACAACTTTTTTTGACAAGGATTTCAGTCTGTGAGACCCTCAAATATGATCATGACCAAATGAAAGACCCCAACATGTAAAGAAAAAAATCATAAACTGCTCATATTTCACAATTCATGGATATTTTCCTCTTATTATTTGCATTTTGGAAGCTTAATCAATCTCTTTTATTGCAAGGTTTTCAATCTGTGAGACCCTCAAATATGATTGTGACCAAGTGAGAGACCCCAACATGTAAAAAAAAAACAACTTAATCTGCTCATATTTCAATATTCATGGATGTTTTCAGTTTATTATTTACATTTATGGAGCTTAATCTCTTTGACAATTTTTTTTTGCAAGGTTTTCAATCTTTTAGACCCTCAAATATGATCATGACCAAGTGAGAGAGCCTAACATGTAAAAAACAAAAACACAGCTTAAACTGCTCAAATTTTAAGATTCGTGAATATTTTCAGCTTATAATTTGTGTTTTGGGAGCTTAATCTCTTTTACAACTTTTTTTGACAAGGATTTCAGTCTGTGAGACCCTCAAATATGATCATGACCAAATGAGAGACCCCAACATGTAAAAAAAAAAAATCATAAACTGCTCATATTTCAAGATTCATAGATATTTTTATCTTATTATTTGTGTTTTGGGAGCTTATCCTCTTTTTTTTTTTTTTTTGCAAGGTTTTCAATCTTTTAGACCCTCAAATATGATCATGACCAAGTGAGAGACCTCAACATATAAAATAACATAACTTAATCTGCTCATATTTTAAGATTCATGGATATTTTCAGTTTATTATTTACATTTTGAGAGCTTAATCTCTTTGGTAACTTTTTTTGCAAGGTTTTCAATCTTTTAGACCCTCAAATATGATCGTGACCTAGTGAGAGACCCTAACATGTAAAAAAAACACAGCTTAAACTGCTCATATTTTAAGATTCGTGAATATTTTTAGCTTATTATTTGTGTTTTGGGAGCTTAATCTCTTTTACAACTTTTTTTGACAAGGTTTTCAGTCTGTGAGACCCTCAAATATGATCATGACCAAATGAGAGACCCCAACATGTAAAAAAAAAAAAATCATAAACTGCTCATATTTCAAGATTCATAGATATTTTTATCTTATTATTTGCGTTTTGGGAGCTTATCCTCTTTTTTTTTTTTTTTGCAAGGTTTTCAATCTTTTAGACCCTCAAATATGCTCATGACCAAATTATGACCCCAACATATAAAATAACAACTTAATCTGCTCATATTTCAATATTCATGGATGTTTTCAGTGTATTATTTACATTTATGGAGCTTAATCTCTTTGACAACTTTTTTTTGACAAGGTTTTCAATCTTTTAGACCCTCAAATAAGATCATGACCAAGTGAGAGAGCCTAACATGTAAAAAACACAGCCTAAACTGCTCATATTTAAAGATTCATGGATATTTTTATCTTATTATTTGCGTTTTGGGAGCTTATCCTCTTTTTTTTTTTTTTTTTTTGCAAGGTTTTCAATCTTTTAGACCCTCAAATATGATCATGACCAAGTGAGAGACCTCAACATATAAAATAACATAACTTAATCTGCTCATATTTTAAGATTCATGGATATTTTCAGTTTATTATTTACATTTTGAGAGCTTAATCTCTTTGGTAACTTTTTTTGCAAGGTTTTCAATCTTTTAGAGCCTCAAATATGATCGTGACCTAGTGAGAGACCCTAACATGTAAAAAAACAGCTTAAACTGCTCATATTTTAAGATTCGTGAATATTTTCAGCTTATTATTTGTGTTTTGGGAGCTTAATCTCTTTTACAACTTTTTTGGACAAGGATTTCAGTCTGTGAGACCCTCAAATATGATCATGACCAAATGAAAGACCCCAACATGTAAAAAAAAAAAAATCATAAACTGCTCATATTTTAAGATTCATAGATATTTTTATCTTATAATTTGCGTTTTGGGAGCTTATCCTCTTTTTTTTTTTTTTTTGCAAGGTTTTCAATCTTTTAGACCCTCAAACATGATCGTGACCAAGTGAGAGAGCCTAACATGTTAAAAAAACACAGCTTAAACTGCTCATATTTTAAGATTCGTGAATATTTTCAGCTTATTATTTGTGTTTTGGGAGCTTAATCTCTTTTACAACTTTTTTTTGACAGGAATTTCAGTCTGTGAGACCCTCAAATATGATCATGACCAAATGAAAGACCCCAACATGTTAAAAAAAATCATAAACTGTTCATATTTCACAATTCATGGATATTTTCCTCTTATTATTTGCATTTTGGAAGCTTAATCAATCTCTTTTATTGCAAGGTTTTCAATCTGTGAGACCCTCAAATATGATTGTGACCAAGTGAGAGACCCCAACATGTAAAAAAAACAACTTAATCTGCTCATATTTCAATATTCATGGATGTTTTCAGTTTATTATTTACATTTATGGAGCTTAATCTCTTTGACAACTTTTTTGACAAGGTTTTCAGTCTTTTAGACCCTCAAATATGATCATGACCAAGTGAGAGTCTCCACCATATAAAATAACATCTTAAAATGCTCATGAATTTAAGATTCATGGATGTTTTCAACTTATTATTTACATTTTGGAAGCTTAATCTCTTTTTTGACAACGTTTAAGCTTGAAAGTTCAACTTTACAGTTTAATACAGTGACATCTATTGAAACAGTATATTGAATAATAAGTAATATATAGGCCAGTAATATCACTGGGTCAATTGGCATTTCTGTGTGGAGTTTGCACGTTCTCCCCGTGTTGGTGTGGGTTTCCTCCGGGTGCTCCGGTTTCCCCCACAGTGCAAACACATGCGCTATAGGGGAATCGATTAACTAAATTGGCCATAGTGTATGAGTGTGTGTGTGTGAATACTAGAGTGTATGGGTGTTTCCCAGTACTGGGGTGCAGCTGGGAGGGCATTTGCTGTGTAAAACATATGCTGGAATAGTTGACGGTTCATTCTGCTGTGGCGACCCCTGATAATGGGACTAAGTTGAAGGAAAATGAATGAATAAGTTCATCAAGGTAGTTTTGAAAGCACAGCTCTCTTTCTCAGTTAGCGGTATTTTTTTAGGCTTGGTATTATTTTATTTAGGACTTGGTGTAATGAACTTCTGTCCTGACACTCATAATTAATTACACAGAAGAAAACTATTTTTGCTGCTTGTTCAAACTACTTATTTAAAATGAGTTGAAGCGACACAATTCTTCAGATTTTTGGGGGGCAAAAATTAATTGTTTTATGTTGAATTCATTTAAAATTGATGTGTAATGAATAATGAACTGTGGAGCCCAGCATTATTTACATTGTATAAAAAAATCATCAGCCCAAAGGCACTGGAAAAGTATGTGAAAAAGTTAAAAAGCCTTTACTGACATGGCTATTATTTTAAAAACAGCACTCATGGGCATCTGCGTGTTTTGACAAACTTGCCTTGATCAGGGTCACACAACATTTTCACGTACTTTTCAAGTGCTTTGGACTGATGATTTGTTTTATTTTGTATATATTTCAGAATCCCTTATCCAAAGAGCACTAACACATTAGTCAAATGCACCACAGAAGCACATTTTGTTTGTTTCTGGACTCATAAATAATTGTTCCCTCAATCAGGGCTGGATTAAGAACACAATGGGCCCTGGGGCTAAACCAAATCCAAGGGCCCCCTTATATATATATATATATATATATATATATATATATATATATATATATATATATATATATATATATATATATATATATATATATATATATATACTAATTTATATTATCTAATTTTCCACCATTTGATTTCTATTTGATTATTATATATTTTTTATTTTATTAAAACAGGCCTGCAATAGGCAATACAAAATGAAGTAATGACATAATCTGAACCTTTAAGTTCAAACAGGCTGCAAAAATCAGCAAAACAAAAACCATTTGCAATACTTCCTAAATAAGTGCTTTATAATAAATACTTTAAATAAAGGTTTACCTTTAAAACGTGTCTTTAGAACTTTAGCTGACCATGAATCCCTAATGATAGGATATCTTTTAAAATCCATGCTTTTAATATCCAAAATATTGTGGTCTTCTGAGTTTCAGAAGGCTAGCATCCTTATTTCATTTTGTTTTTTGCATCAGATATATTGTCTGATGAAAGCCAGTGTCAATGTTTCATTGCTTCATATTATTTCTGTCGTTTTCATAAAAGGGCCAAAATAAACATTCATAAAAACAGTTTGCTCTCCAATTGTTCAGTAAGGCTTACTGTAAAGCATAACCAAGTGTATTTACTTCAAATACATACTCCGCAATAAAGGACACGTTGATAACTGCTTGGGTAGGCTATTTGATTTGTTCGCACACTGTCTCGGTTATATTGTGTGATGGAAGATCATGCGGGCGCGCGTCGGTTTTTTTTGAGTCCAGCTGTAACCAATAGTATCTGGATGCAGCCTGTATGATGCAAGCTGAGATTGCATAACTCAGCGATGCAATGTCAGACACAATGCACTCAATGGAGTGAGTGACGTCACTGTGATGGGTGGGGTTAGGTGTGGACATTAAAAAGCATTGGATGCAGCTCAGATTGCATCTGCACCAGGTCTGCATCCAGACCCCTCTCGCTGTAACAGCCGCGCGGCAGAGTTCATTCAGTATGATTCCGCCTATTCCAGCTTCTGTTACTACATGTACAAGTTAATCACTGATTTGCTATTTGAGTTTCAAGAGTTCACACTTAGCTCATGATTTATCACATAGCTTGTTTGGCATGCTGTCCCGGGAGAGAACCCTGAGCTCAAGGGATCCTCGGGCCCAGGGCTCCCCCCTTTCACATGGTGAGGGGAAATTGAGCTCAGGTCGATCTCAAACTCCCCCGCTGCTGAGGCCAAGGTGAACTTCTTGAGAGTAAGACATTAGAAAAAGATTTAGGCTTATTATAGGAGCATATTTGGCCGGTGGGAGGAAACCGGGGAACCCGGGGGAAACCCACGCGGACACGGGGAGAATATACAAACTCCGCACAGAAATACCAGATGACCCAGCAAGGACCTGACGCCATTGGTATTCTTGCTGTGAGGCAACAGTGCTAGTCACTGGGCCACCGTGCCGCCCATTCTGGATAAAGGTGGAAGAAGGGGAGGAGGGGGGTTTCTTCCAGATGAAGATAGATGTAGAGAGGAAATGAGGATATATATAGTGACTTGGGGTGCTTTGATTGGAAGATCATGATTAGCTAATGTGGGCCAGCTGGGTCAATCATGAGCACTTCACTTAAAGTTTTGTTCTACGACGAGCTTGGTTAGCCTATCTTTGACTGGACGGTTTTCGCGGTAGTGCCGAAATAAGGGACGGTCTTGGGAAAATTGGCACATCTGATCACCCTTATGCGTGACTAAAACAGAGCTATTCGATATTCTGATTGGGCTACAGCCACTCCGAGCCCCAGTTTAGCACCGGAGTCACTGTTTTTTAACAGCAGTGAACTGAAAGGAATACTTCACATTATCGACGAGAGAAAGCATAATGCAAAGAGGCGTTTCCCACATCATAGCGTAAATTAATTCATCAGCCAATCAAGGGCCCCCTTTTCCCATGGGCCCTGGGGCTTCAGCCCCACCTAGCCCTAATGTTAATCCAGCCCTGCCCTCAATGAGAACGTGTTCATTCATGCACCAGTAAAGACTGCTGTGCATTTTTGCTAAACATTTTAACTTTTTAAAACAGTCCACAAAGCATTTTTATTTTTTCCGAAAGTGCTGTGAACAACCAGGTGGCTTTGGACAAACATGAGATGTGCTTCAATTATTTTTTTTGGCAGCAGTCGACTCCAACATGTTGCCGTTTCATGAACACCAATCTTACTCACCGTTCTTCTAATAGTACTGAACAAAGTCTTCTGCCGTCTGTAGAGTTTTCAGGATTGCCTGTTGAGTCCTTTTTGCAGGATGTTCACTTACAGGGAAACTAACAATCCAACAATTTTCTACTTCTACAGTAGAGTGGACCATTCTTGGACACGCAGGTCTTCAGCAATGCTTTTATGGGCTTTTCTGCTAGAGTTTTAAGTCTTCCAGATTCCAGACCTGACTTTGTGTGTCTTTATTTAAAGGGCAAGCCACACTTCAAATCTCCAGATAATAGTTAGCTTTTAAAGGGCTAGTTCACCCTAAACTGAAAATGTACTCATATTTACTCATGAGTTTCCTTCTTCGGTTAAAAATTAAAGAAGCTATTTTGAAGATGGCTGAAAACCTGTAACCATTTACTTCCGTAGTAGGAAAAACAAATACTATTGACGTCAATGGTTACAGGTTTTCAGCTTTCTCCAAAATGTCTTCTTTTGTGTTGAACAGGAGAAAGAAACTCATAAAGGATTGGAACAAGTAAGGGGTGAGTATATGAGAACAGAATTTTTGGGTGAACTATCCTTTTAATGTTTAATTACATATCTAAGGTGTACATACATTTTGTAGTGTGTGAAAGAACACCTAATGTTTTCACTAAATATGTGATATTTGTCATAGTATTTTTATTTACATCTAGCATTTACTATGGCTGTCCTGATTTTGACACTGTAAAAAATGTGTTACACTAATGCTGCGTTCACACCAGACACGGATGAAGCGTCAAGCAGGAGTGATTTACATCTTATGTCAATGCAAAGACGTGAACAGACATCCTGCAGCACGAATGACGTGATTCAAGTGAATGAAGCGGCGCAAGTTGAATCACTCGAGTTGGAAAATCTGAACTTTAGCGGACATTCATGCCACATTAACCAATCAGGAGCTTTCTCTTGTAGAGGAGTGATCATGACGTAGCGCCCGTTGTTAGTTATCCCAAGGGGAAATCCCCTTGCTGTCATCGGACATCAGTTCATCAAACTGAGCTGGGCTCAGCTAGTCTGAAGCACCGCTGAAAGCCTCCATCATCCAGATATAGTTTCTGGAGAAGCTGATGAACTCACAGAGCTAGGTGCACCTCTGAATGGATCTAGTGGACTCAGACATGGCGCCAAACAAATTTACACTGTTTTTCAGCCTTCCTAAAGCACATAAACAAAGCTATTCTTTCAATAAAATCCATGTTAGCCATATTTAAACAAAGCTATAGTCACCGGGCAGGCAGAAGCCCCGTCCTTGACTTGAATCCGTGACTATTATGAAGTGAATTTGACACACAAACGAAGCAGGTAAACTCAAAATGTTTACGCGTCTATTTATGTGCGAATAGCACGATTTATTCGCATGTGCCGCGTCTGGTGTGAACGCATTACATTTTTACGTTTAACTCATTTAATTTACAACTTACATCAATTAAGCTGACTTAATCAAGTTAAAATTTAACTTTAAAAAATGAGTTGAAACCTGATTAACTTTATTAATTAAGTTAAAGTAACCTAAAACATAAGTTGTCATGACTTTTTTTATCATATAATTTTTTTACAGTGCAGTTCTGGAACCAATGGACTCAATTCAGAGAATCGATTCCTCACTGTTGTGATTCTTTAACTCAGACATTGGCAGTAAATGTGCTAAAAGGTAGCTCAATCCAGCACAAATATTACATTGCATGCATGCCACACTAACATTCTGCATAGTGTTTAAAATGCATGTGCACAGCTCTCAAACTGAAACGGCAAACTGGCAAAATCTGGACACAAGTGATCACAAGCAGTGGCATAAACTGAGTTTACCAGTTGCCAATAAACAGAAATTCTCTCATTTACATCGATGAGCACAAGAGAAGCATTTGAACACAACAAATCCAGGAGGAAACACGAACATTTGAGGAGCAAGAAAATGATTTTCCAAAGAATTGGGTTTATTAATAATAAATTACTAATATTTGTAAAATGCTAGTGTAGCAGTTTTACTCTGGTTGTGTGTTTTATTCAATAATAGCCCAGCTACACTAGCAAATCATTCATTCATTCATTCATTTTCTTGTCGGCTTTGTCCCTTGCGGGGTCGCCACAGCGGAATGAACCGCCAACTTATCCAGCACGATTTTACGCAGCGGATGCCCTTCCAGCCGCAACCCATCTCTGGGAACTTCCACACACACATTCACACTCATACACTATGGACAATTTAGCTTACCCAATTCACCTGTACTGCATGTCTTTGGACTGTGGGGGAAACCGGAGCACCCGGAGGAAACCCACGCGAACCCAGGGAGAACATGCAAACTCCACACAGAAACGCCAACTGACCCAGCCCAGCCGAGGTTCGAACCTGCGACCCAGAGACGTTCTTGCTGTGAGGCAACAGCACTACCTACTGCGCCACTGGGTCACTAGCAAATCATATGGCAAAAAAAGAAACAACCCTACTGTAGTAATTAGTTTGAACATGCATTGATGTAACAATCATTTGCACTGAACTTCATTATCAAAATCAGAATATAAAGCATTACTGTGTTTAAAGACATCTGTAAAAGGGGAAAGGTCATGCGGTCAGAGTTAGATTTGATCTAATAAAGTACGGACATGCCTCTGTGGTTGTGTCATAGAGTCCCCAAACTGAGTTATCCTGTTTGGAGCAGAGAGAGTACTAACATGAGGTAAAACAATGAGGGATAGGCTATGCTTTGGGGAGCAGGGTTTAAACCTGCACCTCCCATACTGTCCCACACTTAGCACTGAGAGCTTTGAGGCTTTGATCTCTATCTGAGCTGCTCCAGGAAATGAGCTCCGTATTAAAAATCCTCCGTGACACACGAGCCCGCGGCCGCGCAAAAAAAAACACCCAACACATCTGAGCGGAAATTAAAAACCTTTTAAAATTACCCATAAACCACACGGGCTCCGAAATGGGAAAATAATCACTGATTATTCACGCCGTTTTAAAGTGGACCGCTGAAGAATCTGACGACGGCTCTCAATCTCCCGCGCTTTCTCACTTCTTTTTCCCGCGCGCGCGCGCGATCTCCCGCGCTCCCGTTAAAGTCCTTCCAAAACTACATGGAAATACACCGAAACTGCATGCAAATCAAGATCAGTCATTCAAACACAGGGGGATACTCGTTTTAATTAACACTGACCAGTAAGGACCCTTCAAAACAGTGTGCAATGCATTGAATTTTAATTTGAAGACCAATTTGAAACCTTGAATACATAACTAGATGCTACGTAAATCTCATATAAAGTTGTTTTAGTCACATTACTGAATATATCACATAACCACAGTATTTCGTGCTGAATTATACAGTGGTATATAGCCTAATAACACACTTGGAATCATTAGGTTTAGTCTTAAAATCATTTACAAACTCTGTGTGAAACTCTAGTAAATGCTTGAAAGGCTCTGTGGGTGATGTACATATTCTGAATATTAATTATTCATTAATTATCACAGTTCAAAATGCAGTCAGCGAATCATTTGCACACATGACAGCAGCCCATAGATGTTATTTCTGACAGAGAGAGAGAGAGAGAAATAAGAGTTTGGACTGGTTTTGCAGGTCATTGCATGTACAGTTGATTTATAAGTATGACAACGCCCCCTAGTGTCGAGTTTAGTATGGGTTTTAAAAAATCAGCTGATCACACACACGAATGCACATGTTTGTCAGGATGCTTTTTAGTGGATATATGAAGTATCTCAAGCTTGAAAGGTTTTTAATGCTATTTTCATAGAGTAATTTTGTATTAATGCATTTATTTGTGTGACTAACACCCACTGGTTTATCTTGATCTTGTAAACATTGCTTCTTCATGGCATTCAACAGGTGCTGGAAACATTTCTCATAGGTTTTGGTCCATATTGACATGATACCATCTACAGCTGTTCTTGCAGATTTCTCATCTACTGGTGACTTGTGGAGGTCATTTGTGATTAGTCAACTGCCTGGCATGATCAAGAATCCATGAAGTACTTCCACGTAAGCTTTTCCACTTCTTTTTGGCCTCCTCCACCAAACAAAGTTTGCATGTAAAACTCACAAGCCATGAAATAAAATTAAGTGAAATGAAAATCTCCATCGAATCAGATTTGATCTGCAATTCCTGTGTATTCGGCTTGACCGTTTTGTCCTTGAGTACCTCCAACTGATGTTTATTGTAACTTAAGCAGCTCAAGGAACATGAACAAAGCCCAATATTTCCCCCTTTATTTAAGCTTTTAACCAAAATCAGATATCAGTTGGTGTGTATCTGACCAATATATCAATTTACAGTTATTTTTCTCAATATTTAAGCATTTTACCAAAATCAGATATCGGTGTGTGTGTATTCAACCATTAATTCAATTTACAGATATTTTCCCTGATATTTAAGCATTTTACCAAAATCAGACATAAATGGGTGTGTATTTGACCGAAATATTGTAGGTATTTTTTCTCAATATTTAAGAATTTTACCAAATTCAGATGTATATCTTGTATATCTAGATGTATATGTTGTATATCTATAGCCAATATATCAATTTACAGATATTTTTCTCAATATATAAGCATTTCACCAAAGTCAGATATCGTCGGGTGTGTATCTGACCGATATATCAATTTACAAATATTTTTTCTTAATATTTAAACATTTTACCATAATCAGATATCGGTAGGTGTGTATCTATCCAAAATATCAATTTACAGATATTTCCCCTTATTTTAAACATTTTACTAAAATCAGATATCGGTGGGTGGGTGTCTGACCGATATATCGATTTACAAATATTTTTCCTGATATTTAAGCATTTACTAAAATCAGATATTAGTGTGTTTATCTGACCGAAATATCAATTTACAGATATTTTCCCAGATATTTAAGTATTTTACCAAAATCAGATATCGGTAGATGTGCGTCTGACCGATATATCGATTTACAGATATTTCCCCTGATATTTAAGTATTTTACTATATATCATTTGTATCATTTTACTAAAATCAGATATCGGTGGACGTGTGTCTGACTGATACATCGATTTACAAATATTTTTCCGATATTTTACCAAAATCAGATATCGGTGGTTGCGTATCTGACTGATACATCGATTTACAAATATTTTCCCCGATATTTAATTATTTTACCAAAATCAGATATCGGGGGGTGTGAATCTGACCGATATATCGATTTACAGATATTTCCCTCGATAGTTAAGTATTTTACCAAAATCAGATATTGTTGGGTGTGTATCTGACCGATATATCAATTTACAGACATTTTCCTCGATATTTAAGCGTTTTACCAAAATTAGATATCAGTGGGGGTGTATCATTTTACTAAAATCAGATATCGGTGGGTATGTGTCTGACTGATATATCGATTTACAAATATTTTTCCTGATATTTAAGCATTTACTAAAATCAGATATTAGTGGGTGTGTATCTGACCGAAATATCAATTTACAGATATTTTCCCACATATTTAAGTATTTTACCAAAATCAGATATCGGTGGTTGCGTATCTGACTGATACATCGATTTACAAATATTTTCCCCGATATTTAATTATTTTACCAAAATCAGATATCGGGGGGTGTGAATCTGACCGATATATCGATTTACAGATATTTTCCCAGATATTTAAGTATTTTACCAAAATTGGATATCGGTGGGTGTGTATCTGACCGATATATCAATTTACTGATATTTACCCTGATGTTTAAGCATTTTACAAAATTCAGATATCGGTGGTTGTGTATCTGACCGATATATCAGTATACAGATATTTTTATGTGTTTGTGTTCTGCTAATTGCTAATGCCTCTAACGTTGTGCAGCGCCACCTTGTGTACTGGAGTATTTCTGTTTTTCATTAAGCGCCATCTAATGTCAGGGAGAGATATTGCATTTTCACTCAGATCATCGTCTTTGAAAAATCACATGGGTATAAACATCCCGAAAAACACAGAGTATGAACACAACTGAAAATCTGCGCATAATACTTAATGCTGATTTTCTGGAACTGTTTTTGTTTATTTTTCTAGGACTTTTTTACCACAAGACCCTTATAAAAAAAAAAATCCTCCATTGTTGATGATTTCTCCCCACATTTGGCAGGTTTGTGGGTGCTAATTTTTAAAACTCTGCCTGTTTGTGATGAAAACACTTTTTGAGAAAGAACTTCCAAATTAAAAGCCATAAAAACTATTTTTCACCCCTCCAAAATATACTACTCAATTACAATGCAGAATAGCCTGGAATTACTCTGGAAGCATACGTTATAAACAAACTCACACTGTATAGGCACAGAAAGGTTATGAGCGCCTCTTGTCCGAGTGTTACTGCGTGTGGAGTATTTATAGCTGTACCCATGAAGAGTCTTAGTGTCATTGGATAACTGTTCATGCACTGGATCTGTCACAGACAACAGAAGGAAATATAATCAACGACAGCATGCACATGTAATCGGTTCGCTCTTGAGAATCTCCAGTTGTATGTTGCACTTCTATCAGCTGTTAAATGATCCCAGTTGTTTGGTTATGGCATGATTCACGTCTGGGAGAAAAGGGTAAGTCAATGGGCCTTCATTGTGGTGTGTGTGAATTTCAGATTTGCTTTGGTTGATGATCATGTTCTGTCAGTAATAATGCGGACATTTACATTATGATGATAATCTGACGGTCAACTTTTGCCATGTTAACTTGTTTTATTTCCTTGAATGTTGCAGCTGCTTATAGAAAGGTGAATGACAACAAATATTTCAACAAGAAAGACAAGGAAAAATCTACTTTTATTTATATATGCCATGTTTATAGTAATCGTATTGTTTTTAAGAAAAGTTCCTAATTAATATAATATAATATAATATAATAACTTTTTTCACATACAATGCATGACATTTTATTTTCTGAACAATTTTAAATGCAATGATGTAAATTAATGATTTTTGAATAATTTTTTTTTGGGGGGGGGAAGTGAATTTTAGGTCAGATAATTTCATATTTCATGAGAATTTTAAATTTTTAATCATAATAATATTGAAAATTCATGTGAATGTGTTCGTTATATATTTTCTTGTTTTAAGAATTTATTTATTATATTTTAGTCTCTCCAAAATTCCAAAGAGATACAAAAAAGACAAATGTTTTAATAATTTTCATTGCAAAACACAAGAATTGAAGCAAACAATGACATAAGTTTTGACAAAAGCTGTAACAAAATCATTTTAGTTTGTAAATATATTAACAAAATATCTCCAAAATTGTAGAGGGACTGTATTTCTATATTTGGCTAAATGTTTGCCATCGTGTAGTTAATTTTAGTTTTTAAAATTCGTTTTTTGCACTGTTTTTCAAATAACAAACATTTTGTAAAAAAAAATATATATATATATTAATAATACAAAAATAATTACATAAATGCAAACAAAAATAATATCAAACATTATTTGTATTATTTTTTAAAGAATTAATAAATAAATATATATTTTAATACAAGCATTTAAATACTAAACATAGAAGATGTGTATTGAAGTCACAGTTTGTGTATTTAATTTTTTATTTATATATTATTTATATTATTATTATTATTATTTTCCAAGTACTGGGTTGTGGCTTGAAGAGCATCTGCTGTGTAAAACATATGCTGGAATAGTTGGTGGTTCATTCCGCTGTGGTGACCTCTGATAAATAAAGGGACTAAACCAAAAGAAGATGAATGAATTATTGTTATTATTAAAAACAGATTACAAGTAATGAGAGTAATGTAATTAGATTACTTAACACAATATTTATTTCATTTCCAAGAAAACAGTCTAGCAAATCAGCAATTCTGCATTTCTGGATTACATGAACAGGATGCATAAAAAGTTCAACACTCTTAAGAAACGGATATCTCAAGGATGTATTTTTAAGGGATACTGAATCTGTTAAGTCACCTGCATGAAGCACACTTAATGTTTTCCAGAACAGTTTATAAGAAAGTGTCTGGCGCATACAGAGAGAAGCAAGTGTGTCACTATAAACATTAACAATAAAAGTAACAGATTGTTTTTGTTGTTGTTTTGAACAGAAATATTGAAGCGCTTTAGATTAAAAAAAAAAAGTCAAGCATCACAGACTCAATGATTTTATCCAAAGAAACTTTGAAAACTGAAAACAGAGAGTGTGTTACTTACACCTGGTTAACAATAACACTAACTAACAATGCAATTAACAGACTTTTGTCTTGAGGCAACATGGTGGCTCAGTGGTTAGCACTGTGGCCTTACAGCAAGAAGCCAGTCCTTGGTTCGAGTCCAGGCTGCGCCAGTTGGAGTTTCTGTGTGGAGTTTGCATGTTCTGCCCATGTTGGCGTGGGTTTCCTCCGGGTGCTCCGGTTTCCCCCACAGTCCAAACACATGCACTATAGGGGAATTGATGAACTAAATTGGCCGTAGTGTATGAGTGTGTGTGTGAGTGAGTGTGTATGGGTGTTTCCCAGTAACATTCCCAGTTTCCCAGTTGCAGCTAGAAGGGTATAATAGTTGGCGGTTCATTCTGCTGTGGCGACCCCTGATAAATAAGGGACTAAGCCGAAGGAACATGAATGAATGAAACTCTAAAAACTGATCTTGAATTTTCTTTTCATAGAGCTGGATTATCAGAACATGCAGCTTATGTAGATGATAATGGCATGGATGGAGACCTAAAGACACAACAATTGGACGCTGTAGTTTGACCTGTGTGTATGTGAACTGATGGGACAGTCAGATGACACTGTGATTGCTCGAGGCCTGAGCAGTCCAGATCCACTGGTGCGTGAAGCCTTTCTGATGGCGTACGACTACATCAACTACGTGACGGCCAAACCAGGTTCTTATAGTTTTTATTATGGGATGTTGATCTCTGCTCTGTCCACTTTTAATGTTGAGAATTCACCTCTACAGTTTAACAAAGTGACTTTTACTGACATTTTAGTCATTTGAAATAATATAATGTTTACGAAATTATAATATCTAGAGAAATAAGTCTGTAAAATAACAGAAAATGTACTGCAGTTTATTACAAGGTTATTGTAGTGTAGTATACAACACCAACACAGGCAATATAGCACTGCAAACTATTAAGAATGGTCATGAAAGTCACTTTTTACAACTTTTCAAGGTTTAAAGTTGTTGGAAATAAAATAAGGATCCCGTAATGCAATTCAAAAGCAGAAATAAACGGGGGATATATATATATATATATATATATATATATATATATATATATATATATATATATATATATATATATATATATACAGTTGAAGTCAGAATTATTAGCCCCCCTGATTTATTAGACCCTTTGTTTATTTTTTCCCTATTTTTGTTTAACAGAGAGAAGATTTTTTTCAACACATTTCTAAACACAATAGTTTTAATAACTCATTCTGTAAGACTATCGAGAAAAAATATAGCTTAAAGGGGTCAATAATTTTGTCCTTAAAATGGTGTTTAAAAAAATTAAAAACTGCTTTTATTGTAGCTGAAATAAAACAAATAAGACTTTCTCCAGAAGAAAAAATATTTTCAGACATACTGTGAAAATTTCCTTGCTATATATATATATATATATATATATATATATATATATATATATATATATATATATATATATATATATATATATATATATATATATATATATATATATATATACAGTTAAAACCAGAAGTTTACATATACTCTAAAAAAAGGAACATAACCATTTTTTTTTTAAATGTCTGATGGTAAATCATACTAAACTTTACTATTTTAGGTTCGTTAGGATTACCTAAATCATTTACATTTGCTAAATGCCAGAATGAGAGAATTGTTTATTAATTTCTAGACAGTCAGAAGTTTACACACATTTCCTTGGTATTTTTTAGCTTTGCTTTTAAACTGTATAACTTTGGTCAAATGTTTTGGGTCTCCTTCCACAAGCTTCTCACAATAGTTTGCAGGATTTTTGGCCCATTCCTCCTGAATTGCTGTAACTGAGTCAGATTTGTAGGCTTTCTTGCTCGCACAAGCTTTTTCAACTCTGCCCACAAATTTTCTATAGGATTGAGTTCAGGGCTTTGTGATGGCCACTCCAAAACATTCACTCTGTTGTCCTTAAAGCACATTTTAACTAGTTTGGCAGTATGCTTAGGGTCATGGTCTGTTTGGAAGACCCATTTGTGGCCAAGTTTTAATTTCCTGGCTGATGTCTTGAGATGTTGCTTCAGTATTTCTACATAATGTTCTTTCTTCATGATGCCATCTATGCTGTGAAGTGGACCAGTCCCTCCTCCAGCAAAACAGCCCCACAACATGATGCTGCCGCCCCCATACTTCACAGTTGGGATGGTGTTCCTAGGCTTGTCAGCTTTCCCCTTTGTCCTCCAAATGTAACACTGGTCATTATGGCCAAACAGTTCAATCTTAGCTCCATCAGACCACAGGACATGTCTCCAAACATTAGTCTTTTTCCCAGTGTAATTTAGCTAATTGTAATCTGGCTTTTGTGTTGATTCTGGCTTGTTGATTTTCTCATGTTGTCACACAAGGAAGCAGTGTGTTTGAGGTTTTCCTTAAATACTAATCTACAGTTGTGCCTCCAATTAACTCAAATGTTGTCAATTAGCCAATCAGAAACTTCCAAAACCTTGACACCATCATCTGAGCTTTTTCAGAGGCAGAATAATCTTATTGGATGTAAACTTGACTTTCAAGAAAAGTTATAATTTCTTAAAAAATCTCTCTCTCATTATTCTGCTATTAAGCAGAACAGAAACAAAGGTGATAATCCTGACTTACCTAAAAGAGGAAAAGTTTAGTGACATTAACATCTGACTTTTTTTTTTTTTAAATAGTGATGTGCCTTTTTATACAGTGTATGTACATTTCTGGTTTCAACTCTATATATACAGTATATAAACATGAATCACAAAATATGAAAAATTCACATATATTTTTTACAGTGTACATTACATTTCAGTTTAGTTTTAGTTAGTTTAAATGACTGTTTTGTTCTTTTAGTTTATACATTTTATTTAGTTTTTATATATTTAGTTTCAGTTTTAGTTTTAATAATTTTCATTTGACAGAACACATCCAGTTTTTTTGACCAAAACAAAGTTTAGGCCTAATGTCTGCACAGCCTACACTAAACTTTGTGCAAACCCCTTAGTTATAAAAGCCCTTAGTTAAAAATAAAACAATCATTTGAACAAACACTTAACCCAAAGCCGTATAAATGTAATAAATAAAACTAATAATTAATTTTATTGAAACTTATTTGAGGAAAAAAAAGATATAGAACACATTTTATGTTTAGGATTATGATTATTATGTTTAATCATAATTCTCACAGGTACTTCTAAAAACAGCAAAAGGTCAGATTTTCCACCACAGAATTAGTGTTTCATTTTGAAAACAATTATTTATTTATGCTGATAATTATTTTATTTCAGTGGGCTTTTTAGCGACTGTTGTTAGTTTCATTTAGTTTTTTTAATTTATTGTAAATTTCTTATTTTATTTAAGTTAACAGCAATAGTTTTAGTCTTATTTTTTGTTTACTAAAGTAACCTTGTGTCCAAACCAGGCATCCCGTTGTGTCCTGCAAAATCAAAAAAGCAACTCATGTAAACACAATAATCATATTATTGTCTTATTCAGATTAAGGCAAATCATTAGATCACTGATGTCCATGTAAACATAGTCACTTTGAAGGATTTAAGAACTACAGTTGAAGTCAGAATTATTCACACTCTTGTGAATTTTTATTTCTTTGTTAAATATTTCCCAAATGATGTTGAACAGATCCAGGAATTTTTCACAGTATTTCCTATAATATTTTTTCTTCTGGAGAAAGTCTTATTTGTTTTATTTCGGCTAGAATAAAAGCAGTTTTTAATTGTTTTAAAGCCATTTTAAGGTCAATATTATTAGCCCCCTTAAGCAATATTAGTTTTGGATTGTCTCCAGAACAAACCACTGTTATACAATGACTTGCCTAATTATCCTAACTTTACCCTAATTACCCTAGTGAAGCCTTTAAATGTCACTTTAAGCTGAATACTAGTGTCTTGAAGAATATCTAGTCTAATATTATGTGCTGTCATCATGACAAAGAGAAAATAAATCAAATATTAGGGATGAGCTATTAAAACTATTATGATTAGAAATGTGTTAGAAAATCTTCTCTGCGTTAAACAGAAATTGGGGAACAAAATATACAGTAAGGCTTATAATTCTCCAGCATATCATTATCATGCATGGTGTGATTGGGCCTTTAGTCTTAGTTTTCGTTAATTGAAATATCTTTGTGTTCAAACCAGGTGTCCCGTTGTGTCCAGCACCGTCCCGTGCCTCCGCTGCCCTACGCCATGCTGGAGACGAGCTGCTGATCCGCTTCCCGATCTTCTTCCGCCGCTGGCCGCGAGTTTTCCAGGACGTGACGGAGCACACGGCCTGCCCCACGCTGCTCTCCATCCTGGACGAACACTTTGCTCCGACTCGGCGCAGGGATCTGGCCTGGAGCGCCGTGCTGTCGGTGTTCGTTCTGGCGGGACAGCTGGCTCTGCACTGCCAGGACAGGGGCATGGAGGACATCACACCGCAGATACAGGAGTGTGTGGGCAGCTACGTGGAGAGGGTCATCTGCCCTGAGATCCGGGACAAAGGAGGATGGGTGAGTGGCATTAGAGGTCTCGTGCAATTAAAATAAAGTTAGTTTCAGTTCGTTTTTAAGTACACATGAAATACTAACCATATAGTTTAGTAGTGAACAATTCCTCAGTGCAAAATAGTTTGCCCTTGTAATCTAAAATGTAAATCTGACAATGCACTTCCTGTTTGTTTTCAGTTCAATTCTCAGATTATGTCTGTCTGAGGTATTGGGCGTGGCTAACATACATAACCACACCCCTCCAGCTGTCACTATGACAACAAACAGAAATGTTGAGGAGGAGTAGTCTGATAGGTTGTAATAACTCTCACCAAACCCAAGAGAAAAAAAAATCTCCCCAAACTCTTTTCCCAATCTTTCTGAATGAAACCCCTACTTTACTACATCCAATCAGCTCGCAGTAGAAAAAACAAGCCACGCCCACTGTTTTCTCATTTAATACTTAGTGTCACAATGGACGCTTTTCACTAGACTGTTATGACCAGGGCTTCATTTGTAAATTAATAATTCCCGGAACAAAGCCAGGAAATAAAAGTTTCAATTTTTTTTGAAAACAATGTTTTTGGGTTTTTTATATTGACCAAATATATGATTAGAGTTTTGACTTGCATATTAATGTTACAAGAGATGCTGATGAAGTGATTTTGATTCAAGATTATGAGAACATATAAATTCAACACAAAAATACTGATGTGCATGAATAGAACATTTATAATAATTGATGCAATACTGCATAAACGTATGGTAATTTTCAGTTTCATGGTGATTTAAGCATTTGGTTCCATTCTGAGTCATTATGATGATTCATCGCTGTCAGCAGATGCTTGCTTAGCAGAGGCAGCTGTTGCAAAAATACTGGAGGTGTCAGTGAAATCTGGACTTGCAGGATTTGGTGGAATAATTTCAGTTTACTGCAGAATTAGACATGCACACACACACGCACACACACACACGCATGCACACACACACACACACGCAAAGAATAATTAGACTGTAACAATTAGATATTTCCCAAGAATTATGAAGAAAATGTGAAATAATGTGGCATAATAAACTAACGTTGTTTAATATTGCTGAATGGGAAAGGTAGGAATTACCTCATTGGTAACTTTACTTTCAAAAAATAAAGACTCTGAAATTAAAGTCATTTATATAGCATAATAAACAATACATACAAATTATAATAAATGGTCCAAACATATTTTTAAATAAGTTAAAACTATATATATATATAAATATTTTATTATCTGTTATACACATTTATTAGTTATCTCACGTAATTTTACATAAATTAAAATTCTGCAGTAAAGCTGCTTAAATATACAGTTGCAATCAGAATTATTTAACCCCCTGATTTATTAGCCCCCCTGTTTATTTTTTTCCCCAATTTCTGTTTAACGGAGAGAAAAAAATGTCAACACATTTCTAAACATAATAGTTTTAATAACTCATCTCTAATAACTGATTTATTTTATCTTTGCCATGATGACAGCACATAATATTTGACTAGATATTCTTCAAGACACTTCTATTCAGCTTAAAGTGACATTTAAAGGCTTAACTAGGTTAATTAGGGTAACTAGGCAGGATAGGGTAATTAGGCAAGTTATTGTATAATGATGTTTTTTTCTGTAGACTATTGAAAAAATATAGCTTAAAGGGGCTAATAATTTTGACCTTAAAATGGGTTTTAAAAAAATTTCAACTGCTTTTATTCTAGCCGAAATAAAACAAATAAGACTTTCTCCAGAAGAAAAAATATTATCAGACATACTGTGAAAATTTCCTTGTTCTGTTAAACATCATTTGGAAAATATTTAAAAAAGAAAAAAAATTCAAAGGTAGGCGAATAATTCTGATTGCAACTGTACAAGTGTCTGTATTCAGTTCAAGTCATTACTCTAAGATGTGCACTGTTGAAAAAAATATATGGAAATCCAACACAGATGATTGTAATTTTGTCAATACAAATAAATACCATTACAAAAATCTAAATTTAACCATCAAATCTACTACATTTTAACGACTTCTACTGTGTTTTGGGATATATTCCATTGGGATTTATTGGTTTCACCATGCTTAAATTAAAATCGAGGCCATTGCAGTTTCCAATAAAACCAATGCAATTTTCATTTTAAACAATAAAACCATTACAAGTTTTGAATGTTGTTTTGTTTAGTGACATTATTTGAGTGAAATTATCATAACTAATAATCAGAATGGTTATATTACCCTTCATGGCATGATACAATTAATCATGTTCTGTATATACACACATCTCTTAATTAAATATAATTTAGGACTACACGGCAGCATCTTTAATCCACTTTATTTTTAGCGTAAGAAAAGTCTAGATAGGATACAGCTGTGGATATGCACATCAGTATAGCATCATTTTTGTGACACTGTATAACAATAATTAATATGTTTACGTTACTGTGACGGCTGGGCTTAGGGTTGGGGTAAGAGTAGACGTTAAAAAAAATACAATTTAATGAGTAATTTAATAAATAACATTAGGATTTATTGGTTTTAACATGCAATAGGAGTCATAAAAATGACAATAGAGACCAACAGTTTCTGTTAAAACCAATGCAATTTTCAATTTAACCAGTTTTTTTGTTTGTTTATTGACATTATTTAAATGAAATTATCATAACTGATAATCAGAATGGTTATTAGTCTTCATGGTATGACACTATCATGTTCTGCATACACATTCATATCTCTTTATCAAATATAATTTAGGAGTACACGACAACATCTTTAATCCACTATGTTTTTAGTGTAAGGAATTGGTAAAGTCTAGATAGGATACAGCTGTGAATGCGCACATCAGTATAGCATCATTTTTGTGACATTATGACAATAATTAATATTTTTACGATACCGTGACGGTTGGGTTTGGAGTGGGGGTAGATGTTAAAAAAATACAATTTAATGGGTAATTTAATAATAATACTCGGTACAACTACTGTTTTTACATTACTGTGCCGGTTGGGGTTGTGGTAGACGTTAATAAAATGGGTAATATAATAAAAATATATATAGTACATAATTCTCGTTAACTTTCAGCCGCTACCGTATCAGATCTAGCAACAAATGAGCGCGCCATTTTGAAATTTATTGTGCGCAGCTTCCGGTGTCATCATCTGCTTCAGTTGATTTCAGCTGTACAAAGCCAGTAAGTGCTGTTTGATTTTTCAAACTATTTGTTATCATATCGTTTTAATTAAACGTTTAGCACACCAGTTAGTAACAAAGATAGTTTAAAACGTGTATGGTTACTTACAAATGGCGGGTAAGTAAAAAATCTCTTACAAAAGCGAACATTTTCGTTCAATTCTCAATCAATTAACCGATAGCGCCCTCTTCTGGACTATTAATACAAATACTACACAGATTTTTATTTTTAAACAGTTACCTGAGTGAAAATTGGGTCGTTTTATCTCCGACTCTGTGTGTTTGTCTCAGTCAGGTTTTATATCTCGCTTTGGAGAAAAGCAGAATCTTGAAGACCAGGTAGTAAAGGTGTGTTGCTGGTCTCTGCTCCTGCTGTGTGTTGGCATCTTATCCTATTTCATATGGACGAGAAGAAAAACTTAGTCAACAGCGCCACCTGCTGAGAATATGTAGTAAGGACACTCACGACTAACAACATGGATGTGGTAAGATTGATTAAAAATGAAGAATTACTGCTTGTTAAAGCTATGAACATGAATTGTAAACCTTCCATTGGTATTAGGCTAATTGCCATGCTATCAATATGTGTATAGTTTAACCCCACACGAAATAATACCATTGTATACTATAAAATGTTAGTTTAGTATATTGTAGTATATTCTACAGTGAATTGATAAACTGTAGTATACTTTACAAGTAAACTAGCAGACTGGTATACTGTCTCGTATTAGTATTTAGTTTGGTATAGCATTTATACTTTGTTGATGTATACGCCACAATATAGACAGAACTGTAGTAAACTGATATTTTCAAAGAGCTGCTAATGTGAAAAGTGTGTTCAGCTTGCTTTATACTGTGGTAAAATGATTTACAATATTTGATCTTTTTAGTAAAAGTTGATTTCCCTGCTGAAAAATCCAGCTTAAACCAACCTAAGCTGGTTGGCTGGTTTTAGCTGGTTGACCAGCCTGGTTTTAGAGGGGTTTTGGCCATTTCCAGGCTGGTTTCCAGCCATTTCCAGCCTGGTCTTAGCTGGTCAGGCTGGGAGTTGACCAGCTAAAACCAGCTTGACCAGCCAAAACCAGCCATGTCCAGCTTAAACCAGGCTGGTCAAGCTGGTTTTAGCTGGTTTAAGCTGGTCATTTTCCAGCCTGACCAGCTAAGACCAGGCTGGAAATGGCTGGAAACCACCCTGGAAATGGCCAAAACCCCTCTAAAACCAGGCTGGTCAACCAGCTGAAACCAGCCAACCAGCTTAGGCTGGTTTAAGCTGGTTTTTTCAGCAGGGTTGCAGAGTTTGCGAATGCCTTACAACTCGGTTTAAAATGTATGAATTCCCTGAATACTGTATTTCCTGATTGATGTACTAATTATTTACTATAGAGTTTACAACTAGTATAATTTCCACAATCTCTGCTAAAAAAACAGCTTAAACCAGCCTAAGCTGGTTGGCTGGTTTTAGCTGGTCGACCAGCCTGGTTTTAGAGGGGTTTTGGCCATTTCCAGCCTGGTCTTAGCTGGTCAGGCTGGAAAATGACAAGCTAAAACCAGCTTGACCAGCCTGGTTTAAGCTGGACATAGCTGGTTTTAGCTGGTCAACTCCCAGCCTGACCAGCTAAGACCAGGCTGGAAATGGCTGGAAACCAGCCTGGAAATGGCCAAAACCCCTCTAAAACCAGCTAACCATCCGAGGCTGGTTTAAGCTGGATTTTTCAGCAGGGATAAACTACTAAATTATCATAACTGACAATCAGAATGGTTATTAGTCTTCATGGTATGAGACATACTATCATGTTCTGCATATTCATATCTCTTAATTAGAAATAATTTAGGACTACACAACATCGTTAATCCACTGTTTTTAGTGTAAGGAAATGGGTAAAGTCTAGATACAACTGTGGACGCACACATCATAGCATCATTTTTGTGACACTATAACAATAATTAATATTTTTACAGTATTGTGATGGCTGGGTTTAGCATTAGGTAGGGGTAGACGTAAAAAAAATACAATTTATTTGCAGTTTCTGATCGCCTTACAACTTGGTTTAAAATATATGGGCCCAGTTTCACAAACAGGGCTTAGCCAAAGCCAGGACTAGGCCTTGATTAAATTAGGCTATTTAAGCCACATTTATAAAAACAGCCTTAGAAAAATACATTACTGGTGTGCATCTGGAGACAAAAAATGACACTGATGTATTGTAAGACATCTCACTGCAAGTTATTTTGAGTTGAGACAGCTCAACCGTGCAATATAATCTTGACTAGCCTTAAACCTTGTTTGTGAAACCGAGGGTTGAATTCTAAGATTCCCTGAATACTGCATTTCCTGATTGATGTACTAATTGTTTACTATAGTGACTACAGCTAGTATAATTTCCACAGTAATTTACTGCAACTTACTATGGTATATTTACTATAGTAAGGTTTTGCATGTACCCGTCTCTCATTAGGTTATAGACCTGTTTGATATTAATTTACTGTAAAAATGAACAATGTCCTTTACTCAACATTATTATAAAACTGTATGGGTTTTCTTTTGGTATATAAAGATACTTTGAGAAAAGGTAAAGAAAGTTGGTTATCAACATTTTTTAAAATGTTGTTTAAATGATGGGTAATTAAATACTTTTGTTGGCTGAGATTGTCTTTATCGATACAGAAGTGTATGAAATGAATCACTACAGGATTAAGCTTTATTAGCATTTACAACCATACCTTTGGTATTAATGTCAAAGTACCAATAAAAGTACCATTTTGACTAAACTAGTTTACCTGTAATCCATTTATTCCTTTCCCACTTCAAAATTTTAGTAGCAAAATTGAAATATATGAATTCACTTGTACACATTGTGTTTTACCATTCGAATGCATGAGGAAGTTATATAATGGGACTGTTGAATCTTGTGACTGGTAATGCAAATATACTTCTGGCACGAGATCAGTTTGATGTCTAGAGGCAATCCCAACAGGTTTAACAAGGATCTGTCAGTGTATGTGACCAGTGAAGAATGAGGATGGGTTCATTCACATTATCAAACTCTCATAGTAATGAAGGAGGACATATTTTAACAGAAGAAAAAACCTTTTATTGACATCTGTACAAATATGAGAAAGAATAGAACCAAAAAAAACAGGACTTTGGAAGGTTTATTTTCCTTTTACATGAGCAAAATGATACAGCCTGGAAAACGACACATATATTAAAGCGATTTAAGCCAGCTCTTCCTCTCCCTCCTCCTCAAACTCGCCCTCCTCCTCGGCGGTGGCGTCCTGGTATTGCTGGTACTCAGACACCAGGTCGTTCATGTTGCTCTCCGCCTCGGTGAACTCCATCTCATCCATACCTTCGCCTGTGTACCAATGGAGGAAAGCCTTGCGCCTGAACATAGCTGTGAACTGCTCGGAGATGCGCTTGAAGAGCTCCTGGATGGCAGTGCTGTTGCCGATGAAGGTGGCGGCCATTTTCAGACCACGAGGTGGGATGTCGCAAACGGCGGTCTTGACGTTATTGGGGATCCATTCCACAAAGTAGCTGCTGTTCTTGTTTTGAACATTGAGCATCTGCTCGTCGACCTCCTTCATAGACATGCGGCCACGGAAGATGGCGGCGACTGTGAGGTAGCGGCCGTGACGCGGGTCGCACGCAGCCATCATGTTTTTAGCATCAAACATCTGCTGTGTGAGCTCGGGTACGGTTAGAGAGCGGTACTGCTGGCTCCCCCTGCTGGTCAGAGGAGCGAAGCCGGGCATGAAGAAGTGGAGACGAGGGAAGGGCACCATGTTGACAGCCAGTTTGCGGAGATCAGCGTTGAGCTGGCCAGGGAACCTGAGGCAGGTGGTCACGCCACTCATGGTGGCAGAAACGAGATGGTTGAGGTCACCGTATGAAGGTGTGGTGAGTTTGAGTGTGCGGAAGCAGATGTCATAAAGAGCCTCGTTGTCAATGCAGTAGGTCTCGTCTGTGTTTTCAACCAGCTGGTGGACAGACAGTGTGGCGTTGTAGGGCTCCACAACTGTGTCGGACACTTTGGGTGAGGGCACCACACTGAAGGTGTTCATGATGCGGTCGGGATACTCCTCACGGATCTTGCTAATGAGGAGGGTGCCCATACCAGAGCCCGTTCCTCCACCCAGGGAGTGGGTGAGCTGGAAGCCCTGCAGACAATCGCAGCTCTCTGCCTCTTTGCGAACCACATCTAGGACAGAGTCCACCAGCTCTGCTCCCTCTGTGTAGTGGCCTTTAGCCCAGTTGTTTCCAGCACCACTCTGACCTGTTTCGATAAATAAATTCTTAATTTCCAAATTTCTACAATAAACATTATATTTTTATTAAGTAATTAATATGAACACCCACCAAAAACAAAGTTATCTGGTCTGAAAACCTGACCGAAGGGTCCGGACCTCACAGAGTCCATAGTACCAGGCTCCAGATCCACCAACACGGCACGGGGCACATATTTGCCTCCTAAAAGATTACAAATGCAAGGTTAATATGCTTTACCTTCATGAACTATTAAAGAAATAATATTATCATTTGTGAAACATCATAATATGCTGTTGCACCTGATGCCTCGTTGTAATAGACATTGATTCTGTCGAGCTGAAGGTCGCTGTCTCCATGATATGTGCCAGTGGGATCAATACCATGCTCATCGCTGATCACCTCCCAGAACTAATGAAAAATATAGACAACCATTAAATGCAAATCAAATTTCAACAAGTCAAAAAGAAAAATCATATGGGCTGACATTATAGTCATTAAACTGCCTTTTAAATAACAAACTGGTCTTACAAAAACAACAATGTTCTCAAACATATTTCTTATTAACACTGCCTATGTACATCGTACATTTGATTTTATGAGGAAAATGTTCACCTTATCCTCTCATATACGTTTTAAATCGGTTACATCTGGTCTACGTCGTAAACAATTCGTTTTCTTTAAACTCCTCCCGCCTAAAATTCGCGCGCGCGCCATGAGCACCGGTTGGCTGAAATCCATTTCCGGTGCGTTTCAACCTAATCGATTTGCTGGTGCCAAAATATTTTTTAAAAATGCATAAATATTAAAATCAGCAGATTTGGCTTTGGTTTTCATAAGATTTAGTGTGTACTACTATTGTAGTCCAAAAGCCGGATTTTGGTCGCATTTAAAATGCGCTTAAACGTCCACTTCCTTTTTGCCGCACTGCAGTGGATCTGACAAAGGGAAGTTCCAGACAGACGCCGGTGAGCATGACCAGCTGGCACAAAAAAAAATATTATACATTCATTGGACAACTGCTAAATTTCGTCGTTTTTTTAAGATATATCAAACGTTTTACAATTTAATAAAATGACCAGCTAATGGGGAAGCACATAGATGACCTAGATTTCATTCAAACGACATCAGAATTTCAATTTAAGGCGGGTCGTATTTTACTGCGGACAATTCAGCACATTAAAAACAATAGATCATTTAAATTAGCATTTATTTTACAATTAACTCAAAGAAAACGTAGATTGTTGATTGATATAAATCCCCTATTATGTAAATACACATTAAACCAACAACTGCATTTTATGATTAAATGAACACATACCTTGGCTCCAATCTGGTTTCCGCATTGTCCAGCTTGAAGATGCACGATTTCCCTCATTTTAGCTCGAGTGATTGGATTTGAGAAAGAAGCAAGCCTTTTCCTTTCTTCAACTGGTTGGGAGTAGACACTTCCCCCATATAAATAGACTCTTCCCTTTCCCCTGCCCCGCCCACAAGGTTAGTATGTATCAGTACGCCATTAGCTGTCTTCGAAGAGCCGTATATTTCTAACCAATCACAGCAGATCCCGAGAATGCGGATTGGCCCTCCTCGCCTGTCAATCACATTTCATTCGAACGTGTGATTTTATACCGCAGCAGGTTTTGTAAAGGGAAAAAAAAGAAAAGAAAATAGTCGACATACCACATAAGCAAAGCCCTGTAATGAAGCTGTAAATGGCAGACACTGAAAACGCGTGTTTGTTCATGACACTGAAATGTTTTTGTATACCAATGTTCAAAATAAAAACAGGAAGTGAAATGTAACATACTTGCACGTCAGACATCATAACATAAATTCAATAGATCATTTAATAAATAAACACAGAACATATCATTGTGCCCGTAGTGTTTAATCAATATGTGGCGCATTCCTCATTCGTTCTTCATTTATGATGGTAACATTGCTTTCCTCCATTGACTCCTTCCTCTCTTTTCTTTAATTATATGTAATTAAATGCTGGCTACTTGACAAACAATAGGCCTACTGACAGAGTAGAGAAAGAAATACACTTCAGCTAGTTCAGCAAGCTTTAAAAAGGTACTTATGGAAATAATGTACTTTAAAATAAAATACTATGAACTGAATGTAATACTTTGGATATTTATTCGCATTTCATATATATATATATATATATATATATGAGCAATTCCAGCGTTATGGATGTGACATTTGCAGTAAAAACTCAAAACATATATTCACATAGAAATTATACGTTAACATTATATTGAAACATCTGTTTATATTTTCCAAAACAACTAACCTAAGAGTTATGGGAGCAAAAAAAATATCAATCTGTAAACATTTTTTATATTTTAAATGAGGAAAGTAAACATGCGTTATGGATGTGACAAAAAAACTCTGTGTTTTTTTGTATACAACATATTTTGTAGAAGTTCTGGGAATTAAACTGCACAACCCAAAAGAAATAATGCTGCTTAACAGTATAAGAGTCTTACTATAGAACAAACATGATTGATTGTATTTTATTTGACATTTTTGCATTTATGACGGAAAAGCTTCGTTATGGATGTGACAGATGTGAAATTGCCACTAGTGTGACTTTGTTAAATATAATAAAATATAATAGTTTGAAAACATTGACAGATACATTTTTGAGTATTTTTAAAGTACTGTAAAATATTTGCTTACACAAAAAATGTGGAAATGGTTTCTCTATTTTTGTCAAAACTAAAAAAAATTAATGGCAAGGTTGACATTTGCATGGAATTGCTCATATATATATATATATATATATATATATATATATATATATATATATATATATATATATATATATATATATACAGTTGAAGTCAGAATTATTAGCCCCCCTTAATTATTAGCCCCCCTGTTTATTTTTTCCCCCTATTTCTGTTTAACGGAGAGAAGATTTTTTAAACACATTTCTAATCATAATAGTTTTAATAACTCATTTCTAATAACTGATTTATTCTATCTTTTCCATGATGACAGTAAATAATATTTGACTAGATATTTTTCAAGACACTTCTATACAGCTTAAAGTGACATTTAAAGGCTTAACTAGGTTAATTAGGTTAACTAGGCAGGTTAGGGTAATTAGGCAAGTTATTGTATAATGATGGTTTGTTCTGTAGACTATCGAATTTTTTTTTTTTGCTTAAATGGGCTAATAATTTTGACCTTAAAATGGTGTTAAAAAAATTAAAAACTGCTTTTATTCTAGCCGAAATAAAACAAATAAGAATTTCTCCAGAAGAAAAAATATTATCAGACATACTGTGAAAATTTCCTTTCTCCGTTAAACATCATTTGGGAAATAATTAAAAAAGAAAAGAAAAATTCAAAGGGAGGCTAATAATTCTGACTTCAGCTGTATGTATATATTAGGGATAGGTTTGGAGTTAAAATAGAGTCTGTATAGTGTATGAGCATCAATTGGGGTAAAGTTGGTTTTATATTCATACATAAAATTTAAATAAAATAACATGTATATTATTTTAAATTCAGACTTCCACCTTCTTAATATAGTTTCAGAAAAGTACTGTTTGCAAATTTTATTAGCAGCCAATCACTATCAAAGTACAACATTGTTCACAGTCAATTAAATATTGTTTTGAAATCAAACTTATAAGCGATTTCAGACCCAATATTCTAAGTACAGCGTGGTAAACAATGTTACAGTGTCACAAGTTGTCACTGAAAGAATGTGTGAATATAAAACCAACTTTACCTCAATTAAGCATCTTAACAATTATGGGAAGTCCCCATAAAGATAGCTGTACAAGTGTGTGTGTGTGTGTGTGTGTGTGAAAGTTCATTCATTCATTCATTTTCTTTTCGGCTTATTCCCTTTATTAATCCGGGGTCGCCACAGCAGTATGAACCACCAACTTACCCAGCACGTTTTTACGTGCATCTCTAGGAAACATCCACACACACTCATTCACACTCATACACTACGGACAATTTAGCCTACCCAATTCACCTGTACCGCATGTCTTTGGGCTGTGGGGGAAACCGGAGCACCCGGAGGAAACCCACGCGAACATGGGGAGAACATGCAAACTCCACACAGAAATGCCAACTGACCCAGCCGAGGCTCGAACCAGCGACCTTCTTGCTGTGAGGCGACAGCACTACCTACTGCGCCACTGCGTCGCCTGTGTGAAAGTTAAAACCAATAAATGAGTAATTGAGTATATTTTTATGTGAGTGTTGCTCTTCATAGGCAGACACAGCTCTGCTTTGGGCGCAGTTGTATTATTACAGCTAATCTGCCCGTAGGAGGGAATGCTTGGTAATATAATCTGCTTTGGCACAGTTGTTGTGACTTTAACTCTGAGAATGAGGGTTTGCCCCAGACCTGCTGCTGTATTACAGGGCAAAGTCCTCTGGGTTTTTAAAGGCTGGCCAGATAAGATTGCAGATACTGTTACAGAAGCAGATGGCACACTGATGCCTCTGTGATTTCAATCATTTGAATCTACTTATGTAGAGCTCACTCATTGTTTCAGCATTATTCATTCATTCATATTCCTTCGGGTTAGTCTCTGATTTATCAGCGGTCACCACAGTGGAATGAACCGCCAACTAGTCTGGCATATGTTTAACGTAGCGGATTCCCTTCCAGCCGCAACTTAGTGCTGGGAAACACTTATACACTCTCACATTCACACACACACACTCATACACTACGGCCAATATAGTTAATCAATTCCCCTATAGCGCATGTGTTTTGGACTGTGAGGGAAACCAGAGCACCCGGAGGAAACCCACACCAACACGGGGAGAACATGCAAACTCCACACAGAAATGCCAACTGGCCCAGCGGGACTCGAACCAGTGACCTTCTTGCTGTGAGGCCACAATGCTAACCACTAAGCCAGCATGCCGCCCTGTTTCAGAATTAAAACAGGATGATAATTATAGAGCAAAAAAACCTACAGAACCAGAGCGCTTAGATGAGTCAGGGCATGATTTAAAGGGACAGTTCACCCAAAATGAACATTATCATGTACTCACACTCAAGTGGTTCTAAATGTTTATGATTTTATTTTCTTTATTGAACACAAAAGAAGATATTCTGAAGAATGCTGGGAAAAAGCAGCCATTGACATCCATAGTAGGAACAAAATCTACTAGTATATACTAAAATATACTATACTATAGAAGTCAATGGCTGCTTTTTCTTCAGTATATCTTCCTTTGTTTGGAAGAAACTCAAACACTGGTGTTTTATACGTTCCTACATCCACTTTTAATTAAAAAACCATTAAAGCCATCTCTCTTACGAGTAATTTGCTTTTCAGTAATTCATTTTAGTTTAATTGTGTTTTGTGGACTTGGAGAGGGCATTCGGCTGTGTCCCTTATGGCATTCTGTAGAGGGTGCTTTGGGAGTATGGGGTCAGAGTCGCACTGTTAAGGGCCGTCTCGTCCCTGTATGAACAGAGTAGGAGTCTTGGGCTGGAGGGGGTCCGGTTCAGGGACCACAGGATCTCATCTCTGTTTTTCGCAGACGATGTTGTTCTGTTGGGTTCATCGAACATAGACCTTCAGCATGCACTGGGGCGGTTTGCTGCAGAGTGTGATGCGGCTGGGATGAGAATCAGCACCTCCAAGTCCGAGGCCATGGTGCTCCACCGGTAAAAGGTGGTTTGCCATCTCCAGGTTGGAGGAAAGTCCTCACCCCAGGTGGAGGAGTTCAAGTATCTTGGGTTTTGTTCACGAGTGAGGGAGGGATGGAGCGTGAGATTGACAGGCGGATTGGTGCAGCGTCAGCAGTAATGTGGTCAATGTACCGGTCCGTTGAGGTAAAGAAGGAGCTGAGCCGAAAGGCAATCTACGTTCCTACTCTCACCTATGGTCATGAGCTTTGAGTCATGAGCGAAAGGACAAGATCTCGGATACAAGCGGTCGAAATGAGTTTCCTTCGCAGGGTGGCAGGGCGCACCCTTATGGATAGGGTGAGGAGCTCTGTCACCCGGGAGGAACTCAGAGTAGAGCCGCTGCTCCTCCACATCGAGAGAAGTCAGCTGAGGTGTCTCGGGCATCTGCTTCGGATGCCTCCTGGACGCCTACCTGGGAGGTGTTCAAGGCATGTCCCATTGGGAGGAGGACTCGGGGAAGACCCAGGACAGGCTGGAGGGACTATGTCTCTCGGCTAGCCTGGGAACGCCTCGGGATCCCCCTGGGGGAGCTGGAGGAAGTGTCTGGGGAGAGGGAAGTCTGGGGTCCTCTCCTAAGACTGCTGCCCCTGCGACCTGCCCCCGGAAAAGCAGTAGAAAATGAATTCAGTTTTAGCGATCTATAGGTGAATTGGAATAACTAAATTGTGTGGTAAATTTTATGTAAATTTTGTGGTCAGGTGCACAGTAATATTTACCAATTTTTACCACAGTCCAGTCACTTTACCATGGATAAAATGATTTTCTTCATGCTCTACGTTTCCTTGGTAATTATCTTGTTTTACTTGGAGATATGTGATAATACAGTAGTAAAATGGGATGCAAATTGGATTCAGGCTTATCCTAGGGTGTGTTTTTATACTCTTGGTTTACTTAGTCTAGGGCTGTTATGCTCTATCTTTTATTTTGTGGTGTCATAAAATACATTGTCATTCAGCTTAGTCCCTTTATTAATCAGGGGTCGCCACAGCGGAATGAACCGCCAACTATTTCAGCATATGTTTTACAGAGCAAATGCCCTTCCAAATGCGACCCAGTACTGGTAAACACTCTAACATTCACACACACAGACACACTACGGCCAATTTAGTTAATCAATTCCCCTATAGCCCATGTCTTTGGACTGTGGGGGAAACCGGAGCACCCGGAGGAAACCCACGCCAACACGAGGAGAACATGCAAACTCCACACAAAAATGCCACCTGGTCTAGCTGGGACTCGAACCAGTGACCTTCTTGCTGTGAGACCACAGTGCTAACCACTGAGCCATCGTGCCGCCCGAGATTACTTATTGTAATATGTTATTTTTGTGATTGAATGATGAATATGTATGATTGCATATGTTATTAAGAGATCAAAACTTCTGATGTGTTTAGATATCTTTGTTGTCTTCATATTTATGTCAAACTGTCAAGCAAACAGAGAGCCCTCTTTTCAGATCTCATCTTATTTGATTTGCATGGCAGTGTTTACACTTATTCGAATGAACCACACTAATAAAGCAATGGCACGAGAGTTTGTTTTAATTGAAATCATCCTGCCATTTGTATTGAAGAAAATTCCACCCGGCAAATTATGAAAGCGAACACACCTTGTCCGTCTTTTAATACCTCTCTTAATAGTCCTCTAAATAAGTGTACGTCTTTGAAGATTAGGATATTTTCATAATGATGTAATTCTAACTTTGAAGTAAAACATTTATTATTTCCAAATTATGTTATTACAGACGTCTCTTTTTTAAAGTGTGTGACACATCTTTAATTAAGTATAAGTAGCCTTTTATTTAATGAGTACTATGCTATCTGGAGACACAAATGCATTTTGTTTTAAAGGGGACCTATTATGCACCTTTTACAAAATCTAAAATAAGTTTCTGATGTGTGTGTGAGTGTGTATGGGAAGTTTCAGCTCACAAAATCCCACAAATAATGTTTTCTAACTTAAACTGCCCCTTTTAGGCTTTGATCCTAATTGTGGCATTTTGGTGACTGTCACTTTAAATTCAAATGAGATTGTGCTCTTTTCAAAAGAGGGCGGAGCTACAAATGAATTAAATGAATGAATTAAATAAATTGTCATTTCATATTATCCTCTATCATTTATTTTGTTTATTATTTTGATTTATGCTTAAGCTTTTTCATAATATGTATTAGCTAAATATTACTTGCATACGGACAGAAACATGAATAACAGCGCTGTGAGAAAAATGCAATCTTGAAAGTACAATGTTTACATTTTGCATTGTAATTAGCTATTTTTATGTTGGACCTGTAATCATTAGTTTTTGGAAAGTGTTTAATAGGTTATTAATATTTAACAATTTTAATTAAACATTTGCCCTGAAGTTCTAAACAAAGTGATAAATATGATCACATATGAGTGAGTACATTTCTGAGTATATACTTTAAAATGTAAAAAAAGGAATAGTCTTTCACATGTGGTGAATATATACAGTGCATCCGGAAAGTATTGATAGCGCTTCACTTTTTCCACATTTTTTATTGTTACAGCCTTATTCCAGAATGGATTAAATTGATTTATTTCCTCAACATTCTACACACAATCCCCCATAATGACAATGTGGAAAAAGAGTTTTTGATATTGTTGCAAATTTATTAAAAATAAAAAACCTGATAAATCACATGTACATCAGTATTCACAGCCTTTGGCGTGAAGCTCTACATTGAGCTCAGCTACATTCTGTTTCCACTGATCATTCTTGAGATGTTTCAGCAGCTTCATTGGAGTTCACCTGTGGTCAATTCAGTTGATTACACATGATGTGAAAAGGCATACACCTGTCTATATAAGGGCCCAGGGTTGACAGTGCATGTCAAAGCACAAACCAAGCATGAAGACAAAGGAATTGTCTGTAGACCTCCGAGACAGGATTGTCTCGAGGCACAAGGCTGGGGAAGGTTACAGAAACATTTCTGCTGCTCTGAAAGTTCCAATGAGCACAGCGGCCTCCATCATCTGTAAGTGGAAGATGTTTGGAACCACCAGGACTCTTCCTAGAGCTGGCCGGCCATCTAAGCTGAGTGATCGGGGAGACGGGCCTTGGTCAGGAAGGTGATCAATAACCTAATATTCACTAGAGGAGAACCTTACAGAAGGACAACCATCTATGCTGCAATCCACCAATCAGGCCTGTATGGTACAGTGGCCAGACAGGAGCCACTGCCCGCCTGCAATTTGTCAAAAGGCATCTGAAGGACTCTCCGACCATAAGAAACAAAATTCTCTGGTCGGATGAGACTCAAATTGAACTCTTTGGAGTGAACGCCAGGCGTTACGTTTGGAGAAAACCAGGCAGCGCTCATCACCAGGCTAACACCATCCCTACAGTGAAGCATGGTGGTGGCAGCATCATGCTGTGGGGATGTTTTTCAGCAGCAGGAACTGGAAGACTAGTCAGGATAGAGGGAAAGATGAATGCAGCAATGTACAGAGACATACTGAATGAAAACCTGCTTCAGAGTGCTCTTGACCTCAGACTGGGGCGACGGTTCATCTTTCAGCAGGACAATGACCCAAAGCACACCGCCAAAATATTAATGGAGTGGCTTCACAACAACTCGGTGAATGTCCTTGAGTGGCCCAGCCAGAGCCCAGACACAAATCCTATTAAACATCTCCGGAGAGATCTGAAAATGGCTGTACACCGTCGCTTCTCATCCAACCTGATAGAGCTTGAGAGGTACTGCAAAGAGGAATGGGCAAAAATACCCAAAGACAGGTGAGCCAAGCTTGTGGCATCATATTCAAAAAGACTTGAGGCTGTAATTGCTGCCAAAGGTGCATCAACAAAGTATTGAGCAAAGGCTGTGAATACTGATGTACATGTGATTTTACAGGTTTTTTATTTTTAAATTTAATAAATTTGCAACAATTTCAAAAACTCTTTTTTTCACATTGTCATTATGGGGGATTGTGTGCAGAATGTTGAGGAAATTATCGAATTAAATCCATTTTGGAATAAGGCTGTAACAATCTGGAAAAAGTGAAGTGCTATAAATACTTTCCGGATGCACTGTATAAACCATTAACTTATTGAATTTACAGAAAGGGTACCATATCATGATATATATCATTATATCAGGATATGATATGAGATGACTAATATCATGATACATGTTTTGTCATGTTGCCCAGCCCTATACGCACTAATATACATGGCACCACAGTTTTTACAAACAAACACTTAAAGTGCACACTCATCATAACCACAATAGTGTTGTGTTAAGGAGGATGTCATGAAAAGGACGTCCTTTTTCTTCTCTCGCCACTTCTCCTTTGATTCAGCTTTGTCGCAAAAGCATCTCTGCTCTGCTAAATGAATTATTTACGCCATGAGGGAGCTACGCCTGGAACAGTGAAGCTGTCAGACCTTTGTTTGTACATTTTAATTGATCCTAAATAACTGCAGTATACAGAGCCGTGTGAGGACATCATAGCCTGCTACAGTGATAGGCTGGGCTTTTATTGAATGGTCTGCAGTGTCCTTGCTTTCTGCTGGCTGAACATCAGATTAGAGATTCCCTGAGATGACAGGGTGAATGTCTCTTGTCCTGACTCAGCGTATCTCTATAATACTATAATTAAATACAGTAGTGTTTTTGAACCATATATAATTAAGTATTTAAATTAATCTCTTATGGAGATTCTAGTTGCTACTATAGTAATATAAATAAATGACCCAATACTGTAGTTTTCTACCATTATAGGGTATTATATACTACAATACACAGTTTACCCTAGTAAAATCTAAATTATACTACAGTAATTATTACAATTTATTAGTATAGTTAATACTACAGCTGTAGCATTCATTAACAAGGTGTTATAAATAATATAACACTTCACTATATGCGCCAAAAACACTGGCATTTACTATACTATAGTATTTTTTTCATATGTATCATGTAAATTCATGCTAATGCTTCATTATACTCATTCTAAAGCGCTTACATTTGTTGCTATAATGTGGTGGATGATTAAACATGCTAAAAAAATAATCCACATGCTCTCAAATGTGTGTATTTGGGCATCCACCAGCTTCATCTGTCACATTTCAAGTTTAGCAAAATGCTAAAAACATTAACTGGACCTCCTAGCCTTATGGCTGCAAGTCAACCTTTATATCTTTTAAAATACTAGCATACTCAATATAATCATTCAGTATGAGTTATCAAGTGGATTAAGCTGTAAACAAAACTAACTAGCTGAAAGCAGTAGCAACCATTACTGTTTTAGCATGAGTGTTAGCATCCGAGCAGCTAAACAATGACATTCTGTGTAAAGGAGTGTAAAGAAGACAGTGTTTATATTACATTAATCATTTGGCAGATCTAGTATAGAAAGATGAACATAACGGGAAAGAAAGTAAACAGAATAGAAATTACTAGTAGCCTAGTAATGCTAATAGGCTAGTAGGAGATGTTTGGGAGTGATATCAAGTATCTCTGGCTATTGTTGATGTTGTTGAATGCTATTAAGGATAAGTTCACATCTTATATAACACCCAAAAGGTAAGTATAGCTGTTTTACAGATTAAAGTAGAAGATCTAATTAACTCATTGGATCAAAACGAACTTTATCATACTTTTAAAATGACTGCAGAAATCATATTAGGCCTACTTTTTAGTATAATATTATAGTATTCTGAAACTTAAATCATGTTATATGCAATGAAGATCAAATACTTCTTATTTTATTTTATATTCAGTCAAATTAGTTGAACTTGAGAGTACTTTTTGGATCCACTTTAGTACATTTTAATCGGCAATTCACAATTATTTAATTCATTCATTCATTTTTTTTTCGGCTTAGGCCCAGTGCCGGCGCGTCCATAGAGACACCCCCATCCATCCACAATTTCATCCGCGCCAAAAAACCCCAAATCCCCCACCCACTATCTTCACTTCCGTTTTCACTTTCGGGATGAGGGGGCTGTGATCGTCGAGTGCCAGTTCAGCTTGCTCCGGCCCTGCTTAGGCCCTTTATTTATTCAGGGGTCGCCACAGCGGAATGAACCGCCAACTTATCCAGCATATGTTTTACACAGCGAATGCTCTTTCAGCTGCAACCCAGTACACTGTAGTCACATTTATTGTTTCTGAAATATGGTAAAAGCTGAATGTACAAACAATTAAATTACATATTAATGTAATTTCTACTAAAAGTTGTATGTCACATATTAAAATATATTTGTATAATCACATTTAAATATATTGACTTTAAATATAACATTGAATAACATATGACAGTAAAATAATAGCGTGTTATTTTAAATAAGTGTACTTTTTCAAAATGAAGGGTACATTAATACTTAAAAAATCTTAATGTTGCATCTTGAAAGTCTTGACTGTACACTTATAATATAATAATAATGTATAAATACTAATTAGCTGAAAGTACATACACTTTCATGATTTGAAGTACACTAAAAGTGCAAAGCCTCGTTTTCCACAAGATTATCATTCAGAAATGCCCTAAATCATAAGTAGATTATAGTGCTGTTCCAGAAAGTACCTTATTTTGCTCTCTAAAGCCTGTAAGTCCGTCAGTGTTTTTGTGTTTATTGCATAAAGCAGACATCGTGTTAGGGTATGATCTCAGTGTCATGCATAGAAACAGCTGTTTCTCACTCTAGATAGGAAATGCATACTGATCCCCCAGGATATCTGGCAACACGCGATCGATATGTCATGATCACTAATCCAGCACTGTACATGAAGCATTAGAGCCGCAGTTTTGGCATAAACAGCTGCGTCAGACTCAGAAGCACTTACTGGTGTGTATTATTCAGGAACTGTCCCTTTAAATGCCCGTGTAGTTGTACAGTGAATCTGCCCTTCCCCCCGCAGCAACAACACAGGAGGAAGAGGCACGGGGTTGCCAAATCTTCGATTTTCCCGCGGAATTCCGCTACTTTTATACATTTGCCATGAGTTGTTGTTTTATTTAACGGGTTAAACATCTGACACATTGCAACAACTATATTTACACGGTTGAGTTTGACTGTTTAACACTTACTCTACCATATGTATATTCTAGCAATGATACGAAGTGTGCTAGGAAGAAGAAACAGAAGCACACTTATGTGAGGTGTACAGGAGCTCTCAGAAACTGCGCATGCGCTTGTTTCAGTTTCCATGGTAACAGCTTCAGGATTTTTGCTAAATGACTTTAAAACACGTATAATATATAAACATTTACAGATTAATGAATGTCTTGAATGTTTAGATTTTTAAAATGACGTTAAATAAAAAATAATATCACAAGTTTGGGATTTGCTAGCATTTAGAACACAACAGCTGTGATGTTAATATTTTTTTAGATGATATACAGTGATGTAAAATATATATTTTAAACGAGTATGTGGAATATTTTCAGTTTTGATATAATTGGGATAAGGTTATTTTGATTGGCTATATGAGCTAGTTTGGTTGCTAATATCTGGCAACCCAGCTACGGACTTTCGGGGTTGTTGCTAGATCGGATACGTTTGCGGCCGGAAGTTAACGAGAATTATTTATGTTATTTATGAAATTTCTGATTTATTGTATTTTATTATCGTCTACTCCCACCCCAACCCTAAACCCAACCATCACAGAAGCATAAAAACAGTAGTTTTACCGAGTTTTATTTATCTTATCTATTAAATTACCCAATAAATTGTATTATTTAACCCCTACCCCCACCCCAACCCTAAACCCAACCGTCACAGTTCTGTAAAAATATTCATTATTGTTATACAGTGTCATAAAAAAATGCCGCTATATTAATGTGCATATCGCACTTCCGGTCGGCCGCGTATACGATCTAGACTTTACCGACTTTCGGCCTCTAGATCAGTTTGAAGACTGTATTCATCATCATATTTTTAACCTTTATTTTTTTTTTTCAAAACATAAAATATTGGACTTATTGTCATTTACAGATCAAAATGGAGTGTTTTATTCATCGAATGTTTGTTTTAATGTTTCTTTTTATATATTAAATTAGCTATAGTTTGAAAAAATAGTAGTTTTTTTTAGCAAAGGGATTTATGTTAGCATATAGCATACAGTGAACACAGATAGGCTAGCAGAGGTTAGTAAAATAGATTAAATTAAATTTTACAGTTCAAGTTTGGTGCCAGGTTGAATGTTTATCAACAAAAATTTAGATTAAACCAGAGATGCCCAAATTAGGGCCAAAGTTGGCCCATGGTAACCTTTGATTTGACCCGCCATCCCGTCTGAGAAGAGTGGAAGGATGGTGGGGATGGTTTAGAGATTGTCATTTCAAATCTAATGTAACTTTTTGTTTCATTGTTAAAAGCTGACTGAAATTAAATGTTTCAATTAAATATTGCAAATTAATCAGATTTAGTTTAAATGTACATAATGTCACCTGATGAATAGAGGACAACGCAGAGACTTTGGTTAGCAAATCAAGGCAAAGGCAGATTCTGCTTGACTAGTGTATTCAGCAATGAGCTCCACCATTCACTGTTATGTTTTTATTTACTATACGTTATCATTTTAAAAGTTACACAGCATTAGTTCATTTTTAATTTAAGTTTAAATTAGTTTATTTTATTTTTTTTACATTTTATTAAATATTATAAAATAAATTAGGAAATTAACCATGGTAACTGATTAATGTTGCATGTAATAATAATTAATGTAATTCAGTTTGGTATATTTACCTTCGGCCCACGGCTCATTATGATATTTGGTTTTTGGCCCCCTGGATTAAACAATCATTGATTAATTATTTTATTAAAATGCTGTTAAGACAATACTATGGTGAAATATTATTAGAGTTCAGATTAGATATTCAATATGTAAATATATTGTAAAATGTCATACATTTTTCCTGTGAAGCTGAATTTTCTGCATCCTTACTACAGTATATACACACACAGTATGTCACATCTTCTTATTATTTATTATTTTCCTATTAATTTCTTTATTAAAAAGAATCCAATGACAATGATGATAATAATAGTAATTATTATTATTAAGAGTGTTTTGTTTCTTGCTTTTTAAAAAGGATTTCAGGTTAAGAAGTTCAAAAGAACAGTATTTATTTGGATAAAAAAAAATTGTAGCATTGTCAAATTAATTTAACTGTTATTGATAAACTTATTATATTATATTATATTATATTATATTATATTATATTATATTATATTATATTATATTATATTATATTATATTATATATCCCAGCACTGGGTTGCAGCTAGAATGGCATCCGTCACATAAAACATATGACAGAGTAATTGGTGGTTCATTCCTCCGTGGCAGCCTCTGATAAATCAGAGAGTTAGCTGAAGGATAGTGTTATGATTATCAGCAATCTAGCGGCTGCAAATCCCTAACGGACTACAAATCCACCATTTCATGGACTATAAGTTCCAGTCATGCACCGCTCACACGCACCTGTTCCAGATTCCGCTGATTGCACACACTCACAGCCAGAGGATCATTAGGCACTCATTACAAGGACTATTTTATACAGCACACACAGACATTGCTGAGTCTTGTTGTTACCTGTAACTACTACGAAGCGTTTCTCCTTGACTTGCCTGTTTGATCCTTTGATTTATTGATTTTGATGTTAGCCACCTGAACCGACCGCTTTGCCTGTTTTTTGACTTCTCTTTTGGATTGCCTACATGATACTGTTTGCTCCTGTGCTTGACCACTCTCTGTCTAAATAAAGACTCTGCAATTGGATCCTCACCTCCGTTGTCACATCCGTATTGTTACAGATAGGGAGTGAGTGATATTATGTCATATCATATTATTTTGGGGTCTTCAGACCATTTTAGAAGGCAGCATAATTTGTCTGTGTACAAATTATATAACATTTTTATTCATTTTATTTCTATTTTTTCTTTATTTTACTAGAATAATTGCATTGAGAGACAAGATCTCTTCTTGGAGAGAGTCCCTTAGCCTGTACAGTGTGCTTATAATGTCTTAAAATGCTGTGTAGGCAGCTTTACTACATAGAGGAGCAGAGCTAATGCAGCCATTTTGGATTCCTCAGAAGGATCCTCAAACAGTCATCAATACAGCAGCGCAGCAAATGGGGATTAGGAGGCTTTGACAGCAGCTGTAGTGAGGCTGGCTGATTTGCATATGTGTGAGCGATGCACCTCTATTGTAGTAAATCATTGACATGTAAGTCAATGTAAGTCCACAGTATCACCTTTCATATTCAGCTGTCTTTTGATGAGCCCAAATAAGCTTTGGTGTGATGTTTAACCCTCCTGTTGGCTCAAAAATGACCAGTTTTAACAGCACTGTTGTTGTTTTTTACTTAAGATCTGATGACTTTTAATTTGATGACCCCATCATAAGACATTGTTTTACCATTTTCTATTTTCATCAGGAAAATACACATTTAGGCTACATTGGTTGTCCTAAAAACCTTTTTACAACACCCAAAATTAAAAAGTCACATTATCCTTTCACCGGATGTTTATCATTGGCTGAAAAACACTAGGCGTGCATATATAGTCCATTCTAAGAACACACAAGGTTTTAAATGGCAGTGGTCAGTGTGCATTATGTGCTATTGAGTTATGCAGAGTCACAGCTGTGGGGGTCGGGGCTCGTCTGATTGCGTCTCGCTCTCACTGTCTCTCTAGGGAAGAGCCTGCAGGATATGAGCTCTGATGGTAATTCATGTGGATCGCCGAAACCCCCCGCTTTGCTCTGCATGCAGTCAGTGCTGAGCTGCAGACACTTGAGCACAGATGCAGTACAATACTCAACTGGAGATACACTGTACATTAGTGGGAAAAAACAAGCTCATCATATTGTAAAGAACTACGATAGCTGTGTTTCCATCAACCTATATTAATGTGTAATTTGGATTATCGGTTAATTATGGAAATGCCAAGATGTGCATACATTTTGAAAATAGATTAAAAACGTATTGAAGTCAGAATTATTAGCTCCCCTGTTTATTTTCTTCTCCAATTTCTGTTTAACGAAGATTTTTTCAACATATTTCTAAACATAATAGTTATAATTACTCATTTCTTAAAACTGATTTATTTTATCTTTGCCATGATGACAGCACATAATATTTGACTAGATATTTTTCAAGACACTTCTATACAGCTTAAAGTGACATTTAAAGGCTTAACTAGGTTAATTAGGTTAACTAGGCAGGTTAGGGCAATTCGGCAAGTTATTGTATAACGATGGTTTGTTCTGTAAACTATCGAAAAAAAATGAGCTTAAAGGGGCTAATAATTTTGTCCTTAAAATGGTGTTTAAAAAATTAAAAACTGCTTTTATTCTAGCCGAAATAAAACAAATAAGACTTTCTCCAGAAGAAAAAATATTATCAGACATACTGTGAAAATTTCCTTGCTCTGTTAAACATCATTTGGGAAATATTTAAAAAAGAAAAAAAAATCAAAGGGGGGCGAATAATTCTGACTTCAGCTGTATGTGCATAAGTAAGCAGATGAGCGTTTTATTCAATAAGAAAAAATGTGCTTAAACGACGACAGAAACACATTTAGTGAATAAACTCCAGCATGCACATCAGTAATGTGATGTTTTTTTGCTTTACAGGGCCACGAAACCCCCTGTCTCAGCAGGGTGTTTTCACACCTCTAGTTTGGAAAAGTCAGGAAAGTGGGCGTGTCCAGCTCTGTTCTGGTGGGAGTGTCGGGGGAAGGAAAGAGGGAAGGATTTGCAAAAATGGGAGTTTCCCTTTGGGCAAAACAAACACACAGACGCAGGGGAGAAAGACAGTGACTGTGTTTACATGGACATCAGTAATTTAATTATTTGCCAAATTATTAATTTGTCGACTTTAACTGCAGTTGGGCACTTTCACTTTTTATTCAGGAACATTTCCTGCATGTCCCCTGTGACAAATGAGATATTGAAAGCGAGGAACTGCTGGAGAGTGGAGTTTTAATGGAGTGTTTGATACCGCACGGCAGATGGGAGAAAAAAATCCTTCGCATTTCTCGGTAACTTAGATGCACTCAGTAGGTAGCGTCAGAAAGCCGTGTGTGTATAGACTATCCTGTCATAAAATGCGGCGAAAATCCTGCACGACAGTAATAGTTTGATTGCGGTGTTTACATGTTTACACTTGGACAGCAGCATTTACAGCGGATCTTTCAGTCTATAATATTGTACTATAATATTGCAGTGATATTAACGTACTGTAAACTCAGTAACTAAATCATTTTGACTAAGGTATGTCTTTAAACACTGAAAGAGCGCTGCTGACGATACCAACTAACTTTGCCATCTGAATAAACAAACAAAGATCACACACACTTACCAAATCTGTAGCGACAGGACCATCAACACAAACTGAAGCCGCGTCTTTTTTAAAAGGAGACGAGCGGCAAATCCAGATTTCATCATTTCCAGATGTGAAAAGCTCTCGGGTAAAAAATGTTCCTTACAAATGCATTTCTGTCATGTGCACTCTAGTCCACACGTGAGTCCAGCTGCGCTCTCATAGCGCGGAAATGAAAACAAAACCTTCGTTGTAGCACATTAATAAACACAACACTGATGACCCATGTCTCCAAATTCTAGTTCTTCCACTTGTTTTGGCAACACAATATGGCGTCTCTCTGTCGTCTGAACACTGTAACAGGTATAACAGTCTTCGAAGCTATCATGCATATTAATGAAGTTGCACCTCATACACAATAGAGCGCGCTGATTGGTTTGAGCCAAGTCTTTCTCATGAATTAATGCTGCACACTCAGAGAAGTCACGACGCACTCGCAGGTACAGACATCCAGTCTCCATGCTGGACTACACGCAAGTCTCTAATCGCCGTGACGCAGCTTCAAAAATTTGTTTCAAACCGGAAGAACAAATTTGCTCAAAATAGCGCAAAAACAACCACTGTTCACTTTTTAGTGAGATATACGTGTGCTAATAATGTTTATAGCAGCGTGGGACACATATATGACTGTCAACAGCTCGAAAAAAAAGGTGTTTTGGTGCTTCATGACCCTTTAATAGATGATGTGTTGATAAAGTATCACGATGGAATGCATTAATGCTCTTTGCAGTGTTTCCAGCACATTGTAAAACAGCTGAAATGTGGTTTTGCTTATTTCTAAAACGCCTGCGCTGTCCTCACAGTGCTTCAGTATTATTATTCTACTATTATTATTCCCTCCAGAACTGTCTTGAGTATCTGTCTGTGCTCCCAAAGAGCGTCTCACGCCTCTAAAAGCCACCACATTCACTGCATTCATTGCATTTCGTCCTCGTCTTCTGAGGTGCAACTCATTTATTAGAGAAGAACAAACACCACAGTGGCGTCTCCAAACGCGCTAAACTACATTTCTCTGTCTGAAATTTGCTGCCAGTTTATCAGAAAGAGACCATTTTGTTCTCTTTGACTCATTGGAAGGAAACGCCATTTTATTCGCTAATGTTTTAAACGATATTCCAGTTTTGTGCATAAATTTAATTCACATTTTTGAATGCAAACACAGCTATTAAATAAATAACCAAACACACTATTTAATTCATCATTTAATGCCATGAGGTTATTGCATTTTTACACTGTAATATTAAAACATACATGCATCTTATTGACCCTACGCAAAGCCCCGACCCACTTCTCTATGCCCGACAAGCATTCAGTATCAGCCATATAAATGAGTGAAGAATTTCTGGAAAAATGACATACTGATTTTCAGACAGAAGCATGTATAAATTCAATATAATACTAATAATAATAAGGCCGTCACGGTGGCGCGGTGGGTAGCCTGGTAGCAAGAAGGTTGCTGGTTTGAATGCTTCTGGGTCAGTTGGTGTTTCTATGTGGAGTTTGCATGTTCTTCCCATGTTGGCGTGGGTGTCCTCCGGGTGCGCTGTAGGTGAATTGAATGGGTGTTTTCCAGTACTGGGTTGCAGCTGGAAGGGCATCCGCTACGTAAAACATATGCTGGATAAATTGGCGGTTCATTCCACTGTTGTGACCCCTGATTAATAAAGGGACTAAGCCAAAAAGAAAATGCATGAATGAATAATAATAATGGGCAACGCAATGGGTAGCACTCTTGCCTCACAGCAAAAAGGTCGCTGGTTTGAATGCTTCTGGGTCAGTTGGTGTTTCTATGTGGAGTTTGCATGTTCTCCCCGTGTTGGCGTGGGTGTCCTCCGGGTGCGCTATAGGTTAATTGAATGGGTGTTTTCCAGTACTGGGTTGCAGCTGGAAGGGCATCCGCTACGTAAAACATATCCTGGATAAATTGGCGGTTCATTCCACTGTTGTGACCCCTGATTAATAAAGGGACTAAGCCAAAAAGAAAATGCATGAATGAATAATAATAATGGGCAACGCCGTGGGTGGCACTCTTGCCTCACAGCAAGAAGGTCGCTGGTTCGAGCCTCAGCTGGGTCAGTTGGCGTTTCTGTGTGGAGTTTGCATGTTCTCCCCATGTTGGTGTGGGTTTCCCCCACAGCCCAAACACATGTGCTATAGGGGAATTGGGTAAATTGGGTAACCACTGAGGCACCGTGCCACCACAATAATAATAATACTAATAATATTCAATATGCAAATAAGCGATATATTCAGGATGAGCATAACTCAAAATGAAAAAAATAAATAAGATTGAAGCTATTGACCTTATTCTTCAATGCAGAAGTGCGCTCGTTTTTGCGATTGTTTTAGAACCTCCGATTCAATCGCCTATGGGAGAAATAGGAATAATAAACGGCAGAAAATACTCAAACTACTCGCTCTACAAACAAGTGTATCCATGACTATACAGACAAAGCAGAATAATGTAATAAGAAAATATCAGTTTGCAAGATCAAGCAACGTAATGAGCGGTTTTTAACGTCTAAAAATGAATGGAAGTGAATGAGAGCGGAAGTCTTGAGCCAAAGAGATTCAAATGGCTGCGCCCGCTCATACACAGAGAATAAGGGGAATAGCCTACAAGTATTATGAGCAGTTTTGATCATTTGAATATAATGAAGTTGTTTCATATTGATTCCTCAACATAATTTCGCACAAACATGTGCAAACTGCGAAAAAGTCCTTGCATTTCTTTCAGCAATAAGTAATTTGGCTTCTCAAGTGCATCTTGATTTACCAATGTTTATATGTAAAGAGGTCTGTTTTTGGTGGTAGATTTTACTACTTGAGCATTTGCTTTTTCTGCACTGAAGGCCGTTATTGAGCTTTACTGAAGCACGATTATTGGTTTTCGGGGAGGGTTTGTGCATCTTCTCAATCAATAACCAAACATTAATATGGATCAGAGGTCATTAGTTTGCCTTGAGCAAAGGAAGGAAGTCATTTGCAAGCGGTTGCCAACAGAGCATCTGCTGTACTCAGAAGATAGAGGTTATTTGCTTTATATATTAGACATTATATAATACTCAAAGACTATCCTGGTGGATCATGGCTTGTCCATATGAAACTCATATAGTAATATATAGTAAATAATGTAATATTTTTAAACCATACTGTAGAAGTTCGGGGCGTCACGGTGGCACAGTGGGTAGCGCAATCGCCTCACAGCAAGAAGGTCACTGGTTCGAGCCTTGGCTGGGTCAGTTGGCATTTCTGTGTGGAGTTTGCATAATCTCCACGTGTTGGCGTGGGTTTCCACCGGGTGCTCTGGTTTCCCCCACAAGTCCAAACACATGCGCTATAGAAGAATTGGGTAAGCTAAATTGTCCATGGTGTATGTGTGTGAATGAGTGTGAATGAGTGTGTATGGGTGTTTCCTAGTGATGCGTAAAACATATGCTGGATAAGTTGGCGGTTCATTCCGCTGTGGTGACCCCTGATTAATAAAGGGACTAAACCGAAAAGGAAATAAATGAATGAATGTGGTAGTAGGTGTTGTGGTGATTCTACAGCTTCTATGATAACAACTACTGTAATTATATATGCGAATGATCCAGTACTGTAGTTTTTTACAACTATAGGGTATATTATACTACAATACACCACAGTTTACTGTATTAAAACTAAAATGTACAACAGTATTTATTACAGTATAGTTAATACTACAGTATGCTGGAGCATTCATTAACAAAGTGTTGTAAATACTATAATACATACAGTATAATAAACTTTAACAGTCCATCCAGGATTTTGCAAGTCCGGGGATTCATTTTCTTTATTAAAGATTTTTACATATTTTCACAAGAACACAAGAATTAAGCAAATTTTTAATAATGCCAAAAACTGTCACAAGTCATTTTACCCTGCAAATATAGTCTATATCAAAAAAATGTCCCTGCAAAATCCAGAGTGTACTGATTTTCTAGGCCTATATTATGGTTCAAAAACACTTCAGCACTATTTTGCTTTAAATTAATATTGTGGTTTATGTGGTTGCCTATGTTTTAGTGGTCTACGAATACTAGAGATGTACCAAGAATTGATTTAAACCCATTTCGCTGTACAAATGTACTGCTTTGTCATTTTGTTTTCATTTCATCGTCAGCTGTGAGGAACTGAAGGCCTCGCCCAGGTTTGCCTCACACATAAACAGCATTGGCGTCCTCTAGTGGTCAGGAAGGGCTATAAAGAGCTTAAAGGGATAGTTCACCCAAAAATTGAAAATGCTGTCATCTTTCACTTGTTCCAGTTTGAGTTTCTTCTGGTTTACGTTAAGACAATTAACATGCCTGACAACTATTAAAAACAATATAAACATCAACTTTTAAAATGCAGCTGAGGCATTAATTAGTAGTTACTAGCTGTTTTTTCTTGTTTGTTTGTTTAAATATATTTTTTAAATGTAATTTATTTCTGTGATTCCTGCAATTCCAGCATCATTAATCCAGTCTTCAGTGTCAAATAATCCTTCAGAAATCATTATTGAACATTAGTCCTGCATCTTAATTCAAAACCATGAAACATGTTATCAGGATTAAAGGATAAAGATGACAGCATTTCACTGGAAAAGTAATTTTTTAAAGTTTTTTTGATCAATTTAATGCATCCTTTTTGATTACTTAAAATCCCATACACTAGTGTAACTTTGTGCTGCTAAAGGTACAGTAAGTACACTTACTGTAGTTTAAAATGTCATTTTAATGGTAAAATACTGTATAAAGGCTAAAGTAAACAACTGTTACCTGGTTAACAGTACATTTCCTTAATATATACACGTAAATATTAATTCATTCATTCATTTTCTTTTCGCCTTAGTCCCTTTATTAATTCGGAGTCGCCACAGCGGAATGAACCGCCAACTTATCCAGCACGTTTTTACACAGCGGATGCCCTTCCAGCCGCAACCCATCAACATCCACACACACTCATTCACACTCATAAACTACAGACAATTTAGCCTACCCAATTCACCTGTACCGCATGTCTTTAGACTGTGGGGGAAACCGGAGCACCCGGAAGAAACCCACGCAAACGCAGGGAGAACATACAAACTCCACACAGAAACGCCAACTGACCCAGCCGAGGCTCGAGGCGACAGCACTACCTACTGCGCCACTGCGTTGCCACACGTAAATATATTTAATATAATTTATATGTACATTACCACTTATATTAGTGTTTTTAAAAGTTAAATTCTGGATTTATTTATGGTAATCTTTACAAAATCAGTTGTACAGTGTACCGTTAGCAAACAACGGACTCTTATTAATCTTATTAGGGTTTTTCAGAGGAATATCAAACATCTTGGCTTGAAACTGAGGCTGATTGTGTTTCATTTTGCATTTATTTTCCCCTCAGAGGGAAATTTCTAATTTGTTGTGTAAAATATTGAGCACTTTTGTCTTTAGAGCCTGTACAAAATGCTCACACATTTGCATCATACGATACACACAGATACAAATACCACCTTAATTAAATATATACATTCTCTTTTACTATCCTACCATATTTACAAGTCGCCCCTGAACATTGAGCGTCTGTTCAGTGTTTTTCAAGTCCATTAAGTACGAAAGCATATAAAAATAATGTTAATAATATTGATAAATAATGTTTATGGCATTATTTAGTGTCATGTGTATTACCATGTGGTGTATCATTAATGAAATAAGGTAGTTTACCATAAGCATACTACTGTATATATATAGTACTATACACTACCTGACAAAAGTCTTGTGGTCAATCAGTTGTGAGAGCAACAAATAATAACTCGACTTCTAGTTGATCATTTGGAAAAGTGGCAGAAGGTGGATTTTTCTGATAAATCATCTGTTGATCTGCATCCCAATCAACACCAATACTGCAGAAGACCTACTGGAACCTGCACGGACCAAGATTCTCTGAGAAATCAGTCAAGTTTGGTGAAGGAAAAATCATGGTTTGGGGTTATATTCAGTATGGGGGCGTGTGAGAGATTTGCAACATCGACAGCCTGAGGTATCAAGACATTTGTGCTGCCCATTACATTACAAACCACAGGAGAGGGCAAGTTCTTCAGCAGGATAGCGCTCCTTCTCATACTTCAGCCTCCACATCAAAGCTCCTGAAAGCAAAGAAGGTCAAGGTGCTCCAGGATTGGCCAGCCCCGTCACCAGACATGAACATTATTGAGCACGTCTGGGGTAAGATGAAGGAGGAGGCGTTGAAGATGAACACAAAGACTCTTGATGAGCTCTGGGAGTCCTGCAGGAACGCTTTCTTTGCCATTCCAGATGACTTTATTAATGCGTGATTTGAGTCAGAGATGTATGATGCAGTCCTCCAAGCTCATGATGGAGTCAGACACAATATTCATTCTGTTTCCACTGCAGCATGACTTTATATTCTATACTGGACATTATTTCTGTTCAAGACTTTTGTCTAAGCAGAGTCAGACCTTACTGTCCTAATGAAATCATTAAAATCAAGACTTGATCATATTTTATGGTGGTCAAATAAGCGTCATCTAGAGGCATTTGCCTTTCATATAAGACACTTCTGATACCAAATGATCAACTAAAAGTCAAGTTAGTATTTGCTGATCCTAAAACTGGGATAGGCTACAGGACTTTTGTCAGGTAGTGTGTAGGCTGACTGTATTTCATTTAGCATTTATTCAGCATTAGTATTTTATTTTCCCCACAGAAGGAAATTTCTCCTTTATCGTGTTTAATATTGAGCACATTCGTCTTAGGAGTCTGTACAAAAAAATGCTCACACAACACACAGATACAAATACCACCTTAATTAAATATATACATACTCTTTTACTATCTTACCATATTTACAAGTCACCCCTGAGCATCGAGCGTCCGTTCAGTGTTTTTCAAGTCTATTAAGTACGAAAGCATATGAAAATAAAGCTGTCTCTGGCGTCTGATCATTGGGTTATGAAGCGGTCTGGTGTTTTCTGTTGCGTTTGGCACGTCGTGTCGAAGGGAAGCTGATGAACTCGAAGTGTTTTGGCTGCTCTGAGTTCGGGAACGGTTGCGGTCCTTTGTGGAGGCGTTTGATGAAGTGAACTTCGCGCTGGTTCTGTCGGGTTTTGGAGGCTCGGATGGGTCGACCCTTCCTGGTGAAAGCCACAAACCAGCCCTCGTGTCTGGCGTTCTGGAAAGCTGTGTAGTTGTTCTCCAATACGATTTCCGTGAAGATACAGTCCCGTCCACGGCCATTGGGCTGAGAGACAGAAAGCAGAGTTGTTCACAAAGCTCACATCTATTTTAACCAGTACACAAGATGTAAGCGGAGTCTTCAGTAAGGTTTCAGCTTAAAATACCTATCAGATTATTTATTCGAATCCATTTTTTAATTAGAATTTCTCACAGTATTTCCTATAATATTTTTTCTTCTGGAGAAAGTTTTATTTGTTTTATTTCGGCTCGAATAAATGCAGTTTTTAAAGCCATTTTAAGGTCAATATTATTAGCCCCCTTAAGCAATATTTGTTTTTAACTGTCTACAGAACAAACCACTATAATTAACCTAACTTGCAGTGGCGGTTTTAGGCATGAGCAATATAGGCGATCGCCCTGGGCAGCATCTTGCTGGGGGCGGCACGGGAAGACGGTGCAAAAAAGTGCCCCGGTAAAAGCTTTGAGATAAGATTTACTTTATACAAGTGTATTAATTTAGAGTGGTTATCCCAGAATAAAGACGTTAGGGGTCATTCACATTTGGCGTCTTTTGCACGCGCAAGTTTGTTATTCTTTATGTGCAACCAAAACAACGCTGGTGAAAACAAATTGACACATGTGCACAGAAAGCCACTCCTGTGCACCTCACACGTGCTGCTCCTGATCCCGCTTGTTTACATGCACGCCGATATGCAAGTCGACAAAGTTTATATCATATGATTATGATGTTACTTTGACTAAGCATGGCTATGAAGCAGAAAGGAGTGATAATGAGTCAAGGAGGTAACTACTAAGACTTCATAACATTTATTCTCGGCAATGAGTCGGGTCTAAGACAACAGATAATTCAATAAAACATATATATTTTGTATTCTATAGAACTGTCATAATTAATATTCATGCAAAACTCAAAGAATATTACTCCAGTTGTGTCTTTACATTGTTTTTCAGTTACATTAGAGTTGATTTCTGTTATTTATTTAGAATAAAAGTTGTATAATAATAATAATAATAATACACACATTGTTATTCATTCATTCATTCATTTTCTTTTCGGCTTAGTCCCTTTATTAATCCGGTGTTGCTACAGCGGAATGAACCGCCAACTTATCAAGCACATTTTTATGCAGCGGATGCCCTTCCAGCTGCAACCCATCACTGGGAAACACATTGTTCTTCATTCATTCATTTTCTTTTCGGCTTAGTCCCTTTATTAATCCGGGGTCGCCACAGCAGAATGAACTGCCAACTTATCCAGCACGTTTTTACGCAGCGGATGCCCTTTCAGCCGCAACCCATCCCTGGGAAACCTCCACACACACTCATTCACACTATGGACATTTTAGCCTACCCAATTCACCTGTACCGCATGTCTTTGGACTGTGGGGGAAACCGGAGCACCCGGAGGAAACCCACGCGAACACGGAGAGAACATGCAAACTGCACACAGAAACGCCAACTGACCCAGCCGAGGCTCGAACCAGCGACCTTCTTGCTGTGAGGCGACAGCACTACCTACTGCACCACTGCATTGCCTACACATTGTTATATATATTGAAAATAAATATATTTACATGTATTTATAATAATTATTTTAAATGTATATATTTAAAATATATATTTAAATATTTAACATATATATAAAGTCAAATACATAGTGTCTTTATTTCTTGGAGGATGGGGAAGGGCGTGTGATTGAGGTGGTTTCACCCAGGGTGCTATCCTAACTAGAACCGCCACTGCTAACTTGTGTCTCAAATGCAGAATATGTCCATTTTGAGCTCAGAGCAAAGTGTAGCTGTTTTTGTAGCCTGTGCCTTTAAATGCAAATGAGCTGGTTCTGCTTATTATGCGTTGTGCCAGACAAACAGACAGTGAAAGAGACAGATGCGGATTAAGCAGAGATCCAGTTTATGAGTTAAAAATACCAAGTAAGTTTATTTGATGTATTTGTGGTGGAGTTAATTCAAGCCTTTCTGCAATAGTGAGCCACACACACACATGCTGTTGCAAAGTTTGCAGTACACACACACACACACATGTTTACTGACACTACAGTGTGTGTCTGTGGTGATTCCAGAGGTTATGAATTACACATCGATTTTACTGTCGTTTCTTTATTACAAACATGCTCTTTTAAAACGTTTTGTAAAACTCCTTGAGCTGCAGCTGATCACAGAGAGCTGAACAGATCTTTTAATCCCAGTTTCTTTGCAAATCCTGTTCTGTGGACATGATTATACATGTTACTATGGATACATGCCAGAGAGAAGAGAGCAGAGTTATTCACACAGATCACTACACACTAGCTATGTTTCCATCCACCTATTTTTATGGTCATATTGGATATGCACATAAATTATCGGTTGATGTAAACCCCAAAATGCGCATACATTTTGAAAGAGCGCATAAAAATCACATGCGCATAACTGAGTAGGATAAACTTGTTATTTGATAAGAAAAGATGGGCATAAACTGCGATGGAAACACTTTTACCGAACAAATTCCAGTATGTGCATTAAAAAAAGTCATGTGATTTTGTTATAAGAGATCATGTGATGATAAAACTGTGTGTAAATAGACAAATCAGCAGGCTGAGCACACTGTAGAACATCTGAAATGTTGTTTTGGTCATTCTTAAACGCCTTAAACATTGAAGTATTAGTGTTATTATATTATTAATGACCTCCAGAACTGTCAAGAGCATCTGTGCTCCACGTCTCACGCCTTAAAACACCACCACACGTTCACTGCATGTCAGGATTGCCTTCTCAGGCGCAAGTCATTTATTAAATAAGGAAAAGATTCACGCAGCTTCCACTACCACAGCAAATTCAGTTTTTACTGTTGATTTTTGGTGCCAGATAATCAGGAATTGACAATTTTGTTCTCTTTGACTCATTGGATGGAAACGCTGCACTATTCGCACATGTTTTATGCGATAATCCAGTTTTGCACATAAAGTTAATTCACATTTTGGATGGAAACATAGCTATTGTCAGACATTATTTTTGTGGTAACTTATTGGCAGCACTGCACTGCTTATTTAAAGTCATTATTTAAAATGAGCTAAAACATTCATTCATTCATTTTCCTTCGGCTTAGTCCCTTATTTATCAGGGGTCGCCACAGCGAAATGAACCGATAACTATTCCAGCATATGTTTTACCCAGCGGATGCCCTTCTAGCTGCAACCCAGTACTGGGAAACACCCATACACACTCATTCACACACACACACACACACACACACACACTCATACCCTACGACCAATTTACTTTATCCAATTCACCTATAGTGCATGTCTTTGGACTGTGGGGGACAGTGGCACCTGCAGCCGTACGGCTGTATGCACTGTGCATACCTACCATAAAAGGGCAGGACTTAATGCCGCTTTTTTATTTATTAATTTATTTATTACATATTGTAAATACATTTAATAAACAGTATACACTACGATATTTTGACAAAGCATGAAAGAATGACAACAAATAAAGGTGTGCATTTGTGTGTTTTAAAGCGTGTGTGTACTTGCATGGTGGGAGATGGGTAAAGAATGGCTTTAGTTTTGTTGGCCGTTTTTCCGCACACTAAAAATTACAATTCAGATAGCTATTGTTTAAAGCAAGGTTCAAAATGAGTAAACGCCCTTTAAAACAGATAAACTTAATTAAGACATTTGCCAAAAAACCTAAAACTAATGAGACAAATACTGATCCCCACACGGAGTGGAGTCCGCAGTCTCATCAGCACCTGAGCCTGGGAACTGTCTCTTTCATCAGACAGATCAGATCCAGCTGCTGCGCAGCCTTCTCGCATGGAATGGCTACCATTTAAGGTGTTTTAAACAATTGTATCTGACAGACTGGCATTAATAAGCAGGCATCTCCATTCTCACAACCAGTTTCTGAGTTCTCTCACCCTTCCAACTGAGTTTGTTCCACCGAGGTAATGTGGGAACATGTCCAGTGCTGTTGCGATAGCCTACTTTGTAAACGCCTGTCCTGCTCATTCAAATTATTTGATTAAATTAATTAAATTGTAATTGACCAGCGCAACAGGGAAAACAGTTTAATATAGGCTTCTCTAAAACTGAATATTCAGCCTGATCTCACAAGGATACGTAAGTATTTTACGTTTTGTCAGTTTAGTGGATTGTTTATTTAGAGTTGAGTCGTACGAAAATGTATGATTTTAAAAAGGAGGCGTGGCACCTAACCCCACCCCTAACCCCAACCGTCATTGGGTGATTGGCAAATCGTACTAATATGTACAAATTAGATCGTACGAATTCATACGAATTAGCCACTAATCAAAAAGTTACGAATTGCCGTGAGATTGCGTTGGAATATTTCATTTTAATTTTATTTAGGCTAGAGAAAAGATTACATCTTGAGCGTTTGATTTTTCCTTGGTGCTGATATGGTTTTAATACATTTAGATTTCCATGAAATATCACTATTAAAAAAGGAAACGAATTGTGTCATAACGAATGCCCTTAAATACTGTAGCCTTTGACCGTAAGCATCAGTGTTTCTTGACATGATTGGGGGAAGTGGGCACGGGTGTGCTGGATTTTTTTTTGTGCGTACCTTGGAATAAAACCCTGCAGGTGACCCTGGTGGGGGAAACCGGAGCACCCGGAGTAAACCCACGCCAACACGGGGAGAACATGCAAACTCCACACAGAAATGCCAACTAGCCCAGCTGAGACTTGAACCAGTGACCTTCTTGCTGTAAGGCAACAGTGCTAACCACTGCGCCACCGTGCCGTCTTTATCATCCTTCAATTATTCAAAACCTTTGTGAGTTGTTTTGTGTTCAACAGAAGAAATAAACTCATAAAAATTTTAAACAACATAAGTATTTGTAATTAATTAATTATTTTTTTAAAAATTATTATTATTAACTGCCATGATGGAGAATTTTTAATATCTTTATGAGAAACTCTGCTTTACCCAGCTATTAGTTGAATAATTCCAGATTTCCAGCAAGAACTGAAAGTGTCTCTTATATAAGCGCTGTGTGTGTGTGTGTGTGTGTGCGTGTGTGTGTGTGTTATTGTTCAGCTGCATCTGTCAGCACAGATACACACTCATCTTCTGCTCCCAGCAAACACACCGAGATGGAGACATTTTTTCCACATCCGTGAAGGAAAAGAAGGCTTGACATCTGAACGGGTGTGAAAATCGTTTTCTCTACAGACTCAGCCAAACAAACGCTCAGCTTCACTCCCATCATGCCTTTCACTGTCTGAATGCTCTTTTCTACCAACACTAGTGTTTGGACTACACTGTAAATATATCTGTTAATGAACAGTTTCTGTATTTTGTGATGTTTCCCATTTATTTGCGGTGGTGAATTGCATTATGGGATGTTGATCTCTGCTCTGTGGACGTTTGATATTGAAAACTCATCTCTATAGTTTAACAAAGTGACTTTTATTGACATTTTAGTCGTTTGAAATAATATAATGTATAAGAAATAAAATAGAGAAATGAGTGTGTAAAATCACAGAAAATGTGCTGCAGCTTATTACAAGGTGTTTGTAGCGTAATATACAACACCAACCCAGACAATATAGCACTGCACACTATTACAAATGTCAATAAAAGTCACTTTTTAAGACTTTTTAAGGTTAAAAGTTGTTGTAAGACAGATCAAGATCCCATAATGCAATTCAAAAGCATAAATAAACAGGCAAAAATAAAAACATGAATCACAAAATATGGAAAACTGCTAATTTATGGATATTTTTACAGTGTAGTTTAAAAATGTGTACTTTTGCTTTCACTTGAATACATTTTAGTGCTGTTTTCCTTCAACCTGCAGTTTTTCTTCTTGTTTCAAGAGTTCACACTTAGCTGATGATTGATTATAAAGCTTGTTTGGCATGCTGTCCCGGGAGAGAGCCCTGAGCTCATAAGATCCATGAGCCCGGGGCTCCCTCCCGTTTGCAAGGCGAGAGGGAAGTTTGAGCTCAAGTACACTCTTAGAAAAAAAGGTGCCACAAAGAACCAAAACAGGAGTTTCACAGCGATGCCATAGAAGAACCTTTTTTGGTTCTTCAAAGAACCTTTCACCAAGTGGTTCCTTGAAGAACCTTTCTTTCTTTGGTGCTATAAAGAACCTTTTTTGGTACTGCAAAGAACCATTTTTAATGGTTCTTTAAAGAACCTCTAACAGCTTGGTTCTTTGTAGAACCATCTATGAAGATCATGATCCAAATGCAGTCAATAAATAAAATCCAGGCAGAAAGTTTAAATATTTATTGCTAAAACAGTTTGTCTTGTACAAGTCAGACAAATTCTACAATGTTAAACTGAAAAAACACAAAAACAGTTTAAAAAACACATTTTTTGCAGAAATTGATAATTTTATATCTAATGCTAAATATATTTACATTACTTCTATTTTTTTTCCACATTTTAAAATATTTAATACATTTATGGTTCTCAATTCATTAACACTTTAGTTTTCATTACAATTCATATGAATTACAAATAAACATTAAACAGTAAAAAATGAATGTGAAAATAGAATTTACAATGAAATTACAGCAAACTACACAACAATACACCTTTTAACACAATATCAAAAAATGTAATAAAAAAAGACAATAAATCAGAAAACATAAAAACAGTTGACTTCAAAGTAAAACAGCAGTATCAGAGAGAAAGGTAATTGCCAGAGCCAATACCAGTGTTACAAATCAGATTTGCACATTCACAGATTCATCAAATCTTCAGATCTACAATATGTCCACATCGATTAAACACTGTTATTACATGATGTTGAAATCATTGTAAACATTAGTTACTTTATTTTTTATCAGCACAGGTGCATTTAACCAAAAATAAAACGGTAAAACTTTGTCTATGTAAGGTTCAAACTTACAAAGCCTAAAAGTTTCCAATCTTACTAGAAGGATTATCAAGGTGAGCTAATCAACTGAAAAAAATTGCTTAAACATCCTTTGCATTTGAATCTGAAATAAATGTGTTTTTTTTTATTGTGGTTGTGGATTCGTGTTAACTTGTGACTATGTGAAGCTGAATTTACATACTGTAGCTAACCCATCTACAGTTGCAATCAGAATTATTCAACCCCCTGATTTATTAGCCCCCCCCTGTTTATTTTTTCCCCAATTTCTGTTTAACGGAGAGAAAAAAATTTCAACACATTTCTAAACATAATAGTTTTAATAACTCATCTCTAATAACTGATTTATTTTATCCCTGTCATGATGACAGTACATAATATTTTACTAGATATTTTTCAAGACACTTCTATACAGCTTAAAGTGACATTTAAAGGCTTAACTAGGTTAATTAGGTTAACTAGGCAGGTTAGGGTAATTAGGCAAGTTATTGTATAATGATGGTTTGTTCTGTAGACTATTGAAAAAAAATATAGCTTAAAGGGGCTAATAATTTTGACCTTAAAATGGGTTTTAAAAAATTAAAAACTGCTTTTATTCTAGCTGAAATAAAACAAATAAGACTTTCTTCAGAAGAAAAAATATTATCAGACATACTGTGAAAATTTCCTTGCTCTGTTAAACATCATTTGGGAAATATTTAAAAAGGAAAAAAAAATTCAAAGGGGGTTCAATAATTCTGATTGCAACTGTAATTCGGTTCAATGTGTCACCTGAATCACCCAGAAAAGTTAAACTGAGCTAATAAATCCAGTCCATGGTTCTCCCTCAGAAATGGAAAGCTCATCAACAGAGTTCTCATCAGATCCACATACTCATGTGAAGGATACCTGTAAATAAGAAAAACCTAGAGTTAGCACAAGATGCATTAAAATAAGACAATAATTTTCTAGTTAACTTCATTTGTGCTGGTCAGTACAAGTTCCCCACTGTTTATGTATTTGCAATGACTTTTAAGTAATCCACTCACCTGAATACTTAGGTTCGCATTTCGTATCAATGCAGCATAAGAGCTCCATCTTTTTAAAGACAGCTTCCATTCTGGTCTCCAGCACATACACGAATTGAGTCTGCAACACACCCCTTATTAGGGGACAAGGGGAGTCATGACTACTTGTGGTTCTATACATTCCCCCAAAACAAGCCCTCAGGTACAACATTAAATGTGGACATTACCTTGAATTCCAGAGTGCAAAAGGCATCATCAGCATACTTTAATTTCAGACCAGACATGACCACTTGACCCTCCGAGAAATAAGACGTTGTATTGCTGGAGGAAAAAAAGACTGAATTAGAAGTGTTTGTGAATAATTAAATTTGTTTGTACTAATAAAGTTGACATTCCATGCATCTATTGCACCATACATCTACTGAAAACCAAGCAAACAAACACACATTCCCAGTAAAATTGTAAAAAAAATAAAAAAACAAAGACTATAGTTTAAAAAATCTTTGTCTAATAATTACTCAGCACTGGGTAGCCAAATAGTCTATAGATTTTTTTTTAGAATGTAGGAACTACTGAAAAAAGAAAAAGAGGTTGTACATGAAACTGCTCACAACAAATCTGTGAAGAACTTGACTTAAAAACCTAAAAATCTAATCAAAATGAGGAAGACATCAACATTACCTTAAAAAATCAAGCGATGGATGATTGGTAGCATCAGTTTTCCAACATCAGTGGCTATGGCCCATGGCTGCAAAAACTGATAAATATAAAAAAAGAGTGTTATAAGACTCAACATTTAACTAAATCTATGGTACCACTGTACCAATCAAAATTTTATGCGTAAATCATCCCTTGCACCCATAAATTTCTCTTAGAATAGGCAATATATATATTTGTTGGTTTAGATTGTGATCATGATTTTAGGTTATATTTGTGTACTTAGAATGTACACTCACCACGCACGCCAGCTATAACAATCAGGTACACCTGAACACCAAAAAAAAGTACAATTAGTGACACTATTCAATAACTTCTCATTAATACATGTTAGTAATGCATTTAAATGACCAGTGAAATAAGGAATATTAATATTTACTATACTAATGTTAACTTTAAAAAAATACAACTGAATTATATTATCAGCTCCATTTATTAAAACATCTTTCATCACAAGTTTAGTTTGATTAACTAACTTAAAGTTAACAAATTTAGTATCATTGTACAGCGTTAACGAACAACTGGCCAATAAATATAGCATTTTCAATCAATATATCCTGCATGTAATAGCGCAGATTAACATCTAAAAGTGTTCATGTTTGAAAATAAACAAATTGTCAAGCAATTGGTACTGTGATAAACACCACTGCCAATACAAACATTTGAATAATCTTAAAAGACTTAAAATTAAAATATTAATGTTTAAATGATAAATAATTATTCCCTGCATTTTGAATTGGCCACTATTATGTGGTTAATTTACTTTGCATTTGCCATAATCTATGACAACTTAATTGTATTGGTTGATATTGATGGTCATAATGTCTCGTGAAGGCCAGCTTACCTTAACTTATTCCTCATGGTCAGACTCGACTGCAAACATTCACTTCAGTGTTGTGCTGAAATAGAGAATGCAGTTAACATTAAGTTAGTTAAAGTTAACAGAAAACGACCTTTCTTTTTTCAGGAGCTATGCTTAAAATAACTCAATAACATTACCTCACCGTCTGTTAATTTGTTGTTTAAAAAATGGCGCTTAAACCGTCTGTTCACGAATAACGTGACATAAGAACCAAGTTACTTGTTAATTCTGCTAAATGACATGCACTATACATGAATATAGATATAAACATCATTATTTAACTGACAGAATTTGACACAAACACTTACCGATGATGAAGCCGTTGGATGAGACGACGACGGGTAGAGTTCAAAATGCAGGCGTTGCCTGGTGACGCTGTTTTGTTTGCGGTTGAGTCGAGTCGGTTCTATGAATCGGTTCCCTTAAGTGAATAGTAAGGAGTCGAATCCGCCTAAAACCGATTCCTTTTGTATAATAATGCAAGACACAACAATATGATTCATTACTATTCAATTATACTGCCCGGTCACACGCATTTTATACAGTAATTGTACACTATGCATGTTGATGGGTGAGCTTGTGAACACGTGATAAAATAATTCCCGAGCAAACAGTTCAATCTGATTCAATGTCACGCAGTGCTGAACCGAACCAGTGTAATGACAGGCGGCATGTACTCTTCAATCCGTGTAAAGCAAGCAAGCGTTCCTTCCCTGAGTTTTAAATAATTTTGGGTGTGTTTAACAGTCTTTGGTTTCATAAACAATTACTTTGGTTATAGTTTATTATGTTTTGGCTAAGCACAAAGTTATGGTCATTAAAAATTATTCCATATTTCCATGTTAACCATATAAAATTAAATAAAGCTGTATATATATATAATTTTTATATATTGTATTTAATTATATATAATTTATAATTTATAATATATATATAATTTATATAAAATTTAATGATATATATATATATATATATATATATATATATATATATATATATATATATATATATATATATATATATATATATATTAGCATATAAAGTTAATGTGCATTAATTTGTATGCTGAATAAAATAACAGGAGTTTGAATTTTACAATAAAATTCTGAATACAACATATACCTGTAAATTTTTTAAGTTAAATCCTGTAAAGTGATACTAACGTAATTTACTGTGAAAAATTACAATAAGGTTAAATTCTGGGAATCTTTAACAGTCTAGGTTATCACGTAAAGAACCATTTTATAGTGCAAAGAACCATTTGGGGCTACAAAGAACCTTTTGTGAGTTGAAAAGGTTCCATGGCTGTTAAAGGTTCTTCAAAGAACCATCTACACCATCAAAGAACCTTTTAAGCACCTTTATTTTTAAGAGTGTAGATCTTGAAAACTCCCCTGCTGTAGTAGCTAATGAACAGATAGTGATTGCTTTTTTAAGATATCTACATACTAGGAGCATGTCTATGGTGCCGATTTGGATTAGTCAATAAACTTAAGTTGCATGTTTTTGGTCGGTGGGAGGAAACCGGGGAACCCAGGAGAGTCCCACGTGAGCATGGGGAGAACGTGCAAACTCCGCACAGAAACGTCGGCTGGCTTGGTAAAGACTAGAACCAGTGATGTTCTTGGTGTGAGGCAACAGTGTTAACCACTGTGCCACCATGCCACCCATCTAGGAAAGGAGGAGGAGTAGAGGTGGAAGGGGGGATTCTTCAAAACAAAGATGGCTGTTATATGAAACTTAGTATTTATAGTGGCTTAGGAATCGTCTGATTGGTGAATCATAAATTGGCTAATGCAGGAGCTGTGTTCAGTCATAAGCACGGGATCCTCTCGAAATTAGTTTATAAATAAACTTCACTTATGGCGATTGGCTATAATCAATCATTTGATTCCCGTCCAATCAAATCGCACGTAGAAAAAGCGTATCATACAGAACAACCTCAAACACAAAATCATCACACGCAATGAATCAAAAAAATTGCCTTGAACACTAACTAAATGTGAGGCTGCACGGTGGCGCAGTGGGTAGCATGTTCTCCTCACAGCAAGAAGGTCACTGGTTCGAGCCTCAGGTGGGTCAGTTGGAGTTTTTGTGTGGAGTTTGCATGTTCTCCCCGTGTTGGCGTGGGTTTCCTCCGGGTGCTCCGGTTTCCCACACAAGTCCAAAGACATGTGGTATAGGTGAACTGGGTAAGCTAAATTGTCTATAGTGTATGTGTGTGAAATGAGTGTGTATGGGTGTTTCCCAGTGATGGGTTGCAGCTGGAAGGGCATCCGCTGCGTAAAACATATGCTGGATAAGTTGGCGGTTCATTCCGCTGTGGTGACCCCAGACTAATAAAGGGACTAAGTCGAAAAGAAAATGAATGAATGAATGTATGTCTTAAAATAAACAACATTATACATTGAAAAGTGAATATTTTCAGCTCACGACAGGCATGCAATATTTTCAAAGATCCAATTGAAAAGTTCACAATCTACTGAGCTGAAATAATCTGGTGCCCAACACCACTAAACAACATTTTTCCATAGAAAAATAACGTACCTTGCCCACCAGTTTGCCCCTGCGGTTCATGCACAGGTATCTGCCACTCTCGGCTCCTTTAATGCGAACACGACTGCCGAAGGTGTCCGTCTCCACGTACAGTCTGGCTGTAAAAAGCAGAGCGAGGGTTTCAGAGACTTTCAGACATTTATCAGAACTGCAAAATCATGATAAAAACAGGCAAAGATTAGCTCAACGTGACATTTAAAAAGCTTTTGCTGGTGCTCTTCTGCATGTTTTAAGAGCCATATATGAAGATAATATGTCTGTAACACTTTATTTTGATGGTCCCTATTGCACATTTTGCATTGCAACTACATTACAATTACTTCTCACTTGAGTATTAGTAGACTGTCTGCTTAATATCTGCTGATACATGTCAACATGACAAGTACATGTCAACTTACACTAACCCTAAACCTAACCCCGACCTAACAGTCTACTTATAATCTAATGAGAATTAGTTGGCATGTAGATGCAATGTAACTTAAATTCAACAAAATGAGACCATCAAAATAAAGTGATACCAATATGTCTTTCAACACTGAATTCAAAGATATAAAGAATAATAGAAATAATGAGCAAAGAAAGAAAGAAGGAGCAAAGAATGGAGAAAGGAAGAAAGGGAAATGTGAAAAAAATGAAGGAAGAAAAAAGGAAGAATGAAGACAGAAGCATGAATGATGAAAAAGAAAGAGCAAAAAATTTAAGAAAAAGAAAGAAACGGAAGAAAGGAAAAGGAAAGAAAGAAGAATGAGGAAAAAATAAAAACAAAAGAAGGAAAGAATAAAAAAAGGAAGGAATGAAGTAACAGGAAATTATGATGCAAGAAAGAGGAAAAACGTAAAGAAAAAAGAAAGAAAGCAAAGTAAGAAAGAAAAAAATAATGAAGAAAAATGATGAAAGATGAAAGAAAGAAAGAAAATTGAGTAAGAATGAAAGAAAAGGAAAGAAAATTAAGAAAAAATTAAAGAATAAAAGAGCAAAGAAGGAAAATTAAGTAAGAACGAAAAGGAAAGAAAGAAAAATAAGAAAAAAATTATTAAGAAAGAAAAGGGAAAAAATGAAGATAAATGAAAGTATAAAAGAGGAAAGAGAGAGCAAAGAATAAAAACAAAAAGAAAGAAAATGAAGGAAAGTGAAAAGAAAGAAAGAAAATTGAGTAAGAACAAAAAAGGGAAGAAAAAAAGAAGAAATTAAAGAATAAAAGAAAGAAGGAAAGAGGAAAGAAAGAAAGAAAGAAAGAAAGAGTAAATAAATAAGAAAGAAAAAAGAATTTAAAAAGAATTAAAAAAGAAAATTAAGAAAAAATTAAAGAATAAAAGAGCAAAGAAAGAAAATTGAGTTAGAACGAAAAGGAAAGAAAAATAATAAAAATAATAATTAAGAAAGAAAAGGGAAAAAAAAGTTAAGAACAATTAAAGAATAAAAGATGAAAGAAAGAGCAAAGAATAAAAAGAAAAAGAAAGAAAATTAAGGAAAGTGAAAAGAAAGAAATAAAGAGAGAAAGAAAGAGAGAAAAAAAGAAAGAAAGAAAGAAAGAAAGAAAGAAAGAAAGAAAGAAAGAAAAAAGAAAATTGATAAAGAACGAAAGAAAAGTAAAGAAAATTAATAAAAAAAATAAAGAATAAAAGAAAGAAGGAAAGAGGAAAGAAAGAAAATAGGGAAAGAAAGAAAGAAAGAAAGAAAGAAAGAAAGAAAGAAAGAAAGAAAGAAAGAAAGAAAGAAAGAAAGAAAGAGTAAATAAATAAGAAATAAAAAAGAAGAATTAAACAAGAATTAAATAAAGAAAATTAAGAAAAAATTAAAGAATAAAAGAGCAAAGAAAGAAAGAAAGAAAGAAAAAAAGAGTAAATAAAAATAATGAAAGACCAAAAAATGAAGAAAAGAAGGAAAAGGAAAGGAATAAAGAAAAGAAAAAGGGAAAAAAGAAAAGAATAAAGCAAGAAAGAGGAAATAATAAAATTAAAGAAAGAAAGAAAGAAAGAAAGAAAGAAAGAAAGAAAGAAAGTGTGTAAATAGTAAATAAATAAGAGAGCAAAGAATGAAGAAAAAAGGAAGGAAAAACGGACTGAATGAACTAAGAAGAAAAGAATTAAGCAAGAACAGAAAAATAAGAAAAGAAAGAAAGAAAGAAAATTGAGTAAGAACGAAAGAAAAGGAAAGACAGAAAAAGCAAAAAATGAAGAAAAAAGGAAAAAGGAACGATTGAAGAAAGAAGAAAAGAGTTAAGCAAAAAAGAGAAAAAATAAGGAAATTCAAAAGAAAGAAAGAAAAGGGAAGAAAGAAAAATAAAAAGGGAAGGAAGAAAATTAAGAAAGAATAAAAGAGCAAAGAAAGAAGGAAAGAGGACAGAAATACGAGGAGCTTTATATTGAATTTTTAAAAGTCATCTTTTGTTAAAGCTAAAAGCTCAATAACACGTGTTTAACATTTAAAGTTCACGTATTTAACATTGTGTTATCTGGGTTTCTGAAAGCCCATAATCAGCCAATCCTCCACTCAGTCTCATTTCCCCTTGCTGTTTAAAGCTAATTAACATCCGAATCAACACAAAAGACAAACGATTAATCCTTTTGAAGCACCCGTCAATGACGCAATCAATCATCCGCCGATTCAGCGCCATCACCCCGCACCGAAACACGGCCCGAGTGACTCGATCAGTGGGCAGAAAAAAACGCGGCTCACCGTAAGAGTTTCCGTCGTCCGCGGTGGCGCTAACCCGGTGGCCGCGGATCTGCACGTGTTTCCCGCTGGTTCTGCTGTACAGCTGGTAGACTCGGACCTGCCGCCGGCTCAGCTGGTCCGTCAGGGAGCCCTGTTCCCTCACATACTGCTTAAAATTAGGAGAAGGGTGATTCTTCTCCCCCTTTTTCGGTGCAAAGGGAAAATAAGATCACATACACAGTTGAAGTCTAAATTATTCGCCCTCCTGCTGCATGTGCATTGTTCTTTTTCAAATATTTCCCAAATGATGTTTAACAGAGCTGGGACATTTTCACAGTAATTCCTACAATATTTTTTCTTATTATTTGTTTTGTTTTGGCTGGAATAAAAGCAGTTTTTAATTTTTTAAAAAACACTTTAATGTCAATATTATCAGCCCCCTTATGCATTTTTTGGATCTTCAATAAAAAAACACTGTTACAGGCAAGTAGCCAGGGGGTGTTCTGGTGGTTCGAAAGACCCACTTTAACTGACAGTCTAGAATTTGGCCCCTATATGAGCTCATTTGTCCTATTTTTGACAGTATGTCATTATAAATTGTGAAAATAACAAACAGAAGAAGGCTTTAAGACAAATTGAATAATTAATTATTATTAAAATGGGCAAAATCTGACTGAGGAAATAAGCAAGTTTTAACAGATTCCTAATAGTTCTTTTTAATGATGGATGATAATAAATTACAATTTAAAAATAAATATTTTTTAAATATTTCTTTGTTCAAAAATGTTAAGTTAAAATCTCATTACATTATTTATAAAACTGTAATAACACAATGCACATTTGTAAATAAACACAATTTTTTTGTAAACATAAAATAATATGGTAAGCACTTTGACTAAAATGTAGCAAATATTTTTGTTGCATCAAAAAGTGTGGTAATGATAACCATCCAACAAGCTAATCCAGCAAACTGCAGAATTTGAACCTCATAATTTAATAGAAAATGAGATGAATAACTGCGAAAAGGTCCACCTATTTTAATAGGCTGGCTATGACTTGCCTAATTACCTGCACAGTAAAAAATCAATGAACAGTTTCCATATTTTGTGATGCACTAGTGTTTTGGGTTTATTTGCAGTTGTGAATTGCATTATGGGATGTTTAACTCTGCTCTGTCCACTTCTGATGTTGTAAATTCAACTCCACAGTTTAACAAAGTGACTTTTACTGACATTTTAGTCGTTTGAATATAATATAACGTATAAGAAATAATGGTCACACTTTAAAAATAAGGTGTCAATTCATCTACTAATATGAACTAATAATGAACAAAACTTAAACATCATTCAACATTTACTAATGCATTATTAACACCAAAATTCATTATTGTTACGCCGTAAAAAAATCCTGGTTGCCTTAAATTTTTAAGCTGAATCAAATGAACTTTGAGTATTGAACTTATATTATGTTAAACTGGCTTAAAACAGCTTGCATAACTTATAAAATGAAGCAAGAACATGATTAACTTAGTTTAATAAGTTACAGTGACCTAAAAACATATGCTGTCAAGACTAATTGATCGTGTAATTTTTTACAATGTGGCATTGTGTGTTAACATGAACTAACAATGAACAACTGTATTTTCAGTAACTAACATGAACATATACTGTAATTAATGTATTGTTTATTGTTTGTTCATGTTAGTAAATGTATTAACGAATACAACCTTATTGTAAAGTGTGACCGAACTAATATAAGGAGAAATGAGTGTGTTAAATAAGAGAAACTGCTGGCGGTTTATTACAAGGTTATTGTAGCGTAATATACAACATCAACCCAGATAATATGGCACTGCAAACTATTACACGTGCAGAAAAGTCACTTTTTGGGACTTTTTAAGGTTAAAAGTTGTCAGAAGAGAAATCAAGATCCTATAATGCAACTCAAAATCTGAAATAAACAGAAAAAAATTCAAACATGAATCACAAAATACAGGAAACTGCTAATTTTACGGCTATTTTTACAGTGTAGTTAAGCCTTTAAATGTCACTTTAAGCTGAATATTTTGAAGAATATCTAGTCTAATATTATGTGCTGTCATCATGGCAAAAATAAAAGAATTCAGTTAGTAGAGATGTGTTATTAAAACTATTATGATTGTGAAATGTGAAATCTCTCCGTTAAAAAAAAATTGGGGACAAAATAAGCTTATAAAAGAATTTAAATTTAACAGGAGGGCTAATAATTCTGACTTCAACTGTATTTTTCCCATATGAAAAAAAAAATACTATAGTAATTCATAGTAAATAGCTACTATAGTGTTTTTTATATAGCCTATACACTCAAACACACACATTGGGTTATAATAATGTTTACATTTAAGTTACAGTTGTATATAAGTTGTCCATATTTGACGCAAAGTTGAGTTATGACAAGACAACCATATTTTATAATGATCAATTTACCTTCGGCTTAGTCCCTTTGTTAATCAGGGGTCACCACAGTGGAATGAACCACCAACTTATCTAGAATATGTTTTACACAGTGGATGCCCTTCCAGCTGCAACCCAGTACTCGGAAACACCCATACACACTCATTCACACACACACTCATACACTATAGGGCCAATTTAGTTCATCAGTTCCCCTATAGCGCATGTGTTTGGACTGTTGGGGAAACCGGAGCACCCGGAGGAAACCTACACCAACACAGGGAGAACATGCAAACTCCACACAGAAACGCCAACTGGCCGGGACTCAAACCAGCGACCTTCTTGCTGTGAGGCCACAGTGCTAACCACTGAGCCACCGTGTCGCCCTACAACTATTATACACTCTAAAAATGCTGGGTTGTTGTTGTAACTCAACTTTAGGTCAGATATAGACAAACACACAATGTAAAAATAATAAAAAAAAGTCAAGACAACAAATATTTTGATGTATTTTTAACTAAGTTAATCAGGTTTCAAACGCATTTTTTTTTAAAGTTATGCAAAGTTTACCTTCATATTTTTAAGTCAGTTTGTTTGATGTAAGTTGACACGACTTTAAAAGTAAGTTTGATTCAGTCAAAAAAATAAGGCAGCAACAATTTTTACTATTAATTTTTATTAATTCAATTTAAATTGCACTTTTTTAACCCAAAGGTTGGATTTGTTCATAATTGACCCAATGCTGGGTTATAGCAACCCAGCGTTTTTAGAGCGCATAATAGTGGTAGAAAACTACAGCATTTATTTGTTTATACTACTGTAATTGATGTGTTAAATAGCAACTGCAGGATTATCTTAACAGTACTTTACTACACTGTAACAAATCCTGGTTGCCTTAAATTTTTAAGCTTAATAAAATGAACTTTATGAGTCCATTGAACTTATATTATGTTAAACTGACTTAAAACAGCTTGTGTAACTTATAAATTAAGTTCTAACATGATTAACTTAATTTAATAAGTTATAATGGCCTAAAAAACATAGGTTGTCAGGACTAATTGATCATATAATTTTTTTCAGGGTAGTTAGCTTCCAAAACATTGCAGTATAAATTACTGTAATATATATTTTATGTGGGATATTCATATGACCAATTTAGTGCATCGGAATATAATGTATTTTGCGGCCCCTTGAGATTTGCCGGGAGCCACTAGAGGGCCTCAGAAAACCTCAATGACCCGCAAAATGACTGTATATCATTTTAAACAAGTTTCTCAAAGGAAACAATGTTTATTAGAAACTCATAAACTTCATTTGACATGTACTAAACTAACCTAAAACTGTCTTATCGACAACAGTTTTATTAACTTTATAACATTCAATAATGTAGACATGCAATTTATGACAGATTTTTAGGTAGTAAATGAATACGAATATGTTTAAAATGTAGTAAATATTTACCTGTGCATGACACCACACCACGAAGAAGTGAAAAGAGCTGCAAAATAAATCAAAAGAACAGTATAAATATGAAAATATACACAATTGATAGGACGTGCATATAATGTAAATGAGCTCATTATGTTAACGCAGGTCATTAAATGCGTAAATGTTTATTTAAGTTCAAAATACTACACAAGTATTTTTTCCCCCAACTAAGTAGTTAGAGACTAAAATATTGCATAGTTTTTAAGCAGCAAAATATTATAATTTATTTTCTTTCTGTATTGCATGAGCTAAAAAGTCTTTATGACGCATCAAATCGCAAAAAAACCTATATGTGCATATGCATTTATATGCAAATATGTTATGTTATAAAACAAAATATGTTATAAAAAGTAAAAACATGTTGTCCACAACAATTTGCCTTTCGAGGACAATAAAATATACCACTGTATTTTACTCTCAATATGCTAAATATTAGAAATAATAAATTACATAACGCAAAAATAGCGTCACACATCGCAAATATGTAATAACTAAAGTAATGCAGGTCATTAAATACTCCATAAGCAACTTTAAATATTTTTAACACTTAAAAACAGCTAAAATAAAGATGTTCTAAATAATTTCACTTAGAAACAAATTAATTCAACGTTGATTTAAATAAACAAACGCAACGTAGGGTTCATTTTATTTAGACTAAATTTATTTAAACCAAATTTGACCCAACCTTGGGTTAAAACAACCCGGCGTTCTTAAGAGTTTAAAAGTGCCTTAAATAGCACATGCAACCTTATATCGACAAGTAGGCTAAGTTTACAAATATGCACACTTACATTGATATTTTTGATAATTCAATATCATAACTCACATGTATAAGTAGCGCTGATTGATCCCATACATTGTGCGAACGCAAAACCTATGAAGTAGTAAATATCCAGGGCTCTCCTGAATAATAATCCCGATTAAAGGAGTTCAGTCAAATCCATACGGCGGATAAATCCCAATAGGAGAAAACCCATGCACGTAAAATCCAGAAGATCGTTTAGTTCCATCATCGTGCGTCTGTTAACCCAGCATTGCGTGTGTGTGTCAGTGTGTGTGTGTGTGTGTGTGTGTGTGTCTGGATCCTCAATGCAGAATCAGATCCCTCCCATTAAAACCTTCTGTCCCATTCACATCGCCAAAATATCAACATGTGGAGGATTTACAACTTGTGCGCGATCAGACGCAGACTCATGTGAGCTGACTCTGGATATTGGCTTTTATAATTGTCTTCTAGTTTCACTGTAATTCGCTGCTGATGGATGATTAATCTCTGCAAATGAACGCTGATGTCTTCTGATCATCCTCTGTATTTAAAGCTCTTTCTGGAAATGGGTGTGTGTGTGAGAGATAGAGAGACGCGGCTGTTTTTTAGGGGTTCAGTGCACATTTACGGTAAAATAAAAATACAATTTTGAAGTATAGCAACAATAATATAGTTGCTAAATATATATTTCCTAAATATATTTTCTACAAATATATTTTTGGACGATATTTAAAAACATATTTTACATATAAAATAATTCAAAAATAAATGTTACCCTATATTTCAATATACTTAGTCAATACAAATAAATACATGTAATATACTTAGTAATACTTAGTATATTTACTAATATATATAGATTATATACACTACCGGTCAAAAGTTTTGGGTCAGTAGGATTTTTAAATGTTTTAAAATAAGCTTCTCCTGCTCTCCAAGGCTGCATTAATTTCATAAATACAGTACAAAATGTTAAATTGTGAAATGTTATTGCACTATAAAATAACTGATCAAAAGTAGATTATCATTTAGTTTAATAATTTATTGATTTTAAAGATGAATTTTAAGCTTGATTATTCCAGTCTTCAGAGTCACGTGATCCTTCAGAAATCACTCTGATATTAATTATTATTATTATTAATATTATTATTATTATTATTATTATTAATATTATTATTATTAATGGTAACAGTAATAAAAGCAATAATGACTGGAACAATAACATACAGTAAGTAATAAATAAATATTTAATAAATAAGTATTTAACAATTTAACTTTTTGATATTTAGTTATTGTCGCCTTGATGAACAGAATATAAAAAAAAAAAAAAAATTAACCCCAAACATTTGACTGGTAATATATATATATATATATATATATATATATATATATATATATATATATATATATATATATATATATATATATATATATATATATATATATATATATATATATATATACATATAAGATGCCTGTTATTATTATTATTATTCCTTCATTCTTTTTCTTTTTGGCTTAGTCCCTTTATTAATCAGGGGTCGCCACAGCGGAATGAACCACCAACTTATCCAGCATATGTTTTACGCAGCGGATGCCCTTCCAGCTGCAACCCATCACTGGGAAACATCCATACACACTATTCACATTCATACACTATGGACAATTTTAGCTTACCCAATTCCCCTATAGCGCATGTTTTTGGACTTGTGGGGGAAACCGGAGCACCCGGAGGAAACCCACGCCACCATGGGGAGAACATGCAAACTCCACACGACAACTGACACAGCCGAGGCTCGAACCAGCGACCTTCTTGCTGTGAGGCGATAGTGCTACCCACTGTGCAACCATGCTGCCATTACTATTATCATTATCATTATTATTAATAATTACATGAAATGTATTTTAAATACTGGATACTACTTTGATTTCTATGCACATACTGTAAGGTTGGGAATGTATTTTCTTCATTTAGAAATGTATTTCGGTTCAAATTAAATCTATTTTCAATAAAAAAAAAATAAAAAAAAAATAAATAAATATATATATATATATATATATATATATATATATATATATATATATATATATATATATATATATATATATATATATATATATATATATATATATATATTATTGAACAACACAGATACAAAATGTATTTAACATATATTTAAAATATATTATTTAAAATACACTACCGGTCAAAAGTTTAGAGTAAGTTTATTTGTTTTCATGTTATTGTTTTTTCTATCTATCTATCTATCTATCTATCTATCTATCTATCTATCTATCTATCTATCTATCTATCTATCTATCTATCTATCTATCTATCTATCTATCTATCTATCTATCTATCTATCTATCCATCCATCCATCCATCCATCCATCCATCCATCCATCCATCCATCCATCCATCCATCCATCCATCCATCCATCCATCCATCCATCCATCCATCCATCCATCCATCCATCCATCCATCCATCCATCCATCCATCCATCCATCCATCCATCCATCCATCCATCCATCCATCCATCCATCCATCCATCCATCCTGTATATTGGTTGAAAATGTTTTTTCTTCACCCTAAAATATATTTAGTTTGAAATTAAATATTTGTAGAATTTTAAAATATGCTTTATTGAACAACACAGATACAACATGTAGGGGGGATAAGCTATATTGTTTTAGTGTATGTGTGTTGGTGTTTCCCCATGAAGAGGCTGCAACTCGCACCTTTTGCTAACCTGCCGGCTCTAATGAGAACACAATGGAGTGCTTTAATCACAGGCGTCCAGCAGGCTTTTGTTCCCTCCTGCAGAATCCACATCAACACTAACGATATAACGTCAACAGGACGCTCGCTTTCCGACACACCGCAGACATTAGTGCTGTCTTACAAGTGTGTGAGCAATGCTGGGTTCCTCACAATCCATTTGTGTTGGGAAGACATGAAGGAATTAAGTGAACTTATTAGTTTTAAAAATTTAAGTGGATTGAACATAAAACAATTAAGGTGTCCCTAAAACACCTAATAAGGATTGTGTTGTTTCAACACATTTTAAATAAGTACTCTGAACAAACAGCAAATGTCATTTTTTGAGTGCACTGTAAAAAAATGCAGGGTTCCACACAATTGCTTCATGTTGTCTCAACACAAGTCAAGTGAGTTAACTTAATGGTTAGATTTAAGTGGATTGAACATAAAATAATTAATTTGTCCCAAAAAAACCTTAAGGATTGTGTTGATTCAACTCATTTTATATAACTAGCCTGAACAAGCAGGAGTGTGGTTCCCTCAGAGGAAAACTCATGAGGAGTCAAACTAAAGCATTTACTCTACAAAAAAAAAAAGTTGGGTTGTTTTAACACAGCGTTGGGTCAAATATGGTAAAATGTGCACCATTTAAAAAAAATCTATTTAAATGACACTTTTTTTAACCCAATTGTTGGGTTTGTCTACGCTCAAAAAATGACGTTGGCTGTTTGTTTAAACTATTTATTTAAAATGAGCTGAATCAACACAATTCTTGAGTTTTTGGGGGACAACTAAATTGTTTTATGTTCAATCCACTTAAATTTGTAAAAACTAATAGGTTAACCTAAATCCTTCATGTTGCCTCAACACAAATCGATTTTTTACAGTGTATATTTGACCCAATGTTGGGTTAAAACAACCCAGTGATATTTAGAGTTTAAAAACACTTTAAAAAGTTTTTAAAGAGTTTAAAAAACTCCCTTTATTAATCAGGGGTTGCCACAGCAAAATGAACCACCAACTTATCCAGCATATGTTTTACTCAGCGAATGCCCTTCCAGCTGCAACCCATCACTGGGAAACATCCATACACTCTCATTCACACACACACTCATACACTACGACCAATTTAGTTAATCAATTCCAATTAACAATGTGTTTGGACTATGGGGGAAACCGGAGCACCCGGAGGAAACCCACGCCAACACAGGGAGAACATGCAAACTCCACACAGAAACGCCAACTGACCCAGCTGAGACTCGAACCAGCGACCTTCTTGCTGTGAGGTGACAGTGCTACCCACTGCGCCACCGTGCCACCCACACACTTTTATCCAGGATGCAATTATTTGTTTGACAGCACTAATATATATATATATATATATGGGATTTTGAGATGATAAAATGTGTTAAACATTCTTTTATTAAAATTAATAATTCAAATGTAATTAATATTTAATAAAATTATATTTCTTTTATTGCAGTTTTTTTTAAGATATGCATTTTAATATTATTATAATATAATATTATATATATATAGTATTTAGCCATTTTATTATTATTTATTTTTTATGTTTTATTGATTGATTGATTGATTGATTGATTGATTGATTGATTGTGGGCGAGTCCAGACAAAACTTTGTTTCTGCGACAGTTTTCAATCTGATACCCTACATTGACTGACAGATATTCCATGTTTTTATTGTGTTGGCCTGTAACGTTTTCTTATTGATTTTCCCGATGTACTGACATGACAAAATGACAAAACAAACAACTTTTTAGAAAATTTGTAAAACTGACAAACACAACCCAGGTTCATTGGAAATATGTGCACTGCACTACAAACTTGCGAAACGAAAAATACGTTGCTCCAGGTATGTTTCATTGCACATTTCAGATGACAAATCCACTAGAGGGCGCTGTAGAGAGTGAAGGGGCGCCACTCGGAATTGTAAACATAGGTTTCTATCATTGTACACACACCGGCACTGCAGGTCGGCGGCTGTCCGCGGCGCCCAGCCATGACTCTGGACACTGTTCATATTTCTGCCGCGCCACAGATCGCCATCTGAATTGTTTCATTTTAAATATCATGCGAATGTGCGCGCGTCTTGTACTTTCAACTGTCATGTGCGTGCCGTGTCGCAGCGCTGAGCGGCGCATCCTGTGTGTGACGCCCTTAAGACTGAGGCAATTGTCTTTGGACCACTTGCAGCTTAAATCAATGAAAGGCAGTTTAACTTATTACTTAAAGCCATCGGTAAAAACATAGATGGTGTCTTTGACTCTGCCCTGTTATTCAATTAATGCAGTAATAAAATGCGGATTTTTTTTCAGTTGAGATTACTGCAATGCAGACTCATCATGAATATGTACCCCTATATACATTTCTGGAGAGCGCAAAATACACCCAGGAGCTACGTTTTTTTGCAGTTTTTGTTTTCACGAATCCACCAGAGGGCGCTGTGTACGCTTTTTCAGATCTCAAATTTCTCTCGCCAGTGCCATTTGCTCCAGCTGTTCCTGCATAAATCCACCAGAGGGCGCTGTGTACACTTTTTCAGATCTCAAATTTCTTTCGCGAGTGTCATTCGCTCCTGCTGTTCCTGCATAAATCCACCAGAGGCCACTGTGTACGCTTTTTCAGATCTCAAATTTCTCTTGCCAGTGCCATTTGCTCCTGCTGTTCTCGCATAAATCCACCAGAGGGCGCTCTGTACGCTTTTTCAGATCTCAAATTTTTCTCGCGAGTGCCATTAGCTGCTGCTGTTCTCACATAAATCCACCAGAGGGCGCTGTGTACGCATTTCAGATCTCAAATTTCTCTCGCAAGTGCCATTTGCTCCCGCTGTTCTCGCATAAATCCACCAGAGGGCGCTGTGTACTCTTTTTCAGATCTCAAATTTCTCTCGTGAGTGCCATTTGCTCCTGCTGTTCTCACATAAATCCACCAGAGGCCGCTGTCGACTAGCCAACCAATAACCCCACCCACCCCTTCCCTAAACCCAACCGATAGTGTTTTTAAAAGCAATCCAGAAAAAGAAAAGCCACCTGATTTTTACCACGTTTTCAGTTCTTATCGTATTTTCACCCTGTTATTTACTTGTTTATTTTATTTTTTGCATTCTGTTTTTATCTTACCTGTTTTCTGGAACCGCTCTTCGCCAGACTTGAACTCTGTCAACACCATCAACTCCCGCTCTGCGTCTCAAGTCCACCAATGTACACGGCGAGCCACTGGGCAAAGTGGTATCAGTGAAAGAGCCATCCATACAGAGGTAAGTGGTCAGTGGTAGTGTTAACAGGAACAAAAGCAGTCGGTGGCATCATACCACCCCGTAGAGTTAATTTTAAAGATGAAATGGAGCCAGACACACTTTTGGCTACATAATTCGTGCTCTCAAGAAATGTATACGGGGGTACGTATCCACAATGAGCCTATGTTGAATTACGGGCCAACGTAAAAAAAAGTGTGTTTGTGTGTGTGTGTGTGTGTGTGTGTGTGTGTGTGCATCGGAGGGTTTAAGCAGTGTATCTCCTCAGCTGCATCACTCCCAGCAGGACGCCATGGGTGTGGTCTGGTGTTTTTGGGAGCGAGCGGGATGTAAAGTGTCCTAATCAAACAACACACACATCTTTCCCCCTCCTCAATCAGCAGCGGCCGCTGAGATCTGAGCCTCTGAAACACGATCTATTTACTATTTATTCCCGTCTTCGGCTTTGCTTGCTAACGTAGTGACGGAAATAACCTGATTATACAGCAAGCCTGAGCAGAATATACAACTGAAGTCAGAATTATTAGCCCTCCTTTATATTCTTTTCTACAATTTTCGTTTGAGTGAAGATTATTTTCAGCACATTTCTAATCATAATAGTTTTAATAACTCATTTCTAACTGATTTATTTTCTCTTTGACATGATGACAGCACTTAATATTAGACTAGATATTCTTCAAGACACTAGTATTCAGCTTAAAGTGACATTTAAAGGCTTAACTAGATTAATTAGGGTAAAGTTAGTGTAATTAGGCCAGTCATTGTATAACAGTGGTTTGTTCTGGAGACAATCCAAAACTAATATTGCTTAAGGGGGCTAATAATATTGACCTTAAAATGGCTTTAAAACAATTGAAAACTGCTTTTATTCTAGCCGAAATAAAACAAAAAAGACTTTCTCCAGAAGAAAAAATATTAGAGGAAATACTGTGAGAAATTCCTGAATCTGTTCAACATCATTCGGGAAATATTTAAAAAGAAAATCCCATGAGGGCGAATAATTCTGACTTCAACTGTACCTGTGGGCATCCATGTAAATAAAGACTCGCAGATGCTGTAAAACACACTAATGACAAGTGGACGTGGGATCTTGTTTGTGTTCAGAGCTTCAATGTCAACGTGTTGACATGTGATGACAGAGCGCAGACGTGTTGAGACGCTCATTTCTACCGCCGTCAAGGCCCACATCCAACATAAGCAGCTCTATAATTAACTGGTTATTAAACGTAACACGTAAATCTATTTAATGAGTGAATAATAATTGAAATGCTTATGTGTAAGAAGCACATGTTGCTTACTCATCATTGCATTCTTAGAGCATTAACCACTAAGCCAGGGGTATTCAACACAAACCGAAAGAAAATTTCTTGAAGGAAAATGCCAGGAAGATCAGTGGTTAGCATTGTGGCCTCACAGCAAGAAGGTCGCTAGATTTAATCCCACACACATACATAACGGCGTACCCAAATCATCTGTACCTCATGTCTTTGGACTTGTGGGGGAAAGCGGTGCACTCGGTGGAAACCCACACAAACACGAGGAGAACATGCAAACTCCACACAGAAATGCCAACTGACCCAGCCAAGGCTCGAACCAACGACCTTCTTGCTGTGAGGTGATTGTGCTACCCACTGCGCCACCGTGCTGCCCCTATTTGTTAACAATAAGCATAAAAATGAATCCTCTTAATTGTATGCACAACAATATGAACGAAATTAGCTGTGTGTTAGTGTTGTAGTGTGAGCTGCAAGTGAAAGGTCGACTGGTGGTCTCCCAAACAGCTTCAACCACATCGTAAAAAAAAAAAAAAAAAACCGGACCATAAAACACAACTGGCTACTCGCTTCTGACCCCACAAAAATAGAGACAAAGCTTCAGAAACCGGGTGGTCTGATCTTTGATAGTCATTGGCTGCTGATATGATTTCCCTGAATACTTTTCTGAAATTATATTATTAAGGAGAAAGTCCGAATGTGCAAATAAAAAACCAACTTTACTTCAGTGGTAAAGTACCACAACACCTGGACCAAACACCTCTCAAGTCCGAACAAACCAAACGAGAATGAAAAGATCTGGATTCTCCCTCCTAACGAAGTGTCTTTAATGGCTAGTCATTGCACTGTCCGCTGACCCTCTGTTTTACCCCAGCCATTTGCAAGCTGACCATTTGAGCTGGCCAAATTTGACACAGCTGACGCAGGCAATAAATTTGAACTAGTTCCACCTCCCCCTGGATCTGTGATCAGCCCCTCACCCTCACAACAAACACCTATGGAGGATCAGACTCTAGGCTGCATTTACACTGTGTGGTTCAACTGACCCAATTCGGATTATTGTTCTCCCATCCCAGCAGGCACACAACATCATAAGACGTTAATATTAGGTTAGATTTTGGTTGTGATGTCTGGTAAATTCAACGTCTAGCCAGCGTCCAAGGACAATGTTATTTTGATGTTCAATAGCGAGTCCAGTAGCGTTTGCTTTAAAGATGAAATGCAGCCATACGTACGTATGGCTACATAATTCGCGATCTCCAGAAATGTATATAGGGCTACGCTTTCAGAATGAGCCTATGTTGACTTTTATGCTAGTACAGGCACTTTTGATATTTGGAAATATTTATAGAATTATTGTTATTATTAAGTAAATCACAGTAATTTAATGTGAATTTACATACAGTAACCTACTGTGAAAATAATGCAATTATTAGCCAGTAATTTACTGTAAATTTAAGGCCAAATATTTGACAGTGTACTGTGGATTTAGTAAATATATACAGTACTGTAAATACATGTATAGCAAAATAAATGGCGCTGTAAATACAGTATTCTTCCTGTAATTGATTTACAGTAAGTAACTGGTGAACTTTTGCCAATGAGTTACACTGTAAAAATTCTTGCTACTGTAATTTTTCACAGTAAATCACATTAGTGTCACAATTTTACATATTCAGAAATTTTATTGTGCAATTAAGGCAGGCATCATGATTACAGCAAATTACTGTAAAAATAGCTATATGTCTTTTGCACGTTAGTTATAGGAATTCAAACTTTTTTTATTTTATTCAACATAGAAATGTACAGACATAACCTTTTATGCTAGTACAGGCACTTTTTTGATATTTGGAAATATTTACAGAATTATTGTTCTTATGAATTTGCATACAGTACCTTACTGTAAAAGTAATGCAATTATTAGTCAGTAATTTACTGTAAATTTAAAGCCAAAATATTTTACAGTGTACTGTAGATTCAGTAAAGACATATAATATTGTAAATACATGTAGAGCAAGATAAACGGTGCTGTAAATACAGTATTCTTTTTGTAATTGATTTACAGTAAGTTACTGGCGAACTGCTGCCAGTGAGTTACACTGTAAAAAAATCTTGTTACTGTAATTTTTCACAGTACATCACGTTAGTGTCACTTTACAGGATTTAACTGTTAAATTTGACGTACTCAGAATTTTATTGTGAAATTAAGGCAGGCATCATGATTACAGCAAATTACTGTAAAAATGGCTATATTTTTAGCACGTTAGTTATAGGAATTCAAACACTATTCATATTTTATTCATTAGAAATTATTACACATGAACCATTATGCTAGTACAGGCACTTTTTTGATATTTGGTAATATTTACTGGATTACTGTTATTATTAAATACCTCACGGTAATTTACTGTAAATTTACATACAATAACCTATTGTGAAAGTAATGCAATTATTAGCCAGTAATTTACTGTAAATTTAAGGCCAAATATTTTACAGTGTACTGTAGATTCATTGAAGACATATAATATTCTAAAAACATATAGAGCCAGATAAATTATGCTGTAAATACAGTAATCTTACTGTAATTGATTTACAGTAAGTTACTGGTGAACTGCTGCCAGTGAGTTACACAAAAATAAAATCTTGCTACTGTAATTTTTTCACAGTAAATCACAATGGTGTCACAATTTTACGTATTCAGAATTTTATTGTGAAATTAAGGCAGGCATCATGATTACAGCAAATTACTAAAATGGCTATAATACTAAATGGCTATATCTTTTGCATGTTAGTTATAGGAATTCAAACACTATATTTTATTCAACACAAATTTACACACATAAACTTTTATGCGAGCACAGGCACTTTATTTTTTGATATTTCAAAATATTTACAGAATTATTGTTACTGTTATTATAAAGTACCTCACAGTAATTTACTGTAAATTTACATACAGTACCTTACTGTGAAAGTAATGCAATTATTAGCCAGTAGTTTACTGTAAATTTAACGCCAAATATTTTACAGTGTACTGTAGATTCAGTAAAGACATTTAATATTGTAAATACATGTAGAGCAATATAAACAGCGCTGTAAATACAGTATTCTTCTTGTAATTGATTTACAGTAAGTTACTGGTGAACTGCTGCCAGTGAGTTACACTGTAAAAAAATCTTGTTACTGTAATTTTTCAAAGTAAATCACGTTAGTGTCACTTTACAGGATTTAACTGTTAAATTTAACGTACTCAGAATTTTATTGTGAAATTAAGGCAGGCATCATGATTACAGCAAATTACTGTAAAAATGGCTATATTTTTGCCACGTTAGTTATAGGAATTCAAACACTATTCATATTTTATTCATTAGAAATTATTACACATGAACCATTATGCTAGTACAGGCACTTTTTTGATATTTGGTAATATTTACAGGATTACTGTTATTATTAAACACCTCACGGTAATTTACTGTGAATTTATATACGATAACCTATTGTGAAAGTAATGCAATTATTAGCCAGTAATTTACTGTAAATTTAAGGCCAAATATTTTACAGTGTACTGTAGATTCATTGAAGACATATAATATTGTAAACACATATAGAGCATACCTGCCAACATTTGGTTTGTAAATTCCGGGAGAGGGGGGGTATTACGTCATACGCTAATTTGCATATTACTGACGTCATCGCGTTCTACCATTTCTGTTTGTTTAACAGCCTATGGTAAATAAATGGGGTATTTTATATTCGCACTACGCTTTATGTAAGCTTGTCAATTTAACTAAATTTATTGCTGTTTGAATACAGTATATCATTATAGATGAGTAGGGAATTTGCAGTAATCTCTCAGACGTAGGCTAATATACTCAGACAAGTTCTGAAACTCTCACTTAAAACATCTCTGATTGTGCAACAAGAATAAACGGTCAAATTAAATTGTTAAAATAAAGGAGAAGCAGATCGGGTTGACTGTACAAATACCTTCAAACTGCCACCTGTTCTAAATCATTTGCCGTTGGTACGCAGAGAGGTGCTCTGCTCTCAGGCTGCAGGGGAGGGGCCTGGCGGCATCACCCGCAGCTCGTTGAGAAGAGTAGGGACGGTACAGTAATGGACAAACGACAGTCTATAAAAATCGCCAGTAACACACAAAAAAGTCGCTAGATTTCTCGCTAGTCGCTTTTTTGAAAATTTGTCGCTAAGTTGGCAACACTAGCGCAAACTGAAGAGCGGGAGGGGTAAGAGGTTTGGGGAGATGGGGGCGCGCGAACTGTAGCACTTGACCGGAAGAGCACAAGCACCAAGTTTCAGCCCGGACTGTAACAAAATGCTGAGGAGCGGGGGGGGGGGGGGGGGGGGGGGGGGGGGGGGGCGGGGAAATTCCAGGAGTTTACCGGGAGACAGAACAATACGGGAGACGGGTCTGAAATACGGGAGACTCCCGGGAAAAACGGGAGTGTTGGCAGGTATGATATAAAGCCAGATAAATTATGCTGTAAATACAGTATTCTTACTGTAATTGATTTACAGTAAGTTACTAGTGAACTGCTGCCAGTGAGTTACACGAAAATAAAATCTTGCTACTGTAATTTTTCACAGTAAATCACATTAGTGTCACAATTTTAGGTATTCAGAATTTTATTGTGCAATTAAGGCAGGCATCATGATTACAGCAAATTACTGTGAAAAATGGCTATATCTTTTGCACGTTAGTTATAGGAATTCAAACTTTTTTATTTTCTTCAACATAGAAATATACACACATCAACTTTTATGCTAGTACAGTTTTTTGAAATTTGGAAATATTTACAGAATTATTGCTATTATGAATTTACATACAGTAACCTACTGAGAAAGTAATGCAATTATTAGCCAGTAATTTACTGTAACTTTAAGGCCAAATATTTTACAGTGTACTGTAGATTCAGTAAATATATATAATACTGTGAATACATATAGAGCAAGATAAATGGTGCTGTAAATACAGTATTCTTCCTGTAATTGATTTACAGTAAGTTACTGTATATTCGTCAGGAAACCATTAACAGTGTAATTCTGCTTCAGTAGTCTGAATGCCCAGTCAGATGTGGAAACCTGAGTTTGCGTTGCTCAGTTATCAGCCAGTATCTCTGACTGTTGATGTGCCAGTCTACAGCTCAGGTCTGCAGTTAAAATAGCCGTCTGCTGGACCGACTCAGACATCTGTGTTATTTTTAAGAGGCAAAATGTCAGCGTGTTGCAAACAGGCGGAAAGCAGGACCATGTGTGGCTGAAATCACGGCTCCAGTCGAAGTCTTATCATCACCACAACGCACTGACCGGCAGACACATTCTGTATAAGTCAGAATTATTAGCCCTCCTGTATATTTTTTTTCGCAATTCTTTTGTCTAACAGAGAGAAGATGATTTCACATTTCTAATCATAATAGTTTTAATAACTCATTTCTAATCACTGATTTCTTTTCTCTTTGCCATGATGACAGCACATAATATTAGACTAGATATTCTTCAAGACACTAGTATTCAGCTTAAAGTGACATTTAAAGGCTTAACTAGGGTAATTATGGTAAAGTTAGGGTAATTAGGCAAGTCATTGTATAACAGTGGTTTGTTCTGGAGACAATCCAAAACTAATATTGCTTAAGGGGGCTAATAATATTGACCTTAAAATGGCTTTAAAACAATTTAAAACTGCTTTTATTCTAGCCAAAATAAAACCAATAAGACTTTCTCCAGAAGAAAAAATATTATAGGAAATACTGTGAAAAATTCCTGAATCTGTTAAACATCATTTGGGAAATATTTGAAAAAAAGAACAGTTTAAGTCTATTTTCTATACATTTAAGTAAATTTAATGAATAATTGGAGTGACTTTACATCTGCACCCAGTACAGAAACACTGCAGCTGCTAACTCGAGCTGTCAGAGCATGTATTATGTTAATGTCTGCCGGTTGTGTGCTCCTGTATCTGCAGGTGTGACCCACCAGGTGAGATCCAGCGTGTGCAGTTTGGAGTCTGAACTTAAAATGGCTTTAAAACAATTAAAAACTGCTTTTATTCTAGCCGAAATAAAACAAATAAGACTTTCTCCAGAAGAAAAAATATTATAGGAAATACTATAAAAAATTCCTGAATCTGTTCAACATCATTTGGGAAATATTTTGATAAAGAAAAAAAATTAACAAGAGGCCGAACAAGTATTAATTTAACTTATTTCCATCATGTTGTCCCAACACAAATTGATTGTGTGGAACCCAGCATGTTGTATAGTATACAGCATACAGAGTTTTTACACAATTAAGTGGGTTAAACATAAAACAATGAAGTTGTCTCAACGAAATCTCAAGAATTGTGTTGTTTCAGCTTATTTTAGATAAGTAGTTTGAGCAAGCAACAACAAAAAATTTTTTGTATATGAATATGAAAATATTTTATTACGGAAGAAGGAATGTAGCGGAAACCTTGCAATAATTAACCCTGAAAAAGCCAAAGCAAAGCAAACACTAGCAGATTACCATGGTATTAATACAGCACTACAAAATACAAAAGAGAGAAAGATCGACTTAGAATGTAACTTACCTAATTTATAATGATTTGATCAGCTGTAGTTTGAAACGTACGCTGAAAAAATGCAAATTTTCTCCCCTAAGGGCTTATTATGCAGTCTCTGCCGCCATCTTGCAGCGGATTGTCAATCGTCTTTGCTCTGCTTAGTATGACAGGCTGATGGCCACCACCTCTAAATCTCTGAAATTATGAATATTTAAAATAGGCACTATCCTTGTGAATAAACTGCATAGTTGCAATCTAAACAACTACATTATCTCCTACAAAAACCTCAAAAGTACATTATGTTGTGCAACAGCAGCAATATTTGGCAAACTGGAGTCCTCTACTTGCAACTCATGTGGGCGGAGTAATACACAAGTGTGAAGAGGCTGTATGAGTGCTGCTATTACTTTAATATCTCATGGCTATCAGCCAATCAGATTCGAGAACCAGACAAAACTGTTGTATATATATATATATATATATATATATATATATATATATATATATATATATTATCACTATTATTTTTACATATTTTGTTGGGGTTACACCCTTTTTAGCTCCGAAAAGTGTTAAATAATATATATTTAATCGTATATTTAATAGAAAATATACTGTGTTCTTATGTTGGTTACTTCATTCTGAATCATATTTTAAAACAGAGGAGATCAAATTACTAATTGTTTTCTTTTAGCAAATCAGGGAGATTTTTTTTTAATTAGAAAAAATTGGAAATAAAAACCACATTTGTAATAATTTTCAGGTAAACACACCATTAGATATTGATAAATCTACAGCATCTGTTAATAAAGTCATGTATTAAGAGCAGGTTGTGTATTCAGACTGACGTGACCTCCATGTGTCCGTTATATCACTATAGTCTCGTCTGCGGTCTTATTGTTGTCATCAGGCGACACACACACTTCATCACATTCATATCACACACACACACGCACACACACACACACACCGCCACTCTCCATTAACAGTTGTGTTGAGTTCTGCAGAGCCACTTAAGCGTCCCTATTGTGTGCTTTCTGAAGTGCATTTACTCACACGGGGCGCAGATCTTTCTCCAGCGACAAGCAGGACTTCATCTGGTAAAATTAGCCTGCCAAACAGCTCATCATATTGCTCTCACATTAACACATTAGCAATCCCAGAACCCGCATAGGGTACAAGCAGTGCTTTGAGACATATGAGACTCACATTGAAATGCTTGACTATCAGTAATGCTTTGGAATGAATTTTGTGAGCTGTCAGTTTAATATTCATTCATTCATTTTCTTCCGGCTTAGTCCCTTATTTAGTAGGGGTTGCCACAGTGGAATGAACCGCCAGCTAATCCAGCATATGTTTTACACAGTGGTGGATGCCCTTCCATCTGCAACCCAGTACTGGGAAACACCCATACACACTCATTCACACACACACACTCATACATACGGCCAATTTAGTTCATCAATTCCCCTATAGCGCATGTGTTTGGACTGTGGGGGAAACCGGAGCACACTGGGAGAACATGCAAACTCCACACAGAAATGCCAACTGACCCAGTCGGGACTCAAACCAGCGACCTTCATGCTGTGAGGCAACAGTGTTAACCACTGAGCCACTGTGCCACTTACAACAAATTACAGTATTTTAAAAAAGCTGGTTCAAAGTGTAATTTTTCTATAAGAGAAATTATGAGTGTATATTTCATCCTGATATATATTATATAAAGATATTTCTAAAGTATGAATAGATCTGGCTGACATTAAAACTGCTAAATAAAATGCTGAAGGGCTTAACACGTTGATAATTGGCCTTTCTTGACTTTGTAAAATATAAATCGTTGTTACAATTTTATCCCAACACGGGCTTATTGTAAAAACATACCCAGTATACACTTCTGGAGAGCGCAAATTATATAGCCAGAGCTACGTATGGCTGCACTTTGTCTTTAAAACCAACTTCTGACGGCTTCTGTTTCTTTTGGCGCTACCAGCCATCGGTCAGTCGGTCAGTCAGTCAATCAGTTGACAGCGGCCTCTAGTGGATTTATGCAAGAATAGCAGGCACGAATGGCCCTGGCGAGAGAAATTTGAGATCTGAAAAAGCATACACAGCGGCCTCTGGTGGATTCACGAAAACAAAAGCCACAAAAAAACGTAGCTCCTGGGACGTATTTCACGATCTCCAGAAACGTATACAGGGGTACATATCCATAATGAGCCTGGGTTGATTTATCGTGTTGTTTAAAAGATTAAAGGCACACTGACTTTCCCAAACAGTCTGCAGTAATGTGGTAAATGCTGAAATGCGGGGTTTCAACAGTGTTAGCAGTTTGACACTTTTATCACATAGAATAAACAAACATTTAAACATAGTAGTCTTGCATAATTTGGGGTTTTTCTTTGCAATGTTCAAGAACAGATTCATATTGAAATGATTTTATCCATTTGGGGACAACTTAACTGTTTTATGTTCAGTCCACTTAAATGATCCAATCCTTCATGTTGTCCCGACACAAATTGATTGTGTGGAACCCAGCATTTAAAATAGCAACAGCATGAGAACACACTCCAGAAAACCCAGAACTACTTAGAAACCACTTTTAAATATTCTAGTAACCACTGAAACAAATGGCCTTGTAAAAACACCTTAGCAACAGCATAGCAACACCTTGGCAACCAGCCCACCTTAGCAACTGCATGAGAACACACTCTAGAAAATATAGAACTACTTAGCAACCACTTTTAAGTGTTCTAGTAACCACTGAAACAAATGACCATGTTAAAATACCTTAGCAACAGCATAGCAACACCTTGGCAACCACCCCACCTTAGCAACAGCATGAGAACACACTCAAAAAATCCTAGAACAACTTAGCAATCACTTTTAAATGTCGTAGTAACCACTGAAACAAATGGCCTTGTGAAAACACCTTAGCAACAGCATAGCAACATCTTGGCAACCACCCCTCCTTAGCAACTGCATGTGAACACAATCTAGAAAACCCAGAGCTACTTAGCAACCACTTTTAAATGTCCTAGTAACCACTGAAACAAATGACCTTGTGAAAATACCTTAGCAACAGCATAGCAACACCTTGGCAACCACCCTACCTTAGCAACTGCATGAGAACACACTCACAAAACCCCAGAACTACTTAGCAACCACTTTTAAATGTCCTAGTAACCACTGAAACAAATGACCATGTTAAAATACCTTAGCAACAGCATAGCAACATCTTGGCAACCACCCCTCCTTAGCAACTGCATGTGAACACACTCTAGAAAACCCAGAGCTACTTAGCAACCACTTTTAAATGTCCTAGTAACCACTGAAACAAATGACCTTGTGAAAATACCTTAGCAACAGCATAGCAACACCTTGGCTACCACCACACCTTAGCAACTGCATGAAAACACACTCTAGAAAACCTAAAACCACCTAGCAGCCACTTTTAAGTGTTCTAGTAACCTATGAACCAAATGCCCATTTTAAAACACCTCAGCAACTGTATAGCAACACATTGGCAACCACCACACCTTAGCAACCTTAGCAACCACATTTGAACGGCCTATTATAGCAACAAAGGGCCACACAAAAGCCTTAGCGACAGCATAAGAACAGACTACAATCACTTAAAACACATTAGAAACCACCCCTGAACACATAAATACTGATGACTGCATGGTAAAATCACCTCATAGATGCACCTTGACAACCAGCCAAACACCTTAGCAACAGCATAGCAACAATCTGTAGGAACAGAACTACATGAGTGTCAGAATGGTTGAATGGCAGTCTCAGTATCTCTCTCTGTGTGTGTGTGTGTGTGTGTGTGTGTGTGTGTGTGTGTGTGTGTGTGTGTGTGTGTGTGTGTGTGTGTGTGTGTGTGTGTGTGTGTGTGTGTGTGTGTGTGTGTGTGTGTGTGTGTGTGTGTGCGTGTGTGCGTGTGTGTGGGGCAGCTGTCTAGCCTCCTCCTCTCTCTCCCCCAGTCTGTCCGTCTGATGTGTCTGTGTTTCACACCTGATCCTAAAACCGCTGCACTTCACACTGGAATTTTCCGTTTTCTATTTTCTGTTGCAGCTCGCCGGCCCCCAGCACACCCCCCCCCCCCCCCCCCCCAGCGGCCCCTACAACGCAGATACAACACTGCACTCTCTCTAACACACACTTTCATTCATTTGTTAGTTTATTTAACAGGAACTATACACTTGACAATGTTGCTGCATACATAGGGCATGAAGCTAATAACATTCATTCATTCATTTTCCTTCAGCTTAGTCCCTTATTTATCAGGGGTCACCACAGTGGAATGAACTGCCAACTATTCCAGCATATGTTTTACGCAGCGGCCGCAACTCAGTACTGGGAAACACCCATACACACTCATTCACACACACTCATACACTACGGCCAATTAAGTTCATCAATTCCCCTATAGCACATGTGTTTGGACTGTGGGGGAAACCGGAGCACCCGGAGGAAACCCTCCGTTGGGGGTTACACTGCGTCGAACAGTTGGCGACGCAGTGGTGCAGTAGGTAGTGCTGTCGCCTCACAGCAAGAAGGTCGCTGGTTCGAGTCTCAGCTGGGTCAGTTGGCGTTTCTGTGTGGAGTTTGCATGTTCTCCCTGCGTTCGCGTGGGTTTCCTCCGGGTGCTCTGGTTTCCCCCACTGTCCAAAGACATGTGGTACAGGTGAATTGGGTAAGCTAAAATTGTCCGTAGTGTATGAGTGTGAATGAGTGCGTATGGATGTTTCCCAGAGATGGGTTGCAGCTGGAAGGGCATCCGCTACGTAAAAAACGTGCTGCATAAGTTGGCGGTTCATTCCGCTGTGGCGACCCCGGATTAATAAAGGGACTAAGCTGAAAAGAAAATGAATGAATATATACAGTTGAAGTCAGAATTATTCGCCCTCGTGTGAATTTCTTTTACAAATATTTCCTAAATGATGTTGAACAGATTCAGGAATTTTTCACAGTATTTCCTATAATATTTTTTCTTCTGGAGAAAGTCTTATTTGTTTTATTTCAGCTAGAATAAAAGCAGTTTTAAATTGTTTTAAAGCCATTTTAAGGTCAATATTATTAGCCCCCTTAAGCAATATTAGTTTTGGATTGTCTCCAGAACAAACCACTGTTAAATGACTTGCCTAATTACCCTAACTTTACCCTAATTAACCTAGTTAAGCCTTTAAATGTCACTTTAAGCTGAATACTAGTGTCTATACTTCTATACTACTTCTATGGAAGTCAAGGGTTATAGGTTTTTAGCATTCTTCAAAATATCTTCCTTCATGTTCAACATAAAAACAAACACTTAAAGGTTTGGAACCACTTGAGAAAGCTTAAATAGTGAGTGAATTTTCATTTTTAGGTGAACTAACCCGTTTATAGAGAATTGCTCCCTATAATAAAGTGTTGAATGCACTTGTAGATTTTCTTTATTGTGTGCTGGTGTTTGAGGAGAGTTTTGACGGTGAGGTGGTCTAGCGTGGGAATTGTGCGGGGGTTTTTTTTTCGGGTCATCCAGCAGGACCTCTTACCTGTTCCTGACCCCTGAACCTGCCGTCGATCTGTCCACACCTTCGTTTCCTCTTCAGTGATCACCTGAGCTCACAATCTACAGCCGCATCTCTGACCTCTGCATCACACCTGCAGAAACACACAACACTACACTACACACAAACACACTATAGCTGCATCTCTGACCTCTGCATTACACCTGCAGAAAACACATGACACTTCACATATATACAGTATAAAAGGCAGCACAGTGGCTCAGTGGTTAGAGAAGAAGGTCGCTGGTTCGAGTCCCAGCTGGGCCAGTTGGCATTTCTGTGTGGAGTTTGCATGTTCTCCCCGTGTTGGCGTGGGTTTCCTCTGGGTGCTCCGGTTTCTCCCACAGTCCAAGCACATGCGCTATAGGGGGATTGATGAACTGAATTGGCTCTAGTGTATGAGTGTGTGTGTGTGTGTGAATGAGTGTGTATGGGTGTTTCCCAGTACTGTATTCTTATACACTGGGTTACTATATATATATATATATATATACATACATAAATACACTCACCGGCCACTTTATTAGGTACACCTGTCCAACTGCTCGTTAATGCAAATTTCTAATCAGCCAATCACATGGCCGCAACTCAATGTATTTAGGCATGTAGACATGGTCAAGATGATCTCTTGCAGTTTAATGCGAGCATCAGAAAGGGGAAGAATACCCATTAGTACCAACTGAGCATCGTGTCAACACCACAGCCTACCTGAGTATTGTTGCTGACCATGTCCATCCCTTTATGACCACAGTGTCTCCATCTTCTGATGGCTACTTCCAGCAGGATAACGCACCATGTCATAAAGCGTGAATCATCTCAGACTGGTTTCTTGAACATGACAATGAGTTCACTGTACTCAAATGGCCTCCACACTCACCAGAGCTCAATCCAGTAGAGCACCTTTGGGATGTGGTTGAACGGGAGTTTGGCATCATGGATGTGCAGCCGACAAATCTGCAGCAACTGCGTGATGCTATCATGTCAATATGGAGCAAAATCTCTGAGGAATATTTCCAGTACCTTGTAGAATCTACGCCACCAAGGATTAAGGCAGTTCTGAAGGCAAAAGTGGGTCCAACCCGGTACTAGTAAGGTGTACCTAATAAAGTGGCCGGTGAGTAAATATATATGTACACTTTTTTATTGCCATAAATCAGATTTCTTTGTAAGAATTATGGGGATTCTGATGTCATGTGGACTTTTAACTTGCTATTTGAAATGTGAGAAACACACTCAGTGGCAGAGCTGCGTCTTTAAACACACACCACATCAAATACACACACCAGTGATGGAGAGAGGCTTTGATGCTGTGTGTGTGTGTGTGTGTGTGTGTGTGTGTGTGTGTGTGTGTGTGTGTGTGTGTGTGTGTGTGTGTGTGTGTGTGTGTGTGTGTGTGTGTGTGAGGTCGGGCAGAGAGCAGGGTAACTGAACACCGCTGCAGACAGCACTTAAACACTCAGTGAGAGACTCTCTCAGCTCCTGTTTCCAGTCACCTGTGTGTGTGTGTTCTGCATGTTTCTACAGGACCCCAACAGTGACACACAGGGGCCACACAAACCCCAGACACACACAGCTCACCGATTACTGCCGATCAGCTCAGCAAAATAGTTTAAAAATGATGTGCTCTGTGTGTGTGTGTCATTAGTAGGCTGATTCATGCCATCATTCAGCCTGTGTGTTCATAATACACACTCTAAAAACATCCATAAAGTCTGAACGTGCATTGACGTTTGTGATAGTTTGCAGTGCTATATTGACTGGGTGGTTGTTGTAAACTGTAGTACAAAAGTCTTGTAATAAACTCTCAGCACTTTAGCTTTTATTAATAGACTTAATTCTCTATATAGGTCATTTATTTTACAATTTATTGTTTCAATACCAAATTGTCAATAAAAGACACTTTTAAAGTTGAATTATCAACATCAAACCTTGACATTTTAATATGTATATAGAAGTGCTTGTTGTAAATGATGTATCTGTGCACTTCATTACTTTGTAAAAATGTATTTGCCTTCATAAACTTTAATTAAATATCATAACCTTCACTATCCCTTTTCTTCACTTCACTTCTGGTCACATGGAATGCCTTTAAGGCAGGGCCATCAGTTGTTTAGGGTGGGGCTATCAATCATTTAGAGTGGGGCTATCAGTTCTTTAGGAAGGGGCTATCAGACCTTTAGGGCGGGGCTATCAATAATTTAGGGCGGGGCTATCAGTCATTTAGAGCGTGGCTTTCAATCATTTAGGGCGTGGCTATCAGTCATTTAGGGCGTGGCTTTCAATCATTTACGGCAGGACTATCAATTAATTAAGGCAGTGCTATCAATCCTTTAGGGCGGGGCTATCAATCATTTAGGGCGTGGCTTTCAATCCTTTAGGGCGGGGCTATCAGTCATTTAGGGCGTGGTTATCAGTCATTTAAGGCGTGGCTATCAGTCATTTAAGGCGTGGCTATCAGTCATTTAAGGTAGGGCTATCAGTCCTTTAGAACGGGGCTAACAGTCTTACGGGCGTGGTTATCAGTCATTTAAGGCGTGGCTATCAGTCATTTAAGGCGTGGCTATCAGTCATTTAAGGTGGGGCTATCAGTCCTTTAGAACAGGGCTAACAGTCTTACGGGCGTGGTTATCAGTCATTTAAGGCGTGGCTATCAGTCATTTAAGGTGGGGCTATCAGTCCTTTAGAACGGGGCTAACAGTCTTACGGGCGTGGTTATCAGTCATTTAAGGCGTGGTTATCAGTCATTTAAGGCGTGGCTATCAGTCATTTAAGGTGGGGCTATCAGTCCTTTAGAACGGGGCTATAAGAACTTTAGGGCAGGGCCATCAGTACTTTAGGGCGGGGCTATCAATCATTTAGGGCGGGGCTATCAGTCCTTTAGGACGGGGCTATCGGACCTTTAGGGCAGGGCCATCAGTACTTTAGGGCGGGGCTATCAATCATTTAGGGCGGGGCTATCAGTCATTTAGGGCGTGGCTTTCAATCATTTACGGCGGGACTATCAATTCTTTAGGCCAGGGCTATCAGTCATTTAGGGGGTGGCTGTCAATCCTTTAAGGCAGTGCTATCAATCCTTTAGGGCAGGGCTATCAGTCATTTAGGGCGTGGCTAACAGTCATTTAAGGCGTGGCTATCAGTCATTTAAGGTGTGGCTATCAGTCATTTAGGGCGTGGCTATCAGTCATTTAGGGGGTGACTGTCAAACCTTAAGGGCGGGGCCATCAGTTCTTTAGGGTGAGGCTATCAGTCATTTAGGGCGTGGCTATCAGTCATTTAGGGGGTGACTGTCAAACCTTAAGGGCGGGGCCATCAGTCCTTTAGGGTGAGGCTATCAGTCATTTAGCGGGTGGCTATCAGTCATTTAGGGGGTGACTGTCAATCCTCTAGGGCGTGGCTATCAGTTATTTAGAGCGGGGCTATCAGTCATTTAGCGGGTGGCTATCAGTCATTTAGGGGGTGACTGTCAATCCTTTAGGGCGGGGCTATCAGTCATTTAGCAGGTGGCAATCAGTCATTTAGCGGGTGGCTATCAGTCATTTAGCGGGTGGCTATCAGTCATTTAAGGGGTGGCTATCAAGCCTTTAGTGCGTGGCTTTCAGTCATTTAGGGCGGGGCTATCAATCCTTTAGGGCGTGGCTTTCAGTCATTTAGGGGGTGGTTTTCAATCCTTTAGGGAGCGGGGCTATCAGTCGTTTAGTGCGTGGCTGTCAGTCATTTAGGGGGTTGCTCTCAGTCCTTTTGGGCGAGGCTATCAGTCCTTTAGGGCGTGATCATCAGTAATTTAGGGCGGAGCTATCAGTCATTTAGGGGGTGGCTGTCAATCCTTTAGGGCGGGACTATTAGTCATTTAGGCTAGGGCTATTATTCACATATAAGTCACATATATAAATCACATATAAGCTCTCATGCTTTATTTCAATATAAGTATATCACCGTGTACACGCAGCTGTAAAAAAAAAAACTATATGAAGTTTTAGCATCAAAACAAACCTTACAGCTGCGTGAAAGCAGAGGTGGAGTGTGAAACAGAAAGCATGCATGCCATGAACACACACACACACACACACACACACACACACACACACACACACACACACACACACACACACACACACACATCTCTGAATGGTCAATGGTTTCATGTCAGTCCTCTGTGACAGGAACATTCCATGAACAGGAATGTCTCCATGTCTCACTTTCATTCCACCGTCTGTGTGTGTGTGTGTGTGTGCATGTTTTTGTAACATATCAGGACATATGTGTATAATGACATGGGTCTGACACAAATATTATGAGAAAATGGTGAATTATGAGGACATTATTGATGTTGCCATTTCTAAAAGACCTGCAAATCATATAGATTAGGTTGTTGTTGTTGTTGTTTTCAGAAAGTGAACTGTACAGTTAGGGGTTGTACGGTTGGGGCAGAGGGAGAGAATATACAGTTTGTACAGTGAACAAAAACAATGGAAACCTATGGAATGTCCCCACAAATCACAAATGACAGATTTATGACCAGTTTTGCAATGTCAAGTTGTCGTTTCTGTGTGGAGTTTGCATGTTCTCCCCGTGTTGGCGTGGGTTTCCTCGGGGTGCTCTGGTTTCCCCCACAGTCCAAACACATGCGCTTTAGCGGACTTGATTAACTAAATTGGCCGTAGTGTATGAGTGTGTGTGTGAATGAGTGTGTATGGGTGTTTCCTAGTACTGGATGTTGGCTGGAAGGGCATCCGCTGTAAAACATATGCTGGAATAGTTGGCGATTCATTCCGCTGTGGTGACCCCTGATAAATAAGGGACTAAGCTGAAGAAAAATGAATGAATAAATCATGCTTATAAAGGCTTCATGGCAGTCTTATGAACAGTAAAGAGTTACCTTCATTACTTTACACCACAAGTCAAATGCCATGGTCTTGTGTGGCACCTTTCTGTCTGTCTTTCAGTGTTTTTCTACCGTCGGCTGTGTTTCAATACACAAAGTGCATTGTGGGGGTGAGGGGCATCATTACAAGGCTTGGATTTATCTCCATTTTAACCCAGCAGAACCCAAATCTGACCCACGCTGAGCCCCTGAATCCACCCTGAATGGCCAACAGGGGAAACAGCATGTCATTTCTGACAAAAGCCCAGTTAGAAACAATTAGTTCCCCAGGCGGAGGTTTGATTGAGCTGGTTAAATGTGGGAGGATCAGACGCCAGAGCTTCACAATGCCTGCCTTTCTTTCACATTCAGGTGCGACAAAGCAGGTATGCTCAAAAAGCCCTAATCCCACATTCGGGACAACAGGGAGCTTTCACACAGGAAGGAGGAGCGTTTGTGTTTCAGGTATGTTTTCTCCTCCCGTTCACACTAACTACATCTCAGCAGAGCGAAAAACACTCTCTCCTCTTGAGGAAACACCATTTAGAAATCTGATACGTGGAAATATATGACATATGAAGCTCATTTTTGGATTTCATATACAGTTGAAGTCAAAATTATTCACCCTTATGTGAATTTCTTTTTCTAATATTTCCCAAATGATGTTGAACAGATTCAGGAATTTTTCACAGTATTTCCTATAATATTTTTGCTTCTGGAGAAAGTCTTATTTGTTTTATTTCGGCTAGAATAAAAGCAGTTTTTAATTGTTTTAAAGCCATTTTAAGGTTAATATTATTAGCCCCCTTCAGCAATATTAGTTTTGGATTGTCTCCAGAACAAACCACTGTTATACAATGACTTGCCTAATTACCCTAACTTTACCCTAATTAATCTAGTTAAGCCTTTAAATGTCACTTTAAGCTGAATACTAGTGTCTTGAAGAATATCTAGTCAAATATTATGTGCTGTCATCATGCCAAAGAGAAAAGAAGTCAGTTATTAGAAATGAGTTATTAAAACTATTATGATTAGAAATGTGCTGAGTAAATCTGCTCTGCTTTAAACAGAAATAATAATTCAGACTTCAACTGTAAATAAAATGTATCATATATGCAACATATATTTGGAAATATTGCAAAAATGCCTGCTTAAATATTTTTTCAACCATTGCAATTACAAATATATATTGAAATATATTAGATATACAGTGCTCACCATAAACGAGTACATCCAACCCAGGCTCATTCTGAATATTTACCCCTGTATACATTTCTGGAGAACGCAAAATACGTCCCAGGGGCTGTTTTTTTTTTTTTTTTGCATTTTTTGGAATTTTTTTTTGTTTTCGCGAATCCACGAGAGGCCGCTGTGTACGCTTTTTCAGATCTTAAATATCTCTCGCGAGTGCCATTCACGCCTGCCGTGTATGCGTAAATCCACTAGAGGTCACTGTTGACTGACTGACCCAACCCAACCAATTTTATCGATTGACCAGCGCCCACCCACTTCCCTAAACCCAACCAACAAATTTCAAAAGCAATCCAGAAAAAGAAAAGCCCTCACCTGATTTTTATCATGTTTTTAGATTTTACCACATTCTCACTCTCTTATTTACTTGTTTATTTTGTTTTTTTTTTATTTTTTGTCGTCTGACTGTTTGACTGACTGAATCCTCCTTCCCTAATGCCCAACCAATAGTATTTTAAAAAGCACAGGTTGACCCGCCTACTTACCTAAACCCAACCAACAAATTTAAAAAACAATTCAGAAAAACAAAAGCCTCATTTTTTACCACGTTTTACCACATTCTCACCCTGCTATTTACTTGTTTATTTTATGGTTTCTGTTTTTGTCTTACCTGCTTTCTGGAACCATTCTTCACCAGACTCAAACGCCGTCATAGTGGTCAACTCCTCTCTGCATCTCAACTCCAGCGATGTACATGGCGAGCTAATGGGACGAACTGGTTACAGCGGGAAAGCTGTCCATATGGAGGTAAGCGGTCAGCTGGTGAGTGCGAAAAGGTACGCCGATATACTGGCCCATAGCATTCGTTTAAAAAATGAAATCCAGCCATACAGACCTCTGGCTACATAATTCACGGTCTTCAGAAACGTATATAAGGCTATGTTTTCAGAATGAGCCTATGTTGAGTACATCCTTTTTGAAAATTTATATTTCAATCTATTTCTCACTGAATATAGACAATAATGTTCGTTGTATTTAAATAAAATAGTTTTATTAAACATTTATATCTATTAAAATAAGAGTTTGGTCCCTGAACATCTTTGGTAATAGACAGATAATACATTTAAAGTAAAATGAAATATTCAAATGTTGGAGGGGTGCGGGGGGGACTAATCTAACTAAAAAAATTGAAGATCGCAGTGCAAAAATTACAGTAAAATTAATATGCTGGGAGAAAATATAAAATTTCAAAATTTTCCTGTTTATTGAAATTTTATTTAATATTTTCCCCCAACATATTAATTTTAGTGTAATTTTTGCACTGTGATTTTGTTAGATTAATTCTAGTTTTGTCTTTACTGACTAATCTAATGTGTATGCACACATATATTACTGTAAAGCATCCTGTAGAAAATATTTAAAGAGTGATCTGTGAGAGATAAACTCATTCCTGCAGAGCACTGTATATATCGTTCATAGGCTCATGTAGGTTTTTTCCATGTTTCTGTATGTTTACTGTAAAAAAAAATGCTGGGTTCTACACTATTCCTTCATGTTTTCCCAACACAAATGAATTAAGTTAACTTTAATTGTTTTTTTTTTATTTAAATTGATTGAACATAAAACATTTACAGCCCAGGCTCATTTTGAAAATGTACCCCTATATAAATTTCTTGAAAGCGCCAAATACTTCCCAGGAGCTACGTGTTTTTGATGTTTTTGTTTTTGTGAATCCACCAGAGGCCGCTGTGTACGCTTTTTCAGATCTCAAATTTCTCTCGCAAGTGCTATTTGTGCCTGCTGTTCTCGTATAAATCCACCAGAGGTCGCTGTCGACTGACTGACCCATCCAACACAGGCTCATTCTGAAAACGTAGCCCTATACATTTCTGGAGATCATGAATTATGTAGCCAGAGGTATGTACTGTATGGCTGCATTTGATCTTTAAAATGAACGCTACGGGGCGGTATGATGCTGTTCCTTTTCACGCTTACCAGCTGATCGATTACCTCCGTATGGATGGCTTTCCCGCTGTTACCAGTTTGTCCAGTGACTCGCTGCATATGTCGGTGGACATGTGATGCAGAAAGGAGTTGACTGCGACCGCAGGGTTTGAGTCCGGCGAAGAATGATTCCAGAAAGCAAGTAAGACCAAAACTGAAGCCAAAAAAAAAATCAAACTAGTAAATAACAGGGTGAGAATGTGGTAAAATCTGAAAAAGTGGTAAAAATCAGGCGAGGGCTTTTCTTTTTCTGGATTGCTTTTGAAAACACTATCGGTTGGGTTTAGGGAAGGGGATGATTGGGTCAATCTGTGCTTTTGAAAACACTGTTGGTTGGGTTTAGGGATGGGATGGGTGGGGGTATCGGTTGGTCGGCCTTTGGTGTTTTTACGCGAGAACAACAAGCGCGGATGGCACCCACAAGAGAAATTTGAGATCTCAAAAAGCATACACAGCTGCCTCTGGTGGATTGCAAAAAAATGTAGCTCCTAGGACGTATTTCGCGCTCTCCAGAAATGTATATAGGGCTACGTAATCAGAATGAGCCTGGGTTGGACTGATCCCCCACTCACCCCCTTCCCTAAACCCAACCGATAGTGTTTTCAAAAGTGATCCAGAAAAAGAAAAGCCCTCATTGCAGCCTGATATTTACCATGTTTTCAGATCTTACCACGTTCTCACCCTGTTATTTACTTGTTTATTTTATTTTTTGCCTTTTGTCTTACCTGTTTTCTGGAACCATTCTTCGCTGGACTCAAACCCTGTCGTCCCAGTCAACTCCGCTCTGCGTTTTAAGTCCACCATTGTATGCGGCGAGCCACTGGGCAAACTGGTAACCGTGGAAAAGCCGTCCATATGGAGGTAAGTGGTCAGTAGCTCGAAAATGTACAGAAGTCATCGGTGGCGTCATACCGTAGCGTTCGTTTTAAAGCGAAATGCAGCTATACGTAGCTCTGGCTACATAATTCGCACTCTTCAAATGTATATTGGGGTACGTTTTCACAATGAGCCTGTGTTGAACATTTAAGTAATCCCCCCAAAAACTCAAGAATTGTGTTGAATCAGCTCGTTTTAAATAAGTAGCCTGAACAAGCAGCAAAAATCTTTTTGAGAGTGTTTGACGTATAGCTGTTTGTAAATAAACGAGCTTTAAAAGTCTCTCTCTTCTCCTCCAGTCAGGCTTCACACACTTAGTACCCCTTACACTGAAATATCAGCTGCTCTCTGCTCCTTTAATCACTTGACTTCACATTCCTTCATGCAATTCAGGAAAGCCTTTTCGTGTACAGGTAGAGCCAAAGAATTTCCAAAACAAAACCGTGAAGCAATCCATGCAAGCCTCGACTGACATCTGAATCCTTTCTGCGTTCAGTTCATCATTTACTCTCTAAACTCAAGTGTGACACGATGGCTGGATTTATTCTCAGGTAGTCTCTGGACCTGTAACCTACAGTGATTTAATAAGGTATAATAAGAAATCACACTGGAGAAACACTGTAAAACACATGCCTAAATGAGCAGTTTTTTGTATTTTGTGATTCATCTTTTTATTTTTCCCTATTTATTTCTGCTTCTGAATTGCATTATGTGATGTTAATCTTTCTTTCAACAACTTTTAACTTTGAAAAGTTGTAAAAAGTGACTTTTATTGATCATTTGTAATAGTTTGCAGTGCTATATTGTCTGGGTTGGTGTTGTATATTACACTACAGAAACCTTGTAATAAACTGCAGCACATTTTCTGTTATTTTACACACTCATTTCTCTGTGTATTATTTCTTATACATTAAATTATTATTTCAAACTACTAAAATGTCAATAAAAGTCACTTTGTTAAACTGTAAAGTTGAATTCTCAACATTAAAAGTGGACAGAGCAGAGATCAACATCCCATAATGCAATTCACAACCGTAAATAAATAAAAAACATCACAAAATACAGGAAATGTTCATTCACAGATATTTTTTACAGTGTATATAACACTGTTCTAGTGAATTTTCGATATATTATCATTTTAAAAATAACACATATCGTGCCTTTAATGTAATATAATTTATTTCTCACACATTTTCTAAGCAAAAAATTAAAAAAGATCTTCAAGGTGAGATTAAATCATGTTCAGTATCTTGGTTTTGTACGCAATGTGCGTGTGCAGTTCACTGAATGGCCACCGGTGTCGCTATAAACAAGACTTTATAAATTCTACAAGCTGCTCCTTTCGTTTCAATCATATCATCTTCATGTGCAGTTTTTTAAAACATACTGTAAAAATATCCCTAAACTAGCAGTTTTGTGCATTTTGTGATTCATGTGTTTATTTTTCCCCATTTATTTATGAAATAATAATGGGGTGTTATGGGGTGTTAATCTATCTTCCAACAACTTTTAACCTTGAAAAGTTAAAAAAAAAGTGATTTTTATGGACATTTTTAATAGTTTAAAGTGCTATATTGTCTGGGTTGGTGTTGTATATTATGCTACACAAACCGTGTAATAAACTGCAGCACATTTTCTGTTCTTCTACAGATTTATTTATCTATTTATTATACATTATATTATTTTTAAATCACTAAAATGTTAATAAAAGTCACTTTGTTAAACTGTAAAGTTGAATTCTCAACATTAAAAGTGGACAGAGCAGAGATCAACATCCCATAATGCAATTCACATCCGCAAATGAATGAAAAACATCACAAAATACGAAAACGGTTCATTAACAGATTTTCTTTACTGCGTATATAACACTGTTCCAGTGTATTTTCACTATATTATAATTAAAATTATACATATCGTGCCTTTAAAGTAATATAATTTCTTACTCGCACATTTCCCAAGCAAAAAATGAAATCTTTAACATGAGAGAATATTGAATCATATTCTGTCTTGTGCGCAATGTGCGTGTGTGCAGTTCACTGAATGGCCACCGGTGTCGCTATAAACAAGACTTTATCAATTCTACAAGCAGCTCCTTTCGTTTCAATCACATCATTTGCATGTGCAGTTTTTCACAACATACAGTGTAAAATATATCCCTAAATTATCAGTTTACTGTATTTTGTGATTCATGTTTTCATTTTTCCTCATTTATTTTTGCTTTTGAATGGCATTATGGGATCTTGATCTATCATACAACAACTTTTAACCTTAAAAAGTGTGAAAAAGTGACTTTTATAAACATTTTTAATAGTTTAAAGTTATATTTTGTCTAGGTTGGTGTTGTATATTACACTACAGAAACCGCCAGTACATTTTCTGATTTTTTACACACTTATTTCTCCCTATATTATTATTTCTTATACATTTTTGTAGTTTGAAATAATACAATGTCAGTAAAAGTCACTTTGTTAAACTGTAGAGTTGAATTCTCAACATCAGAAGTGGACAGAGCCGAGATCAACATCCCATAATGCAATTCACAACCGCAACTACACACAAAACACAGACTCTGTTTATGAACAGATATTTTTTACAGTTTACGATGAGTTTTTTGCTCTTTTGAGCGTTTTGCATGATGAGAAAGATCTAAAATATCTTCATTTGTATTTTGAAGATGAATGAAGTCTTCAGGGGATTTAAATGACAAGATGGGGAGTAATTAATAACAGAATGATCATTTCTGGGTGAACTAATACTTTAAATTCAAATGATCTCAATTCATTTCCAGTGTCTGCAATTGTGTTTTAAGCGCATCTCCGTCTCCGTCAGTGCATTAGAGTTCAAACAGTGTGTTTGTGTCTGTGGCGTGTTTGTGTATTTCCCTGTGGTGTTCACATCAAAGGGGCAATACTGGGACGAACAAATGCACAAGCAGTAAAACTTAACAAGGTGTGAATGTCCTCGTGCTGCCCTGACACACAACTAATGACATTTCTGCATTGCCATAGCCAGGGGTTGAGTATTAGTGAGGTCTGAGGAGCTCTGCAAATAAAATATGTACACTGTTAAACGTATCTGTTAATTAACCGTTTGCATATTTTGTGATGCACTAGTGATTTGGGTTTATTTGCAATTGTGAATTGCATTATGGGATGTTGAACTCTGCTCTGTTCACTTTTGATGTTGAAAATTCAACTCTACAGTTTAACAAAGTGACTTTTACTGACATTTTTAGTAGTTTAATTATAATATATGGAGAAAAGAGTCTGTAAAATAACAGAACATGTACTGGCAGTTTATTACAAGGTTATTGTAGTGTAATATACAACACCAACCCTGACAATATAGCCAACCCAGGCTCATTCTGAATATGTACCTCTATATACATTCTTGGAGAGTGTCAAATATGTCCCAGGAGCTACGTTTTTTTGCAGTTTTTGTTTTCTCGAAACCACCAAAGGCCGCTGTGTACGCTTTGTCAGATGTCAAATATGTTTCGTGAGTGCCATTCGTGCCTGCTGTTCTTGTGTAAGTCCACTAGAGGCCGTTACTGACTGACTGACTGACCCACCCTCCTTCTACCCTAAACCCAACCAATTGTGTTTTCAAAAGCACCGATTGACCTGCCCACTCCCTTTCCTAAACCCAGCCGACAGTGTTTTCAAAAGCAATCCAGAAAAAGAAAAGCCCTCGCCTGATTTTTACCACGGATTCAGATTTTACCACATTCTCACCCTGTTATTGACTTGTTTATTTTATTTTTTGGCTTCCGTTTTTGTCTTACCTGTTTTCTGGAAGCGTTCTTCCCCGGACCTGAACCCAGTCATCGTTGTCATGGTCAGCTCCTCTCTGCGTCTCAAGTCCGTCGACGTACACAACGAGCTAACAGGACAAACTGGTTGCAGCGAGAAAGGCCTTCACACGGAGGTAAGCGCTCAGCCGGTAAACGCCAAAAGGAACGCCGTCATACCGCCCCGTAGCGTTCGCTTAAAAAATGAAACGCAGCCATACGTACCTCCGGCTACATAATTTGCGGTCTCCAGAAATGTTTTCACAATGAGCCTAGGTTGTTTAAATCTTATTAACAGGATTTAGTCAACATAGGCTCATTCTGAAAACGTACCCTCGTATACATTTCTGGAGATTGTGAATTATGTAGTCAGAGGTACGTATGGCTGCATTTGGTCTTTAAAACCAACGATTAAGTCAGTTAAGTCATTGAGTCAGTTGATCAGTAAGTCAGTAAATCAGTCAGTCGAGCAGCGGTCTCTGGTGGATTTGCGAAAGAACAGCAGGCGGAAATGGCACTCAAGAGAGAAATTTGGGATCTGAATAAGCATACACTTGTGGTAGATTCGCGAAAACAAAAACTGCAAAAAAAACGTAGCTCCTGGGACGTATTTGGCGCTCTTCAGAAATGTATATAGGGGTACATTTTCAGAATGAGCCTGGGTTGGATTTAATGATGAATGCCAACGTATGCTCTACATGACTTATATACAGTAGAAGTCATAATTATTCACCCTCCTGTGAATTTTGTCAAATATTTCCCAAATGATGTTGAACAGATTCAGAAATTTTTCACAGTATTTCCTATAATGTTTTTTCTTCTGGAGAAAGTCTTATTTGTTTTATTTCGGCTAGAATAAAAGCAGTTCTTAATTTTTTTGAAGCCATTTTAAGGTCAATATTATTAGCCCCCTTAAGCAAACCAACCACTGTTATACAATGACTTGCCTCATTACCTTAATTAACCTAGTTAAGCATTTAAATGTCACTTTAAGCTGAATACTAGTGTCTTGAAGAATATCTAGTCTAATATTATGTGCTGTCATCATGACAAAGAGAAAAGAAATCAGTTATTAGAAATGAGTTATTAAAACTATTATGATTAGAAATGTGAAATAATCTTCACTGCATTAAACAGAAATTGGGGGAAAATATATACAGGAGGGCGAATAATTCAGACTTCCGCTGTAAATGTAAATTTCAGATCTTTTCCACAAGGGTTTCGCCTTAATGTCAAAGCAACATCAAAAGACGATACGTCTACACGTCTGTCTGTAAGTCTGGAGTGAGAATGTGCAGTCTCTGGGGTGAGTTTGTTGATTGGTGCCAGCTCCTGTGGGGGCGAGTGTAAAGGAAACATCAGGTGTTTGAAGCAGCTCATTCTCTGCTCGCACACACTGATTTATCTGCGCATTTCAGAATTATGTTCCCGACCTCTTCACCTCGGTGCCATTTGTGTTTTTCCCCCCGCTCATAAAACAAGCGTGTATCTGCACCCCCTGCCCACCTCCAGAGTCACCCACAGTTCAGCGTCCACCCGCGGATGACTTTAGTCTAGGCAAAGATTCTGACGGTATGATAACCTTGGATTAAAATATCACCGTTACTGCTCTAAAATAGGTTCTTTTTAAATGTCTGGGTAAAAAAACAACTACACCAGCCCCACCACCCCCCCTCCCCTGCCATTTGAACACACTATATTTTGTTTTAAGAAACGTTTAACGTATTTCGTTTTCTTTTCAGCTTAGTCCCTTTATTAATCTGGGGTCACCACAGCGGAATGAACCGCCAACTTATCCAGCATATGTTTCACACAGCGGATGCCCTTCCGGCTGCAACCCATCACTGGGAAACACCCATACACTCCTATTCACACACATACACTACGGACAATTTAGCTTACCCAATTCACCTACCGCATGTGTTTGGACTGTCGGGGAAACCCACGCCAACACGGAGAGAACATGCAAACTCCACACAGAAATGCCAACTGACCTGGCTGAGGCTCGAACCAGTGACCTTCTTGTTGTGAGGCGACAGCGCTACCCACTGCACCACCACACCGCCCAATAGTAAACATGTCAGGCTAAATAATTCAAGTGAATCATTGACTCCTTCTGTCCTCATTAGTTTTAAAAATGCTGATTTCTTTACAGCATCTTTGGAGAAGTCTTGATTTTCTGTGGATATACAGTAAGCCTACTGGGTTGCAGCTGGAAGGGCATCCGCTGTGTATAACATATGCTGATAAGTTGGCAGTTCATTCCGCTGTGGTGACCCCTGATGAATAAAGGGACTAAGCTGAAGGAACATGAATGAATGATACAGTAAGCCACTGCACTGTTCAGCTCTAGAGCATGCTGGATGTTGGTTTATAAGTGATTAGTATTTCATTAATTGTGGGCTGAGCTGTAGCTTTTGATGTGGATGGTCCTTTTCTGGCAACATAGGCTCATTCTGAAAGCGTACCCCTATATACATTTCTGGAGATCGCGTATTATGTAGTCAGATGTACGTATGGCTGCACTTGGTCTTTAAGATGAACGCTATGGGGCGGTATGATGCTGTTCCTTTTCACGCTTACCAGCTGACCGCTTACCTTCGTATGAACGGCTTTCCCGCTGTTACCAGTTTGTCCAGTGGCTCGCCATGTACGTCGGTGGACTTGAGACACAGAGAGGAGTTGACTACGACGATGGGGTTCATGTCCGGTGAAAAACGGTTCCAGAAAGCAGGTAAGACAAAAACAGAAGCCAAAAAATAAAATAAACAAGTAAATAACAGGGTGAGAATGTGGTAAAATCTGAAAACGTGGTAAAAATCAGGCGAGGGCTTTTCTTTTTTTGGATTGCTTGTCAAAACATTGTCGGTTGGGTTTAGGGAAGAGAATAGGTGGTGGGATCAGTCAGTCAGTCAGTCAGTCGACAGCGGCCTCTGGTGGATTTACGTGAGAACAGCAGGTGTGAATGGCACTCGCAAGAGAAATTTGAGATCTCAAAAAGCATCCACAAGCGTCCCTCTGGTGGATTCACGATGACAAAAATCAGCAAAAAAAACGTAGCTCCTGGGAGGTATTTGGCGCGCTCCAGAAATGTATATAGGGGTGCATTTTCAGAATGAGGCTGGGTTGGTTTCTGCACAGCAAAAATTCCAGTGTTAAATATACAGTGTGATTTTTTTTTTTTTTGGTGTTGTTCAGTGTTAAAACCGGAGTACATTCTAATCCACGAGTGTGAAAGAGCGTATATTTAAGAGGTTTTTTTTTCAGTGTTAAACTTTTAACCCAATATGCAGTGTATTTCCCACTAGTGATGGGAAGTCCAGTTTTTACTCGAACCGGTTCTCTTAGACAAACAGTGATGAAACCAGTATGTTTTACATAAACTTGAAACATGTCTTGTTGCATTTTAAAATGCAAAGAGTTGAATGTGTTGAAATTATTTCTGAAAGGATTAATGAACATTTAAGAAATTAAAACTATTTTCAACATATTTGATCATGTCACACACACCGATTGATAATATAGGGGAAAAAAGTAATATATTAACACTTTAAAGGGTAACACACACTCCAGTTCGATGTAAGAATAAACTCTTACTGTGTTAAAATGAACTCTGAGAGTAATTTACACATTTTACACTTTAGAAAGTGTTATTTTAACTCCAAAATGGAGGGAGTCATATGTACACCCAAGGAGTGTTAAGTTAAACTCAAATTGAGTTAAATGTACCCTGATATTTTTGCTGTGTGGAGATATGGTTGCCTTAAAATCTGAATAAAGTATTCGTTAAAAAGTAGAAAAAAACATAAAATTATATATCATTTATGTACATTTTTCTCCCAATTTCTGTTTAACAGAGAGAAGATTTTTCTCAACACATTTCTAATCATAATAGTTTTAATAACTCATCTCTAATAACTGATTTATTTTCTCTTCTTCATGATGACAGTAAATAATATTAGACTAGATATTCTTTAAGACACTAGTATTCAGCTTAAAGTGACATTTAAAGGCTTAACTAGGGTAATTAGGGTAAAGTTAGGGTAATTAGGCAAGTCATTGTATAACAGTGGTTTGTTCTGGAGACAATCCAAAACTAATATTGCTTAAGGGGGCTAATAATATCGACCTTAAAATAGCTTTAAAAAAATTAAGAACTGCTTTTATTCTAGCCGAAATAAAACAAATAAGACTTTCTCCAGAAGAAAAAATATTATAGGAAATACTGTGAAAAACTCCTGAATCTGTTAAAGATTATTTGGGAAATAATTGAGAAAAAAAAAAACACAGGAGGGTGAATAATTTTGACTTCTACTATATTCTGTAGGAATAGAACATTTTAGTGGTGTTAAATCCTTGACTTTTCCAAACCGTGGTAATCCTTAAAACCAGTTATCGTCCCATGTTGACTTGAGTCTCCTCTTGGACGTGACGGTGCATTCCAGCTAAACCAAAACCCCTCTCTCCTTTCCCCAACACACACACTTTGAAACTGGAAGCCACAACACACACATGAGATATGCACACAAAAGGAGCTTGATGCGGCGAGATTGATAAGCCGTGAAAGCATGAATCAGCGGTGAGAAATGTTAATGGGGTTATTACGCCTTTACGCTGATCAATGAGGGTTTTACGGACGTTTAATGACTGATGACAGGAGGACAAATGCTTCATTAATGTCAGCAGGACGTTTGATGTTTGGACCTACCCTTATGAAAATGAACCATGCTTTTTTTATGTTTATTGTAAAATTGTAATAACCATGTAGTTTTTGGTTGTTGCTAGAAGGGATACATCTGTGGCTGGAAGTTAATGAGAATTATATATAGTATTTATTAAATTATTAATTAATTGTATTTTAATAACGTCTATCTCAACCCTAAACCTACCTCACAGTGATGTAAAAACAGTAATTATTCAAATCATTTATGAAACTACCTGTTAAATTGTATATTATTAATGTCTACCACAACCCTCACAGTAATGTAATAACAGTAATTAAACCAAGAATTATTCATATTATTTATTAAATCACCCATTAAATCTGATTTTATTAACATACCCCCACCCCAATCCTAAACCTGCCCCACACAGTAATGTAAAAACAGTATTTATACAGAATTTTGTTCATATTGTTTATTAAATTACCCATTAAATTGTATTTAATTAAGGTCTACCCCTACCCCAACCCTCACAATAAAGTAAAAACAGTAATAATACAGAGTATTATTCATATTTTTTTTTATAAATTACCCATTCATTTGTATTTTATTAAGGTCTACCCCTACCCCAACCCTTACAGTAATGTAAAAAACAGTAATTATTGTTGCACTGTGTCACAAAAATGATGCTATACTGATGTGAGTATCCACAGCTGTATCCCTTCTTTACCTGTTTTTTGGCTGATTGACGTCCATTTTTATCACCACCACAGTTTTAGTACAGTTATAACGGTACATAAAATATGCTTTGTGTTGCAATATCACGATTAATTTGGGGTTCGACCATGGTAACCACAATTTAACTACGGTTTTACTAATCTAAGCATAGTCGTAAAACTGAAACTGAAAATGGAAGTCAATGCACACAAAAGGAGCTTGATGCGGCGAGATTGATAACCCGTGAAAGCATGAATCAGCAGTGAGAAATGTTAATGGGGTTATTATTACACCATAATGTTGATCAATGAGGGTTTTACGAACTTTTAATGACTGACGACCGGAGGACAAATACTTCATTAATGTCAGCAGGACGTTTGAGGTTTGGACTCAGGATCATGTCTACATTAGGTCTACAATATTATTGTTGTTGTTGTTATTATAATAATAATAATAATTATTATTATTATTATTGTTGTTGTTATTGTTGTTGTTGTTATTATTATTTTATTATTATTATTAATAATATTATTGTTATTATTATTGTCGTTATTATTATTTCTATTATTGGTGTTATTGTTATTATTATAATTATTATTATTATTATTATTATTATTATTGTTGTTGTTGTTGTTATTATTGTTGTTGTTATTGTTATTATTGTTATTTTTATTATTATTATTGTTATTATTGTTATTTTTATTATTATTATTATTATTGTTATTATTATTATTGTTGTTATTATTATTATTATTGTCGTTATTATTATTTCAATTATTGGTGTTATTATTATTATTATTATTATTATTATTATTATTATTGCTGTTGTTATTATTATTGTGTTATTATTATTATTGTTATTATTGTTGTTGTTATTGTTATTATTGTTATTATTATTGTTGTGGTTATTATTATTGTTATTATTATTATTATTATTATTATTATTATTATTATTATTATTATTATTATTATTAATGTTATTATTATTATTGTTGTTATTATTGTTGCTATTATTGTTGTTATTATTATTATTATTATTGTTGTTATTGTTGTTGTTATTGTTGATATTATTACTAATATCATTGTTATTATTATTATTATTGTTGGTATTATTACTAATATCATTATTATTATTATTATTATTATTGGTATTATTACTAATATTATTATTATTATTATTGTTATTATTGTTGTTATTATTATTGTTGTTGTTGTTGTTGTTATTATTATTATTATTATTATTATTATTATTATTATTATTATTATTATTATTATTATTATTATTATTATTATTATTATTATTATTGTTATTATTGTTGTTGCTGTTGTTATTGTTGTTATTATTACTAATATCATTATTATTATTATTATTATTATTATTGTTATTATTGTTGTTGCTGTTGTTATTGTTGTTATTATTACTAATACCATTATTATTATTATTATTATTATTATTATTATTGCTGTTGTTATTATTATTATTATTATTATTATTATTATTATTATTATTATTATTATTATTGTTATTATTGTTGTTGCTGTTGTTATTGTTGTTATTATTACTAATATCATTATTATTATTATTATTATTATTATTATTGTTATTATTGTTGTTGCTGTTGTTATTGTTGTTATTATTACTAATATCATTATTATTATTATTATTATTATTATTGTTATTATTGTTGTTGCTGTTGTTATTGTTGTTATTATTACTAATACCATTATTATTATTATTATTATTATTATTATTATTATTATTATTATTAATATTGTTGTTGTTATTGTTATTATTATTATTATTATTATTATTATTATTATTATTATTGTTATTATTGTTGTTATTATTATTGTTGTTGTTGTTGTTGTTGTTATTGTTGTTATTATTACTAATATCATTATTATTATTATTATTATTATTATTATTATTATTATTATTATTATTATTGTTATTATTGTTGTTATTATTATTGTTGTTGTTGTTGTTGTTGTTGTTGTTATTATTGTTATTGTTATTAATGTTATTATTATTATTATTGTTGTTGTTATTGTTATTATTGTTATTATTATTATTATTATTATTATTATTATTATTATTATTATTATTATTATTATTATTAATGTTATTGTTATTATTCAAGGCGTCAAGCTGGAGCGGAGGGTAACACGATCGCCTCACAGCAAGAAGGTCGCTGGTTTAAGCCTCAGCTGGGTCAGTTGACGTTTCTGTGTGGAGTTTGCATGGGGAAACACCCATACACACTCATTCTCACACACACACACACACACACACACACACACACACACACACACACACACACACACACACACACACACACACACACACACTCCTACAGCCAAATTAGTTCCATCAATTCACCTAGAGCGCATGTGTTAGACTGTGGGGAAAACACCCAGAGGAAACTCACGCCAACACGGAGAGAACATGCAAACTCCACACAGAAATGCACCCGTGACTCGAACCAGTGACCTTCTTGCTTTGAGGCCACAGTGCTAACCACTGAGCCACCATGGCATCTCAAAATTTGTAACCATAGTAGGAAAAACAATTACTATATAAAAGTAATTTCTTTAAAATATCTTCCTTTGTGTTCAACAGAAAAAAAAATGTAAAAACTGGTTTCAAACAAGAAAAAGGTGAGTAAATAATGACAGTATTTTGATTTTCAGGTGAACTGTCCCTTTAACATCGCTAAAGAGAGAAACAGTTGTTGTTCAGTTGTTCAGTTGTTGGACAGACAATGTACTGCAACCTAAACGATTATCAAAACTTGTCCAGGTGTGGTGACCAATTCAAGTGCATATTATTCTCTATTCTTTAGACGAACAGGGTTATATTTTACTAATTTAGTGATAGCTTATAGCTTTGCTGTATTGGTAAGTGTTAAAAGTAAACACATTAGAATGGGATAGTTCCCTTAAAAATGTACCAGTAATCACACATCCATCTTTTCCTACTGTGGAAGTCAATGTTTACCCCTGTAACTTCCATAGTATTTGTTTATACTACTATTGAAGTCAATAGTTACAGATTTTTAGCTTTCTTCAAAATATCTTCTTTTGTGTTTAACATAAAAACAAAACTCATAAAGGTTTGGAAGCACTTGAGGGTGAGTAAATAGTGAGTAACTTTTCATTTCTGGGTACAATATCCCTTTAAACACGTATTAAGTACTGTTGCACTACACCGACTGGCCACAAGGTGTCAGCATATAACACTAAAGAAGATATTTTGAAAAATACTGGAAATAAGTAACCATTGACTTCCATAGCATTTATTTTTTTTCTACTATGGAAGTCAATGGCTACAGGTTTCCAGCTTTCTTCAACACATCTTCTTTTGTGTTCATTGTTCAACGTAAAAATTTAACTCATAAAGGTTTACAACCACTAGAGGCTGAGTAAATAGTGAGTAACTTCTTTTTGGGTGAACTATCCCTTTAAGGATGTATTGAGTACTGTTGCACTACACTGACTGGCCACAAGGTGTCAGCATATATCAGAAGCAATGGTAGACAATTTCACAAGACGTTCATTATTCTGTCAAACACTAAAGAGGATATTTTAAAAAATGCTGGAAACATGTAACTTCCATAGTATTTGTTTTCCCTACTATGCAAGACAATAGTTACAGATTTTCAGCTTTCTTCAAAATATCTACTTTTGTGTTTTACTTAAAAATGAAACTCATAAAGGTTTGGAACCACTTGAGGGTGAGTAAATAGTGAGTAACCATTCATTTTTGGGTGAACTATCCCTTTAAAGACGTATTAGGTACTGTTGCACTACACCGACTGGCCACAAGGTGTCAGCATAAGTCAGAAGCAATGGTAGACAATTCCACAAGACATTCATTATTATGTTGAACACTTGAGAACATATTTAGAAAAATGCTGAAAACAAATAACCATTGACTTCCATAGTATTTGTTTATACTACTATTAAAGTCAATAGTTACAGATTTTTAGCTTTCTTCAAAATATCTTCTTTTGTGTTTAACATAAAAACAAAACTCATAAAGGTTTGGAACCACTTGAGGGTGAGTAAATAGTGAGTAACTTTTCATTTATGGGTACAATATCCCTTTAAACACGTATTAAGTACTGTTGCACTACACCGACTGGCCACAAGGTGTCAGCATATAACACTAAAGAAGATATTTTGAAAAATACTGGAAATAAGTAACCATTGACTTCCATAGCATTTTTTTTTTTACTATGGAAGTCAATGGCTACAGGTTTCCAGCTTTCTTCAACACATCTTCTTTTGTGTTCATTGTTCAACGTAAAAATTTAACTCATAAAGGTTTGCAACCACTAGAGGCTGAGTAAATAGTGAGTAACTTCATTTTGGATGAACTATCCTACTTGAAGGATGTATTAAGTACTGTTGCACTACACCGACTGGCCACAAGATGTCAGCATAAGTCAGAAGCAATGGTAGACAATTCCACAAGACATTCTTTATGATGTTAAACACAAAAGAAGATATTTTGAAAAATGATGGACACCTGTAACTTCCATAGTATTTGTTTTTTCTACTATGGAAGCCAATGGTTACAGGTTTTCAGCATTCTTCAAAATATCTTCTTTAGTGTTTTATAAAATAAAATAAAACTCATAGTTTTGGAAATAGTGAGTAAATATTTATTTATTTTGTGGTGAAATGTAAGGTATATTCTTTCTATATTAGTGGCCATTTATTGTGTGACATCTAAAGTGTAGGGTCATTTGGGACAAATTGGTCACGTGACCCCCTTAAACCCTCCACACCAAGCATCTTGTGATTGGTCCATGTTTTTGCCTTTGTTTGAGCGCTGACACCCGGAGCATTTATGGCTGAGCTCCATAAAGAGCGTCTCTATGGGGATCTGCTGGCTGCACTGACGCTCATAAAGCGGGTCTGCTAGAGCCTGATAGCCAAAGACAAACACGCCACACTGTAAAATATATATTAGCAGAAAAACAGTATTCTGTGATTGGTGGTTCATGTTTTCATGTTCATGAGTATAGTGTGTCAGATAGTATGTCAACCCAAACTTGTATATTTTAGTGCTGTATTTTTGCACTGAATACAATTATAAGCCTATTTACTCACTGACACATCTTACCCCACATCGCCCGCCCTTACTCTTTGGTACAAATCAATGCATGTTTCCTGCAGCGTTCCATGAATCAACCAACAGTGTTGGAGAATGCATTGAACATTCAGAAGGAAATGTTCCTAATCAGATCAGGTGACCCCTCGTCTCTGTGTGTAAGTGTGTTTCATTCAGCAGAGATCATATGAAGCGGCGGCGGCGCTCGTCTTCTGGGAAGATCTGCGTGTCTTTGTCTCTGTGTTTGACGTGCTCATGCCATTGATAGAGAGCTGGGGTTGCCATGGCCTGCAGTGCATGTGGAGGAGAGGAGGCCAGAGAAAAGGGCTTGTCACTGGATTTAAGTGTAATGTTGAGGGAAGGAAGATAAATGCCTGTGTGGCTTTGTTCGCTCTGGATGCAGGACGGGTCAAGGCTGATTAAAAGGAGCAGCTGGCTGAAGATGATCCAGAGAGAAACTGGGAGGGACTTTACTGGAAGAAGAGGCGGGAACGGTTTGATGTGTTGTTTTAGGTCCCTCTCGGTCTCCTGGGACAACATATACAGCGTGAAATATCAGGTCAGTGATGCAACTGCTCATGAAAACATCAAAGACTTGCATTGCAGGTGAATTCATTTTTAAGTTGCTATGAAACGGAAGGTAAGACCGATCGAACATCAATTTCAAACGGCCCTGAAATGAGAAAATGAAGTAGGGCAGCGCATGATTTTGTCCTTTGGGAAACAATTGGAAAACAGTTGGAAAATAGGTGTTGTTAATTAAATTAACAAAGACTGACGAATGGATGAAGGTAGAGCAGAAACGAGACTTACCCTGATAGCCCCGCCCTAAATGACTGATAGCCCCGCCCTAAAGAACTGATAGCCCTGCCCTAAAAGACTGATAAACCTGCCCTAAAGAACTGATAGCCCTGCCCTAAAGGACTCATAGACCCACCCTAAAGGATTGATAGACCCGCCCTATAGGATTGATAGACCCACCCTATAGGATTGATAGCCCCACCCTAAAGGACTGATAGACCCGCCCTAAAAGATTGATAGACCCACCCTATAGGATTGATAGCCCCACCCTAAAGGACTGATAGACCCGCCCTAAAGGATTGATAGACCCACCCTATAGGATTGATAGCTCCGCCCTAAATGACTGATCGCCCCACCCTAAAGAACTAATAGACCCGCCCAAATAGATTGATAGCTCTGCCCTAAATGATGGATATCTTCGCCTTAAATTACTGATAGCTTCGCCCTAAAGGACTGATAGACTCACCCTAAATGACTGATATCTCTGCCCTAAATGACTGATAGTCCCACCCTAAAGAACTGATAAACCCACCCTAAAGGATTGATAGACCCGCCCTATAGGATTGATAGCTCCGCCCTAAATGACTGATCGCCCCACCCTAAAGAACTGATAGATCCGCCCTAATAGATTGATAGCTCCGCCCTAAATGACGGTTATCTCCACCCTAAATTACTGATAGCTTCGCCCTAAAGAACTGATAGACCTGCACTAAAAGATTGATAGCTTCGCCCTAAATGACTGATAGCCCCGCCCTAAAGAACTAATAGACTCTCCCTAAAGGATTGATAGACCCGCCCTAAAGGACTGATAAACCTGCCCTAAAGAACTGATAGCCCCGCCCTAAAGGACTCATAGACCCGCCCTAAAGGATTGATAGACCCCCCCTAAAGGATTGATAGACCCGCCCTATAGGATTGATAGCTCCGCCCTAAATGACTGATCGCCCCACCCTAAAGATCCAATAGACCCGCCCAAATAGATTGAAAGCTCCGCCCTAAATGATGGATATCTTCGCCCTAAATTCTTGATAGCTTCGCCCTAAAGGACTGATAGACTCACCCTAAATGACTGATATCTCCGCCCTAAATGACTGATAGTCCCACTCTAAAGAACTGATAGACCTGCCCTAAATGACTGATAGCCCCGCCCTCAAGAACTGATAAACTGACGAATGGATGATTTAGGACGAAATCCTAAAGGATTGATAGACCCGCCCTATAGGATTGATAGCTCCGCCCTAAATGACTGATTGCCTACCCTAAAGAACTGATAGACCCGCCCTAATAGATTGATAGCTCCGCCCTAAATGACAGATATCTCCGCCCTAAATTACTGATAGATTCGCCCTAAAGAACTGAGAGACCTGCACTAAAAGATTGATAGCTTCGCCTAAATGACTGATAGCCCCGCCCTAAAGAACTGATAGACCCGCCCTAAAGGATTGATAGCTCCACTCTAAATGATGGATATCTTCGCCCTAAATGACTGATAGCTCCGCCACAGGACTGATAGCCCCATCTTAAATGACTGATAGCTCCACCCTAAAAGATTGATAGCCCCGTCCTAAATGACTGATAGCTCCGCCCTAAAAGATTGATAGCTTCGTCCTAAATGACTGATAGCTCCACCCTAAAGGCATTCCATGTGGCCAGAAGTGAAGAAAAGTCATTTCGAGGGGGGAGAGTTTATAATATTTAATTTAACATTCTGATGGCAAATAAATGTTCACGATATAAAGAAGTTATCAAAAGCTCTACTATGTAAACAAAAATAAGAAGAGTACATTTTGACTTCATGCTGATTTTAAAGATGCTGTATGTAAGCTTTTGACTGTAAAGCATACCAGATATTTAAGTAACATGCTAAGTGGACTTGTTTATCTGAAAAACAATGCTAACATCATTTATTCTGCTTTGAACATGTGTGTTCCGTGCTGTAATGTCTGTCTTTTGCCTAGCAAACAAGGGCAAAGAGGCAGAGTGTGAGCGGAGCTACAGACACCTGCTAGTATTTGGCTTAGACTGGCTTTACTATGGGAGAAACGCTTAATACTTCATTACCTTCATTTTACCATGCATGGCTAATAAAACTTAACACAAGGAAGGACTGCATATTTTTATTCAAAAAGATCAGTCGGTCTACATGCTCCGATGAAAGCCGAGTGCGAAGTTTATTTACAATTAGACGGGCGGGGGGAAAATGGCGCTCAGCAGGCACAGAAGTTGCAGGAACAGCCAGGTACCACTGGGCAAGGGTGCTTAGCCTTGCAAATCGAGACTCATTTACTTTGCACCACAATAAAGGATCCGGGTTTAGATAGATGCATGGCTCTCTGAAGTAGCTTTCGATTTTGGTGTCATCTGATGAAACATCACTCATGCCGTAGTCTCACATGACAGCTGAAAGTATCACACGCCAGACGAGCACATTCGCATGGTATTTAAAATGAAACTATTCAGATGGCGCTCTGTGGCGCGGCAGAAATATGAACAGTGTCCTGAGTTGTGACTGGGCACCGCTGTGTACCCTGATAGAAACCTACGTTTAGAATTCTGAAATGCGCTGCATAGGGCGTCGCGGCGCTTCTGGTGTGTGACCCCCTATACTCGACCTGCGCTCAGGTCTCGTCTCTAGACCGCAACTCCCTGCAGCTATAACCAATCAAATATCAAACTACCGCCCAAATACCAGCATAACCAATCAGAAAGATTGAAAGTAATTTAGTTTTAGAGCCAATCGATCATCGTTTTCAGACTCGATCATCGCTGATGGGTTCGATTAATCGAATAATTGTGCACATCCCTACAAAAATACGATGAATATGCAGAGATCAGCAGCTAATCAGCCGGAACCGTGAAGTGACCGTGACCAGCGAGACCTAACTGTCACTCAAGTGGCCACGCCCTTAATTATGCAGACTTAATATAACCTAATATAAACGAAAGGGATGAGCTATAAAACAATTCACTCCCTCACAGTTGTCATGAAGGCTAATATTAGCTGTATGAACCAAAATCTGTTCTTTGTACCAGGCTGAACACCCCTTTTTTTCTGCTGTAAAGTCGGCCATTTTAACATTGGGGTCAATAGAAATCTGCTCCATATGGAGCCAGGACTAGCGGGATTTCCATCAATTGCAGTTTCAGTTACTTCCGTATTTGCTTCACGAAGGAGAGCGGGAGGTTGCCGCTTGTGGAAAACACAGCGTATAAAGCCTGAAAGCTTTTAAAAACCTACTCATACAGTCAAAAACACATGCAAATGCTAAGCTATAATCCAGACTCAACATTGCATATATTGTGATTTGTCTACTGCAGGGGTGCTCAACCCTATTCCTGGCGATCGACCTACCTGCAGTTTTCAGTTGCAGCTCTTATCAAACACACCTGCCTGTAATTATCAAGTGCTCCTCACATTCTAAATAATTGGTTCAGGTGTGTTTGATCAGGGTTGGAGCTGAAATTACCTGGAAGGTCGATCGCCAGGAACAGGGTTGAGCACCCCTGATCTACTGCGAATGATCATATTGCGATATCAATGCTGAAAGGATATATATCGTGCAGCCCTAATATACAGTATGGTCTCCAGCACATCTTGGTCTGAGTCAGTTCAGAAGAGCACAGATCAGCTGTTTGGTGAGTGATTGAGCGTCCGCCATGACAAAGCAAGTGTTTAAAAGTGCTTTTATTCACACTGTGGTCGTCTGTTGCTCTGGGCTCCCTTTGGAAAAATGCTTGAACTTCTCCTCCTTCTTCTGAGGCAGGTTTTATGGCCCACATTCACCGCTCTGAGTTCAGTAACTCCGTCCCGTGCAGCTGCCAGCTACTAAACTTTAAAGGGGAGCTATTATGCAGAAATCACCTTTATAAGTGGTTTAAACACAGTTGTGTGTCAGCAGTGAATGTTTCCAGCCTCTAATGGTCAACATTAATTCATTTTATTTTTTATAATCAGCCTTGATAAAAACAGAAAACTCTTTGATTGACATTCTCCCTTTATACATGTCATCAGAAGGGGAAAGCCCCGCCCACTAGTGACCATCCCTCCCTCATTAGCATAAACAGCCCTGAGTGAGAAGCAGCCGTCCAGCATTAGAGTGTCTGAGCTGCTGAAGGTAATGTCAGCATAGACTAAAAGGATTATAAAACAGTTGTCTTGTTTTCGAATCTGTCACTACACTGACACGCAGGCATTTGTAGCTCCGCCCACTTCTGAAAAGAGCACAATCTCATTTGAATTTAAAGCGACAGTCACCAAAATGCCACAATTAGGATCAAAAAGGGGCAGTTTCAGAGAGTTATAAAGCATTATTTGTGTAATATTTTGAGCTGAAACTTCACACACACTCTAGAGACATCAGGGACTTATTTTACATCTTGTAAAAAAGGAATAAAGGGGGTATCTTGTAAAGCAACTCTGAAACGAGTGGTATTTTCTGCATGGTCCTGGTGTGTTGTGTCTGCTCTGCTGTTTGTATTCGAGGGCTTTTGTTGAGGTAAATATTGTGTATTCTGCTGGCCCTCTTAATGCCTGACTGATCACTCATTTAAGTCAATCTTTTAAAACAAAGACAATATATTGACAAAAAAAACATTCATTCACTTTCTTTTTGGCTTAGTCTTTTTATTAATCAGGGGTCGCCACAGCGGAATGAACCGCCAACTTATCTAGCATATGTTTTACACAGCGGATGCCCTTCCAGCTGCAACCCATTGCTGGGAAACACCCATACATACTCATTCACACTCAAACACTACGGTTAATTTAGCTTACCCAATTCCTCTATAACGCATAGACTGTGGGGGAAGAACATGCAAACACGGGGAGAACATGCAAACTCCACACAGAAACGCCAACTTACCCAGCTGAGACTCGAACCAGCAACCTTCTTGCTGTAAGGTGATTGTGCTACCCACTGCGCCACCGTGCTGTCCCTACAAGGAAAACAATAAAACAATTTTTTTTTTTTGCAGGGAAAAATTGTCATAATTATCATAATATTATATTCTATATCGTATTTTATGGAATTAGATTTGCGCCAAATAAAATGCACAAAACTTTTCCAAAAACCAACACAAATATACATTAACAATTTAAAAAAAAACGCTCGAAAAATACAAAACAATCAACCAAATGGCAAAAAAATAAACACCGTCTTCAAATAAAATGCATTCTTAGTTCGGTTCACTTTCGATTGCGCTGCCAGAGTTTTCGTTTACATTTCTTAAATTTACGTTTGCGATTCTGACACAAAGCTCTAGTAGGGGTGGGCTTACTTGGGATTCATTCTTATTGGCTCAGGGGATTTTGATTGGCATCTCATTGAACGGGAAGTACTGTGTTGTGCAAAACATCGAAGAAGAAGAACGCGCATTTTTGAACTGCTAACCTGTAAGTAACTTTAGCCCACACGAACGGTAAACAGAGTACCTTATATTTAAGAATTAATGATAATTAGATTAATTAAATTAATAAAAGCATAAATTAGTAAACAGCACATTATTAATTGAATTTATAAATACTAAATGCACTGAACAAAAAATATTTAAAGATGTTTCCTTAGATTTACACTTTTCTTTACGTTAAGTGATTATGAACAATTTATTTGGGCTGAATTTCAACAAACAAATGAAGTTGAACAATACAAAATTAAATTTTCATTCATTCATTCATTCATTTTCTTTTCAGCTTAGTCCCTTATTATTCTGGGGTCGCCACAGCGGAATGAACCGCCAACTTATCTAGCATATGTTTTACGCAGCGAATGCCTTTCCAGCTGCAACCCATCACTGGGAAACACTCATACACTATGGACAATTTAGCTTACCCAATTCACCTGAACCACATGTGTTTGGACTGTGAAATCGGAGCACCCGGAGGAAACCCAAGCGAACGCGGGGAGAACATGCAAACTCCTCACAGAAATGGCAACTGGCCCAGCCAAGGCTCAAACCAGCAGCTTTCTTGCTGTGAGGCGACAGCACTACCTGCTGCGCCACCACGTCGCCAAAATTTAATTCGTTTGTTTAAATTCAACACATATATATTTTTTGTGTATTATGTCTGATGTAATAGTTTTTAAATAATTACAAATTCTTTTTAAGTTTATATATTATAGTAAGTTATTATTTATTATTAAAACATTTATTATAATATGTAAAATTCCAAGCATCAGATAAAAAAAAAAAAGAAATATATATATATATATATATATATATACATTGTAAAAAATGCTGGGTTCAACACAATTTCTTCATGTTGTCCCAACACAAATTTTTTACACAAAGTTTAATCATTTTTTACATTAAGTAGATTGAAAACAAAGCAATTAAGTTGTCCTAAAATAAACTTAAGTATTGTGTTGTTTCAACTCAGCAAAGGTCATTTTTTGAGTGCATATATTCATTCATTCATTCATTCATTCATTCATTCATTTTCCTTCAGCTTAGTCCCTTATTTATCAGGGGTTTCCACAGCGGAATGAACCGCCAACTTATCCAGCATATGTTTTACACAGCGGATGCCCTTCCAGCCACAACCCAGAGAAACATGCATACACACTCAGATTCACACTCATACACTACGACCAATTCTGTTTACCCAGTTCCCCTATAGCGCATGTGTTTGGACTGTGGAGTAAACCGGAGCACTCGGAGGAAACCCACACCAACACGGGCAGAACATGCAAACTCCACACAGAAATGCCAACTGGCTCAGCTGGGACTCAAACCAGCGACCTTCATGCTGTAAGGCCACAGTCCTAACCACTGAACCACCTCTGAGTGTATATAACTAGGCCATTTTTGTCACCATACAGTACACCAGCATTATTTCAGTATCACTGGGAAATCATTTTGACCATAAAACCCTATTTGATCCTGAAGTTTCATCCATTCAGAGTGCTTCCTTGAGAGATTGTTCTCCATAGTCTTTCTTCTGCTTCTCTCTGTACATGTGAGCTGGCGTCTACAGTGCATACTAATAGCAGACTCTCTCTGTGTGTGCTGCGGTGTACACTGTGCATTAGTGATCTCACTGCTTTTGTGCTGTCTTCAGATGAACACTAAAGCTCAGCATACACTCTTACTTAGAGTTTTTGTCCTGTTTCTAGTCCTAAACATCTAAATATTCTTAAATTTAAGAATCATATAGTCTTGTTTTGAGAAGTTATATACCAAAATTCAGTGAGTTTTTCCTTGAAACAAGCTAAATAATCTGACAATGGGGGAAGAGAAATAATCTTGTTTTCCATTTTGACCCCATTGGCGGATTATTTAGCTTATTTCAAGGAAAAACTCATTTAATTTGGTCATATTACTTCTCAAAACAAGACAATATGTCTTGCATGTCTAGAAAATGCATCTTAATTTAAGTATTTTTAGATATTTGGACTAAAAACAAGACAAGAACGGCCTTTTTTTTTGCAGTCCAGCCACCCACACACACTGCCTTTCAATGCAACAAGCTGAAAAGCTTAAGCAGACATTACGGCAGACATTATACGTGATGCCAGAATGCTCATTTTGTTGAAGCTTGGCCATAAAAAAGTGCTGGACGTCCCGCTGGTCTTGATGAACTCTGTGTGCCAACATTCACACTGCTTGCGCAACAACCAACGCTGTAATAAATGACATGCATTAGCATCACAAAGCTAAAATGACGCTGGAGCCTGTGGGCTGGACATTAACACACACACACACACACACACACACACACACACACACACACACACACACACACACACACACACACACACACACACACACACACACACACACTCACAGGAGGTCAGTCTGCCTGAGATGGATTTGGGTTTGGATCAAACTGAAGGAGGAAGATGCAAAACAGATAATATGAGATTTATACACACGTCACACTGCAAACAGATGAGTGGATGACGGGACTTAAACTGATGAAGATTATCAGATGGACAACAGCAGGAGACCACACTGCAAACACACCTGTGAGTCAAAGCTCGATTGGTTAAATAAGTCAGGCAAATACAAAAGGACCAAAATGAACTTTCTTATTGCACTTTATAGGTAACATCACACATCGATAGCTTTCTTATACATTTCCAGTATATGTACAGAGCTCAGCATAATTGAGTACAGCCCATTTTGAAAATGAATATGTTTCTCCATTTCTTAGCGAATATAGGTCATATATTTCGGTGCATTTAAACTAAAACAGATTTACTAAACAGATATATTTATTTAAATAATATTTTAGTCACCAAACATATTTAGAAATTGACAGATAATACAATTAAATTCAAGCAAAATATTGCAAAAATAAATTACAACCTACAAAATTCAACTTAATTTTCCCTTTTTTTGCTTCTCTTGATTTTTCCTCTTTTTTAAATTTGTATTTAAAATTTTTATGTAACATAAATTTGGCTGTACTAGTTTTTGGACTGTCATCGTAAGTTATTTTGTTAGATGAGCTCCAGATTTGGCTTCAGTACTGACTAATCTAATGTACAGTTGAAGTCAGAATTATTCGCCCCACTTTGATTGTTTTTTCTTTTTTAAATGTTTCCCAAATGATGTTGAACAGAGCAAGGAAATTTTCACAGTATGTCTGATAATATTTTTTCTTCTGGAAAAAGTCTTATTTGTTTTATTTCGGCAGAATAAAAGCAGTTTTAAATTTTTTAAAAACCATTTTATGTCGGCGCCAGTGGTGTAGTGGTTAGTGCGTCGACACATGCACTCCGGTGCTCACGGCGACCCGAGTTCGATTCCGTCTTGCTGTCCTATGCCGATCCTTCCCCTCTCTCTGCTCCCCATGCTTTCCTGTCGATTCTCTCTACTGTCCTTTCTAATAAAATTGAAAACCCCGAAAAAATTATAAAAAAAATAAATAAAAAAAAACATTTTACCAAAATTATTAGCCCCTTTAAGCTCACTTTATTTTCGATAGTCTACAGAACAAACCATCATTATACAATAACTTGCCTAATTACCCTAACCTGCCTAGTTACCCTAATTAACCTAGTTAAGCCTTTAAATGTCACTTTAAGCTGTATAGAAGTGTCTTGAAAAATATCTAGTAAAATATTATTTACTGTCATCATGACAAAGAAAAAATAAATCAGTTATTAGAGATGAGTTATTAAAACTATTATGATTAGAAATGTGCTGAAAAAATCTTCTCTCTGTTAAACAGAAATTGGGGAAAAAAATAAAAAGGGGGGCGAATAATTCTGACTTCAACTGTATATGCACAAATATAATATTGTAGAGCTTCCTATTAGAAATATGAATTCAAAAGAGAGATTTGTGAGGGGTGGACTTATATATGCTGAGCACTGTATATACTGTAATAGCGTATTTCCAGATTGCATGTGAATCTGTGGCACTAATGACTTTTTTTTTATATATATTATTAAATATTTGCAATATTTAATACAGTCAAATGTTTTATTGAAGACAAAAATGATTTGCAGTTTTACATATTTTCATCCTATCACCCACTCATATCACACACCATCCCTTACAAGAGCTGTTAAAACTGCAAAGTTATTCATTTTAATTTTATTTAATTAAATTACTAGATTATTTAATGAATAAATACATTGGTCTGATGCAATGAATCAAATGTAGAGGAACTACTACACTGTAAAAAAGAATATAAAACATAAAATATATGTCAATTAGTTTTCTGTATTTTGTGAATCAGTTTATTTTGAAAAAAATCACACTGGTTTTACATATTCTGGCTTTAGTTCATTTTAGGCCAAACAGAAAATATTTAAACCATTAATACAATATAAATAACTCGTAAATACAATATAAATAATATACACACATAAATAACATAAAATCACACACTAGCTCAGTTCACCAAACAAGAAAGTATCAGGAAAACACAATTATACATAAAATATGTTCATAATTAATCATGTAAATTTAGTGATTCATGGTTGTTTATGCTTTTGAATTGCATCATGAGACTTTGATATTTCCTCCAATGAATTTTGATGTTGAAAAGATTGAAAAAGGGACTTTTATTGGTTCTTTAAATAGTTTGAAGTGATATATTGTCTGGGTTGGTGTTGTAAATGATGGAACTAAAAACCTGGTAATAAACTGCTCGTACGTTTTTTACACACTTATTTCCCTATGTATTATTTCTTATACATTATATTATATTCAAACCACAAAAATGTCAATAAAAGTCACTTTGTTAAACTGTAGAGTTGAATTTTCAACAACAAAAGTGGACAGAGCAGAGCTCAACATCCCATAATGCAATTCACAACCATAAATAAATGGGAAATAAACTAAAAATAATAATAATAAACTAAAAATAGGTTTTTACTAGTTTATATTAATAATAGTAATATAGCATATATAGTTAAAAAATATATAATAAAAACAATAGTAAACTAAAAATAAACGTAATAATAAAATCACAATAAGTAATAAAATAAAGTAAAGTGAATTACAAAATATAAACCTGTAATTTTACTGTGTAGTGTAAATGTCTGTTTTCCCATTTAAAAATGTAAAATTTGACAGGAAGTATACATTTAAAGGTGAATAAGCTTTGTTTACCTACAGTTTTATATTTTAAAACAATCTCACTCTGGAAAAACCATTTTCATTTACAAATTCTTTGTAAATTTTACAATTACAAATAAAGGGAAACAGTAAACAGTAGCTGAAATGTTGTTTTGGCTTTGTTTGGTTCATCTATAGGTCAGACGGAAAATCGTAAACAATATAATAGTAACTGCTATAGTTAAAATGCATGTTACAATAAAAACCTCTATTATCTGTCATTTGAAAGGGCATATAAAGCTAAATAAGCTACATTTGCCTTTAAGAAGAATCCCACTGTGATTTTTTGATGGGTTTACATATTTTGGCTTTATTTAGTTCATTTTAGGTCAAACAGAAAATATTAAATCCATTAATACAATATAAATAACTTATATATACAATATAAATCATATAGATGTGCATTCATAAATAAACAACATAAAATCACACACTAGCTCAGTTCACCAAACAAGAAAGTATCAGGAAAACACAATTATACATCAAATATGTTCATTCATTCATTCATTTATTTTCTTTTCGGCTTAGTCCCTTTATTAATTCAGGGTCGTCACAGAGGAATGAACCGGCAACTTGTTTTACCAGCACATGTTTTACACAGCGGATGCCCTTCCAGCTGCAACCCATCTCTGGGAAACATCCATACACACTCATTCACACACATACATTACGGACAATTTAGCCTACCCAACTCACCTGTACTGCATGTCTTTGGACTGTGGGGGAAACCAGAGCAAACACAATATAATAGTGAAGAGAAACTGCTATAGTAAATGCATATTTTTCTGTTTAAAATATATATTATCTGCAATTTGAAAGGGCATATAACTGTAAAGCTAAATAAGCTTTGTTTACCTCCAGTTTTACATTTTAAAAACTACGATATTCCCACTATGATATTTTAAAGATTTCACTTTTTTGCTTTATTTAGTTCATTTTAGGTCAGACAGAAAATAACAGCTCCATCAATACAAATAACTGCATAATAAAAACTAACAAACAGCATTTTCTTGTAACTCAAAGTATCATTATTTAGGACTTTACATGTATGTTTATTTTAACAAAATAGTCTAATTGCATTAAGGGATATCTCTGCTGTGGCAACTTTTAATGTTGGAAATGTAATTTTTAAGTTTAACAAAAAAATAAGTTGACATTTGTTGTCTGGTTTGGTCATGTAAATTAAAGTACAAAAACTTTGTAATGAGCTTGTTGTATTCCTCTAATAAGTTATATATTTTCCTTTTAGAGAGTGCTTTTGTTTCTTTACTTTACTGTACATCAGAAAAGAAAACAGAACATATCCATGTAGTTTTCCTGTTTCTTTTGAGAAAGGTTTTTTCCAGAACCTTTACTTTCTCTGTTCCTCAGAGGTGGAATGATTTTCCAAATAAGCCAATATAAACACCTACATTCTTTTGAGAAAGCTTATTTGTTCATCTCTCATTCATTATGTTTTTAGTGAGTGCCTTTTGATCTTATATACTTCAGTACAAAAAGACATGCTTTCATGCTGAGCAGTGTTGAGTGTAATGAGTTACAACTAGTTACAGTATTTAAATTACTTTTCAGCCGAAAAAGTAAAGAGATTACTTTACATTTGTATATATATTTTAAAGGTGTCGTTTGACAACTGCACAAGAAACAATGTCAATATATGGTATCTATTAAATATGGCATCATTAATTCAAAACGTTTTGTGTTTTTATATATTGTTTAATTTTCAAGTGTTAATTAAAAAAAGTTATTAAAAGGTGAGGCAAGACTCAAATTTAAAGAACTTCAAGTTTAAATTATATTGTCTATGTAATGAAATTTATGTGGATGTTTAGTATTATTTATGAGAAATTTACATCTCAGACAATGTGATTACAAAAGTCATTTAAAAACTATTGTGCTGTTGAGGAAGATGACTGAGAGTGACTGAGCAAAAGTCTGCTTTCCTATAAAAGCAGGAAGTGAAATCTGTTGAGTTGAGATAGTGCTCTCTTTTACTTCGCTTTGTTCATGCCATTATTACAAGCAGCTTTTGTCCTGTTTTCTTCAGATGTGAAGATGTCTTTGTTGCTCTTTGGGGTGATTTTGGCTCATGCTGTGGTAATGTTGGCTCTGACTTGTATCTATATATTCAAGAAATAAAATCTTCTATAGTGATCATTTTAAACACTCTGTGCTTTTTTCTCTCTATGTTTTACACTGAAGATGAAGGGTTTGTGTGAACCAACACAATCATGGTCAGACAGAACAGAAAGTGGGCTTTTGGGTAAGTTAATGTTGTTTTAATGCTGTAAAATATACCCATTAGTGACAATTTTTGGAAATTTAAACGTATACATTGCCTGAAAGCTGAATAAATAAGCTTTCCATTGGTGATTGGTTTGTTTAGGCAGGACAGAATTTAGCTGAGATACAACTTTTTGAAAGTCTAGAATTTGAGAAAATTGAGAAAATCACCTTTGAAGTTGTGCAAATTAAGCTTTAAGCAATCCATATTACAAATCGAAAATTGAGTTTTGATATATTTACAGTAGGACTTTTACTAAATATCACAATGGAACATGATTTATACTTAATAATCGAATGATTTTTGGCATAAAATGTAAAAATTCAACAATTTTGACCCACATAATTTCATTTTGTCTATTGTCAAAAATATACCCGTGCAAATAAAAATGGCTTTTCCAGGGTCACAAATGTGATATTGTAGGTATAATAATGCAATTATTAGTAAAACCTGATATTATTTATACTTTATACTATTATTTATAAAAAAGATTATTTACTTTATATTCCAAAAACTTGGACATTTTTGTTCAGAGCTGAGAGACTTTTCAAAGCTCCTAAAAGATTTATTTCCAGAACCTTTACTTTCTCCGTTCCTCAGCGATGATTTCTCTAAAGCCACTAAAAAACCTATTCATTTTTCACAATGACCTTTATCATTAAAAAACTCCTTTAAATTACAAAACTGTCAATTAACCGATATTATTTACATTATTACACTGTATTTTAAATGGTAAAACTCTGGCAACCACTACTACTGTTTTTTACCGTCATTTTTGTATGTGTATTTATGTTTGACATAAATCTGAACTGTTTGATATGATATCTAATGACTGAACTCATAGCAATAAGGCTTAAACAGCTGATCTTAACCTGTTGTAGATGTGCCAGACTCCCACATTCTTCTGCAGAAAGACGCGGTGTACCAGCTAGTGAACACTTCGCTGAGTTTCAGACAAGCTCTGCATTACTGCCGCGGTCAGTCGAGTGCCCTCACAACTGCTGGAGTGAAAGAGGATGAGGACGGAGCACAGCAGTTACTCAATAAATCCAACCTGAAGGGCCCCGTTTGGTTCCAATCGAACAAAAGACAACATCCCACAACCCTTCTGGAGCGTTTTGAAAGTATGGTTTCTAAGACTGTCCCTCTAGTTACTTTGTGTCAAATCAACCAGTTTAAAATGTTTATATATATATATATATATATATATATATATATATATATATATATATATATATATATATATATATATATATATATATATATATATATATATATATATATATATATATATATATATATATATAGTGATGGCTGTTTTTGAAGAACTACTTCATGAAGCTTTGAAACCTTTACGAATATTTTGTTTCGAATCAGTGGTAAGGAGTATGTATTTAATTTGGAAAGTCACTTGATTTAAGTAAACGAGGCTTTGTTACTTCATTACTGTTTCGAAACGTTTCGAAAATTATCAATATTTTTAATAAGTCAGTTCTAATGGATGTTTTTGTTGCATTTACATAATTTTGACCACAAGAGTCCCCATCAGAGTGGTGTTTTCGTTAACGATTTTGAAACAGTGAATCATTTTGTGAAGTGTTCAATTTCATTAAAAGCTATAAAAGCTTTAATTTCCCAATCACTATAGTTATATAGAGTACATACTGTATACAAACAAACTATAGAAAAATAAAACGTACAAAATTAACGGGATCATTCACCCAAAAATGACAAATTTAGTCACTATTTTAGGTGTTTAAGTAAGATGTAATTTTAATTTTATTCAGTTAAGTCAAAGAGCATAGAATCACCAAGAGGCGACACTCTAGTGCGATTTGGGAAACAGCCACTAGATGGCGCGGCGGCTATTTTGGAATGAAAAAACCAATAGAACAACAGCATATTATAAGTCTGTAAAATACATAGCTATATACACTAGATATCGCATAGGGACCCTGAAGATGCGTCAATAGCGCCGCCACATTGGTACAGGGTTCCTAGGACAAACGTCATTCAACCGCACTAGTTAAGACAGTGTGAAAATGTGAAGATGCTGGACTTTAGCGCTGTGTACGGGTGTAGTAACGAGCAAACAAAGAAAACAAAGCACAAAGTCATCACATTTCATAGGTAAGATTTCGTTTTTTATGTTTTTGTATGTTATGAACTTTTGTGCTTAACAAGTCACGTTATTGATGATAATAGTCACTTACTGCATTCACCATAAGGCAAAGTAGCATCAACTCGCACTAAATTCTAAGCTTATGCTAGTTTTGTTGAATAAAATAAGCAAACAATGTTATAAAATATGACAAGAAGACGCTGCGGTGCCAGAAACTTGTATTATTGTTAGCTAAGTGAACAAGTCGTTCATAATGGAGATTCATTCACAAACGAATCGCTCCCTCCGACAGAATGAGAAGTGAAAGCAGGTGAGGGGGGGTGTTTCAGGACATGGATTAGATCAAATTAAACAGGGAGAGAGAATAATACATTTCCATGCACACAAACACTCACTCTTTGTCAGGAATGCCCGTGCGGTCACATCCATCAATGTAGAAAAGTGATGTAAAATTATAATATTTCGTAATTTAAAAAAATATTTGCATATGGACCACGGGGAAAACTCCCGATCATAGATATATGTGTATATGTGTATTTCTCTGGCTTTGGATGGCCACAGTCCTCCACTTCACCTTGGTCCGGCATTCATTTCAAAGGAGCGCTACCCTGTACTAAAATGGCGGCTCTATTGACGCATTCCTTCTAATAGACAACAGTAGGGTAGGCGACATCTAGTGTATATATCTATGTGTAAAATAAACTATTAAAAGTGCTGATGATTGTGATAGTAAGTGTTGTATTGTCGTCTTTCAGGTTGTATTTCAGCTGTAATGCGCTTTTTAAATAAATAAATAAAAAACAAAGCAGCTGCTTGATATCGCAACAGCAATAAGATCCAATGGGCAGTCGATCGCTTTCAATCCAAAATGGCGGAATGTAGGGCTGTTCCTGGGCGCTGCTGTTGCAATGGAACGTTTTACTGTATTGAGTGTCGCCTCTTGGTCATTCTAAGCTCTTTGGTTAAGTCTAACATTTCTTTCAGATTTCAAATAAAAATACTATCATTTAGAATAAATGGTGCCAAGTTTTCAGACATTTTTATATTCAGTTCTTTAGACAATACCACTTCAGTAGAATTAAATACAGTCACAATAAATTTCAAATAAATATGACCAGATAAAAATGACAAATGGCAGAATTTTTTATGAATTTTAGACAAATTGGTAGATCATTTTTTAATCAGTTCCATAGATATAGAGATCTCAAAGTGGCTGTTCATGAGTAAATTGTTAAATTGCACAGATTTTCACTGGTTAAAAACTAAATACAGATTACTTTGCATACAGATGACACTTATTGCTGATATTAATTAACTTATTAAGATTAGTGTCTGAATAAAAAACAATTGAAAGTAAGTTAGCTTTCTAAATGCAAAAACAAACAATTTTCCTAAAGTATGCATGACTAACTCTGTAAAAATAACTCTATCTGTGGCTTTCCTTATGATGATATGCCATTTCTATAAATCATTCTCAAACTTATTTTATCCTCAGTAATTAGGCTAATTTTAAACACCTCTGAAAACTAGTAGATTACTTAGCAAATATTAATATTTATGTTTACTTTTTGAGAGAGAGAAAAAAGTAGCCTTGGTACTTTTTCCTCCATATTTGGTTGATTTGACATGAAATGATCCATTGACTTATTATATTTGTCCATTGAAAATATCTGTCTGTCTTATAGCCTATGTCTCTTTTTTAAGTTGTAAAAATGGGTCCAACATGTCTGATTCTTCGCAGAAACAGTCTTGCCAGGATTATCCTTCAAGTCCAAGGAAGGCTTTGCGCGCGTAAACGCGACTTTCCCGCCACTATCGGCGGCGAGCGTTTGCGTGCGCGTGCAGTGGGACGCGCGTCACGAGAACGTGTCGACGGTTTTCTCATACGCAGCACCGGTATTCATCAACGAATTTCAGCTGAGAGGACAAATCGACGAGTCCAGTCGCGGTCAAACCGACAGAAAGGTCCGCCTGGCGCTCCTCATTCAAGGGCAGCACCATCCATACAAAGCAGAGTTGCCGGTCGACGGAAACTGGCACCATGTTTGCGTCACGTGGCGCTCGAGCGACGGATTCTGGGCTATTTATGTGGACGGAAAAACGGGGGATTCCGGGAAACGGGACTCACTACAAAAGGCCAAGGACATACACGGGGAAGGGATATTTATATTGGGACAGGACCAGGACACTTTTGGAGGTACTTTAACGGAGCCTTTTGTCGGAAACCTGACTGATCTGAGCGTTTGGAGTGAAGCGCTGGAGCTGGAACAGGTGCACGCGCTGAACACGTGCTCGCCGCTGACCAATCACAGAGCCGTATTCAGATGGCTGGACTGGAACCTCAGCGTTCATCAATCTGTGGAGAATGTGTCTGCAACACTCAGCTGTCCAGGTTAGTTTCATATCCATATGTTTGAAGAAATTTCAGAAGTTTTAATATAGATTTAATGTAGATTAGCACTGTCGTCTGTCGAGTCCCGGCCAAGCAGCAACCTCCCGCTCCCACTCGTTAAGCTACTGAAGTAACTGTAGCTGCAATTCATCGAAATTCCGCTAGTCCTGGCTCCATTCATTCATTGTCTTGTCGGCTTAGTCCCTTTATTAATCCGGGGTCGCCACAGCGGAATGAACCGCCAACTTATGCAGCACGATTTTACGCAGCGGAGGCCCTTACAGCCGCAACCAATCTCTGGGAACATCCACACACTCATTCACACTCATACACTACGGACAATTTAGCCTACCCAGTTCACCTGTACTGCATGTCTTTGGACTGTGGGGGAAACCGGAGCACCCGGAGGAAACCCACGCGGACGCAGGGAAACATGCAAACTCCACACAGAAACGCCAACTGACCCAGCCTAGCCGAGGTTCGAACCTGCGACCCAGCGACGTTCTTGCTGTGAGGGAACAGCACTACCTACTGCACTTGCTCCTGGCTCCATATGGAGAATATTTCTATTGACCCCAATGTTAAAATGGCTGACTTTACAGCAGAAAAAAAGGTGTTTACAGCCTGGTACAAAGAACGATTTTGGTGCATGTAGCTAATATTACCCTTTGAGGGGGTGAATTGTTTTAAAAACTCATCCCTTTCGATTATATTAAGTTATATTAAGTCTGCATAATTAAGGGCGTGGCCACTTGAGTGACTGTTAGGTTTCTCCGGTCGCTGTCGGGTCACTTCTTTAGACCTGTAATGCACTCCAGAATCTGACAGATTGATTAGCTGTAGGCTCTAGAACAGTCATCTGAAGCGTTGTCATACAGTGTTATGACAATAACAGACATACAGTGTTAGTGTCTGGATTTCATCAATAGCCTTGCATTTACTAACACAGACTAAATCTGAAGTATTTGGAAGTAATTTGCGTTTTCCTCCTGTAGAAAAACATAAGAAAAATGGAAAAGCCTGTCTAAGCAAACCGCTAGCAGGCATCTGTAGCTCCGCTCACGCTCCGCCCCTTTTTTGCCATTTTTGCCACTTTTTTGGCAATCCTTGGTAGTAGCGATGATGCACAAACAAAATGGCGATGGTTGGCCACGCCTACTTGTAGCGTCGTTTGCGCTCAGAAACCTGTGGGTGACGTCACGCATACTGTCCATATGTTTTACAGTCTAAGGTCCTGGCTGGGCCAGGCGTTTGCCTCGCCCTAAAGAAATTCCATGTGACCAGAAGTGAAGAAAAGTCATTTTGAGGGGGGAGGAAAGGTTATGGTATTGTAATTAAATATTCTGAGGGCAAACTCATTTTTACAAAATAATGAATAGGCCTTTCACAATTATCAATATATGAGCAATTCCAGCGTTATGGATGTGACATTTGCAGTAAAAACTCAAAACATAAATTCACATAGAAAGTATACGTTAACATTATATTAAAACATCTGTTTATATTTTCCAAAACAACGAACCACAGAGTTATGGGAGCAGAAAAATATCAATCTGTAACATTTTTTATACTTTACATGAGGAAAATAAACATGCGTTATGGATGCGACAAAAAATGTTTGTGAGTTTTCAGTCTACAACATACTTTGTAGAAATTCTGTCAATTAAACTGCACAACCCAAAAGAAACAATGCTCATCAAACAGATACGAGTCGGCTCACTAAAGAACAAACATGATTGTCGGCGCCAATAGCCTAGTGGTTAGAGCGTCGACATATAGCACCCAGGTGCTCGCGGCGACCTGAGTTCGATTCCCGGCTTGAGGTCCTTTGCCGATCCTTTCCCTCTCTCTGCTCCCCATACTTTCCTGTCTGTTAATCTCCACTGTCCTGTCAATAAAGGTGAAAACCCCTAAAAAATAATTATAAAAAAAAAAAAAAAGAAAGAACAAACATGATTGATTTTATTTAATGTTTTTGCATGTATGAGGAAAACGTGTCGTTATGAATGTGACACTTTTCCGTTATGTGACAGCTGTGAAATTGCCACTTGTGTGATTTTGGCAAATTAAATATAATAGTTTTAAACACTGACAGAGACATTTATGAGTATTTTTAAAGTACTGTAAAATACTTGCTTACACGAAAAAAATGTAGAAATGGTTTCTCTATTTTGGTGAAAACTTAAGTTTTTTCATGGAAAGGTTGACATCTGCATGGAATTGCTCATATCGATTTATCGCACAACACATGGACGTGACCTTAATCATTTTTGCTGATTAAAAACAATTTTAGCAACATTTCAGCTGATTGCTCAACATCTCTCTATTGGAGGTGTCAGTGTCAGTATGGTTAATAAAACACTATAGTGTTTATTTACTATCAATTACTATGGTATATTTTCATGTTGGTGTCTGACGACTGAAAATAGATCTGGTAGCAGATATCGCAGCCTCTGTTACTCTTTACCTTGTTAACATTTATTATTGTTTATTTAGGATATGCGTTTTCTTATTCTGATTCCAATGCCTGATTTTTAATTGTTAAAATGACTAATTAAATGAAATTTTCTCAAGAATGAAATATGATGTGCTCTTTGGAAGAGTGTCCTTGCATTGTGATGATCTTATATTGTCATTCTGACATTATATAATGAGTGGCATTATATAATGAGTGGTCTTAAAATGACAATAATATCGTTTATCACAATATATTTTGGTGCAATATATCGTACGACAAAAAATAGACATCGTGACAGGCCTAATAATGAAGTGCACAGATGCATAATTTATACCAAGCACTACTGTATACATATACAAATAAGAAGAGTACATTTTGGTTGAGTTTGCGTCAGTGTTTTTGCTAATGTGTTGTGTTTTTTCAGTGTCCCCGAAGGCAGCACAGAGACAGCAGGAGGAGTGTGAGGTTCTGACGGGCTGGTCTGCTGCTCGACCTCAGTACAGCAGTGCTGTCTGCACACACACTTTCCCTTTCATCTGCAGGATCAGCACAGGTGTGTGTTCGTTTGCGTATTTGTTTGTCTGTGTGTGTATGTGTTTGTGTGCGTGCACCTCTGAGTGAGAGAGGGAGGGAGAGAGAGAGAGAGAGAGTCAATATGGGACTGCTCACCCAAAAATTAAATTGTTCAGTAGGACGTAAAAAAGACGTTTAGCTGAGTTTGTGGTGCTTGGTGATGCATATAATGCAAGTCAGCAATTTATTAAGATTAAAATTAAAGTATCTCGTACTTTAAAATGTTACCGGAAAAAGACCCTTGCTGTCTTCAATGACCTGAGTGCGAATAAATTAAGTGCATTATCAATTTTGGGTGAACTATCCGTTTAATGCCTGTATGTGATGTTGTGAATGTGTTTATGTCTGGTTCACAGAGCACTATCTGAAGATGAAGGAGCTGAGAGAGTCTCTGAGGTCCAACCCCAGTCCCTTCATGCAGAGTCTCATGCAGTACGGCATGGTAGGAGCATCTTAGCATTAATATTGCAAACCCAATTTTATCTTACTATCATGACATATAACCAGTTACAGTAAGGTGATTATTGAAAATCATTAGTCATGCTAATGTAAAATGGTAACATTTTATAATGTGGTTCAATTAGTAAACATTTATTATGATAGAGTTCCTTTTCTGTACATTTTGTCTATTAATAGTTTATTTTGCAACACCACAAAATAAACAATACTGCAAAATACGGAACTATAGACTTTTTTATTCACCCTTACTAAACATTATATAAATATATGTGTGTGTGTGTGTGTGTGTGTGTATTTGTCATATTGCACAGCCCTATAAGATATCTTACAATCTTTTTACATTGTAGTTCTTAATAAAAAAATTTATTGGTATTTTCATTTATTTATTTTCTTTTCGGTTTAGTCCCTTTATTAATCTTGGGTTGCCATAGTGGAATGAACCGCCAACTTATCCAGGATTTGTTTTACGCAGCGGATGCCCTTCCAGCTGCAACCCATCACTGGGAAACACCCATACACACTCATTCACACACATACACTATGGACAATTTAGCTTACCCAATTCCTCTATAGCGCATGTCTTTGGACTTGGGGAAACCGGAGCACCCCGAGGAAACCCACGCCAACACGGGGAGAACATGCAAACTCCACACAGAAATGACAACTGACCCAGCCGAGACTCGAACCAGTGACCTTCTCACAGTGCTAACCAATGAGCCACCATGCCACCATAAAGAAACTCTATGAATGTGTTTTCTCAGACGGCGGAGGATGTGCTCTCTGATGCAGTGGATGGTCAGAGCTGGGCGTCGGTGTCTCGTCTGCTGAACGTGTCTGAGCAGGTGATGTTGAAGGAGCAGAAACCGCTGGAGGACAGAGATATGGTTTCACTTCTACACGTTCTCTCTCGAGCCGCAGATCTGCCCATCACTGCAAACCACAGCCGAGCAGACGCAGAAACACTCGGACAGAGCTTCATCACCATCGCTGATTCACTCCTCAGCCAGGACGACCACAGAAAATGGCAGAGCATCAAAGAGGTGCGAAACATTCAGTTTATGAGTCGTCATAGTGTTTAAACACAGTTGTGTGTCAGCAGTGTGTGAATATATCCAGCCTCTAATTGTAAAAAGTAATTCTGGTTTATATAATCAGACTTAATCAAAACAGTCTGCAGAAACACTTTGATTGACATTCTCCCTTTGTACGTGTCATCAGAGGGGGAAAGCCCCGCCCACTAGTGACCATCTCTCCCTCATTAGCATTAACAGCCCGAGTGACAAGGGCTGTCCAGCATTAGAGTTTTTTTCAGAGGCTGGCTATATTCACACTATATCGTGTTGTCATGATACTGGAATTCGATACCAATCGGTTTTGAAATTTTAAAAACATCTACTTCCTGCTAACATTTAGGGATGCACCGACACCATTTTTTTGGAACTGATCCGATCTCGATACCAGAATTCTGAGTATCGACCGATACAGACCTGATCATGTGCCTTTTTTTAAAAGCATTATACAGTTTCTATAGTTCTGGTGTTAAACTCAAATAATATATCTTCTTTAGTAAAAATAACACAGCTATAGGCCTACTATATATGACAGACTAAACCGTCTGAGGCCAGTTTTACTTAATAATCCCTCTCCAAATCTCAACGTAAGTGAGATGGAGAAAGTTCAAAACAACTGGTATGTTAAATAAAATATTAATATAAATAAAATTACAGTGAAATTTCAGTGTAGCCTATATTAGGCTAAATAATTTCTGTTAAAGACAATCTATATTGCGCCCGTCAGTTTCACTTTTATTAATTTAATCAACTACTTTGACCACAATGAGCCAGGATGTACAAACTATTCGCAGCACTGAAAGTATTCCCCTCGGAAGAATAAACTCAGACAGAAGGATGAGAGAACAGAAACTTTTAATATTACAGAATAATTTTCGTCTGCACAGCTGGTGTGTAAATGAAGTGCTTGATGCATCACTGAGACACAGCGTGCAGCCCTCCGGTATCTGTGGAAATTTCCAAAACAGCAGCACAAAGGGAAGAAATCAGTGCATTGAGGATCTGTCCAGTGTATTATTGAGCCTTTTCTAATTTAAAGTTTCAGAAAGGCCTACTTTGTGTGTGAAGAGCAGGTAATAACCCTCTCTACTCCAGTGTTGCGAATGCGATCTGCTGATCTAACAGGCAGTGCAACATGATTTAGAAATGAACCCATTTAATGCAAAACCAAATGCATTTCTCCACTGATTACTTATATTAACAGGAACAAATAGTCTTGGAGAAAGTTTTTCGTGTTGTCATGAACGATTCAGTTTGAATTGTGAATGAATGGAGAATGATTGACAGATGCAGCTGCGGGAAACGCTGAAGTGAACATGTATTTCACAACTTTAGAATGGCTTCAGAACATTTGGGATATAGTAGGCCTACATGACAACTTTCTAGGCACTTATAATAAGCTACCTTCGTGGCTTTTGTTGGCTTATAAATTGCACAGAATATAGCGCACACGCAAGATCGGATTTGGATCAGTACCAGCTGGCCGATACCCGATCCAGCAAAAATACTCGGTAGCGAACCGATATCTGATCCAAGTATCAGGATCGGTGCATTCCTACTAACATTTGATCACGTTCTTAAACAGCGCTGATTTGCCATTGTGTTCATGAGCTCAACAGAAATGACTGTGATTGGTCGTGAAGGTCATCAGTTCACCGAACTCACCGCTGTTTACCGAGTGCAACCACAGACTCAGGGACACTGGGGCGTTTTAATGCCGTGAAGATCAGTTGGTCTGTTTATAAGTTGAAATACGATCGATCCGCTGATGAATCAACTGATCTTCACGGCTTTAAAATGCTCCAGTGTCCCTGTATTTGTGGTTACACTCTATAAACAGCGGTGAGTTCGGTGAACTGATGACCTTCATGGCCAATAACAGTCATTTCTGTTGAGCACGTGATCACAATGGCAAATCAGCGCTGTTTAAGAACGCACTCAAATATTAGCGAGAAATGGACGTTTTTAAAATTTCAGTACCGATTGGTATCGAATTCCAGTATCGTGAGAACACTTATTCACACACTGCTGCCACACAACTGTGTTTAAAATCTTTATGTAGTGATTTTTGCATAATGGGTGCCCTTTAAAGAAATCTTTCACCCTGTGTTTTATTGTAGGTGGTGAAAGGCCCGATGGCTGTCGTCCAGACTGTAGAGCGTATGGGGATCAACCTGAACTCTCTGCTGACGGACGACACAGACAGTGTGCAGATCCACAGCCACAATATCAGTGAGTAGAAAGCAGATCCTTTTAGTTAGTGTATTTACAAACATGAACACACCATGAACAATACATCTATTACAGTATTTATTCATCTTTGTTAACATTAGGTAATGAAAATACAGTTGTTCATTGTTAGTTCATGTTTACTCGCAGTGCATTAACTATTGTTAACAAGCATACATTTGCATTTTAATAATGCATTAGTTGATGTTTTAATGAACTATGATTAATAAAGGCTGTGCCAGTAATGGTCATTATTAGTTCATATTAGTAAATGCATTAACTAATGAATTATGTGATAAATGGCAATATATGCAAAGTACTTATATGGCATACAAGTACATATTTGGATTTCACATATATAAAATGTCACGTATGCAACATATTTAAAGTCACCTTTCATCTTAGTTGCCCTAAAACTATTGAGTAACACCAGAGATGGCAAAAGTACACACATCCTTTACTCAAGCAGAAGTACAGATACTCATGTTTAAAACAACTCTGGTAAAAGTTGAAGTACTGATTACACTTTTGTGCTCAAGTAAAAGTAAAGAGGAACCGCCTAAAAATGTACTTAAGTAAAAGTACCCATCACTACTACATGTTTTAGTTTCACTAGGTAGGTAAATATCCGGCTTCTCACCATGTATCATCATCCTGACGCAAACTCGCAGCATTCAGCCTGTAGTTTTGCGGCTGTTGGATCAAAAACAACAGCTGCCATTCATGTTCATACACTAAAAATACTTCTGTAGGACTGTCTATCTTTATAAATAATGTCTTACATTTTACACTGAATTGATTATCTGTAAGATTTGAGAAATCTCAGATACTTTTATGCATCCACATGAACAATGCAAACATCTACATCCGCACCTCATGGAGCGAGAATGCGGGAAAAGCTCTCTCCCGCACTTCCTTCCCTTCCCCTACTCTTCCCCCTCACCCAACTCACAGAAAGGTCATCTTAACTCACAGAATGTACATCTCAAAGTATGACTGTTCTGTATCAATGGAAGTGACTTTTTGCGTCATGTTTGATATCATTTGAAATGTCTCAGTGCGACTGGTACAATGGTCTCATTCTCATAGAAATAGGCATGATCTAAATAAACACTTGAAGCTGTAGGTATCTTTGATCCACTGCAGAAGGGGTGCCATTTGTCAGGGTCCTTTATCCAAATTACCTCCTGACTCCGACAGCAGGTGGGTTCCCATTGTTGTTTCAGACACCCCCACTTGGAGAATGTTTTACTATGGGTTGACTATTTAAGGAAATGCATCAAAAAGCTCGGCGCGATTCTGTAACACAGATTAGGCCGTAGTGTGGAGCTTCATGCTTCATACTATGTATATTTTGAAGTCAGGTATGCATCTTTTGATCTTGGATTTATCTTTGAGAATTTGATGTCTTGTATTGATTGTTTATAGATTGACTGAATAATTGGCATAATACATATTTACCTGACTATTAAATAGTTATGTTTGAACATATTTTGTTTACTCTGGAATTATTCATTCTAGTAGATTACGCTGTATCCTTGTTTTCGCACTTCCTGTGTCAGGTCAGTAGACGGACTAAAGTTCAGTTGAGATGGAGCATTGGGCACACTAACTGTATTTTAGGGATCCGACTGACTCTTGATATTGATTCAAGTGTACTTAGGTGGAAAGGGCGTTAGTTTCCGTCTAGGTCAACAAGGAGTTGCACGACTAACCTAGATAGGGTACCCGACCCTTGTTTGAAGGTAATATTATTCTAAATTAAGTATGTACATGGGGAAACCATGGACCTGGCTAAACCAAAATTATTATAGAGTACAGAAGTCGGTTACATTTATAATAATGTCCGTAACCTCTGATTGGAAATTATATTGTCTTTACTCAGCGGTGTACATCTAAGCGGGACTAATCAAAATACTTTAGACTGAGCAAGCATGGGAGCGGCCATCTAAAAGTATGTCAATTACCTCTGTTTAATAATCAAGACTGACAAGAGTGTGACCGTGAGGGATGCCATCGGCTGAGGCAATTCTTCTGAGCGACATGAGCATCCGAATGAACAAATGTAATAGTTACGAGTGAAGACAAAAGGTTCAAACATTTATCTAAATTATATATTGATATAATCTTCTTAATGTTTTATGATTGGAGTCAGATACAACGAAAGATAAATATATTAATATTCTAAACCACCTCATATTCAAATTGGAGTCAGATATGAGATAAATTTGAAGTAAATCAACATTGTACACTGGAAAGACCGAACAGGCAATGAACCTTCATCCACCAGCGGACACCTTCATTGGGCCAACTGGGTGGACCTTACAATAAATAATGTCTTACATTTTACACTGAATTCGTGACTACAACCTCCAAAACATGTGCATGATTTTTTTTTATTCATGTGATAAATTCAGGATCTTTTGCATTATATTTTTATTCATGAATTGCCCAGTATAGTTAGTTTTGTTGTAAAACATTTGTTAAAACATAATAATTGAAGATTAATATGCAAAATCATATAGTCAATAAAAAATCTATAAAACAAAACTGTTAAACAGCATAAATTCTGTATTGGGAAATATGAAATAAATCTCAACGCATAAAGTTTTTATAGAGTATTTAATTGTTTTAGTACTAAATGTACAAATCTTTACAAAAAGCACTTTTTTTTCGCGGTATTAGATCGAAAGACCAGAGAAATCCTGTGCAGTATGATCAAAAGTACACAAAAGACTCCCTAACATTTACATGGCATATTTTTGAACTAGAATGTGTCTCTCTTGTTTACCTGTGATCCAATCAAGCAAAATGTGTCTTATTACAGTGTAAACAGGACAGCATCAGTCATGTTAAATTCGCCGTCTCCCTCTGTCTCATCTGCATAGTCATCATTGCCTTTCTGATAGTAATCTTCATAAACTAGCCTACATACGGCGCGTGTTGCCTGAAAAAGCCACGCACTGCAGCATGCAGGCACGCAATGATGAAAATGGACTGACTGCATTAAAAAGGCGCTCAAATTGCGCAATGACAAGAAATTATATAGATCGCGCCAACAAACACATGCAAACGAAAGGAACGAGCCTGGTTTAAAAATATAAGGAGTAGAAAGTACAGACATTTGTGTAAAAATGTAAGAAGTAAAAGTAAAAAGTTGTCAGAAAAATAAATAGTGGAGTAAAGTACTGATACCAGAAAAATTTACTTAAGTACAATAACAAAGTATTTGTACTTCATTACTTCCCATCTCTGAATAACACCCATTCTTGTCCAAATATATTATACACACATACATGTATACATATTTGTCATTGGAAAAATCTATATGTAAATAGCCATTTTTTTTGCAATATTTCAAAATGAAATGAAATCCAGTTATTAACTTGTGTATGTATCCAATGTCTATATGGGTTCTATATTCCTGTATGGATTTAAAATCCCACTCCTGTGGTCTTGTTTTTCCAGAACTGCAGGTCCGGCAGAAGCTTCTGTCTGAGGATCCGCACGTTTCTGCGTTCTGCGGCTCTGATGTGGGAACTCGAGACTGCATCTCTGTGCCTGCTAAAAACATGAAGGAGCTCCGCAACAATGGTACAGAGATAAATTAAGTTCTTAGCAATGTATGTTACTTATCAGAAGTTACGTTTGGGTAGATTTATATGGACAAAATATGTTCATTGAATATAATCTTTACTTAATATTCTAATGATTTTTGCCATAAAATGAAAATTAATAATTACAAAGTGATACGATGTATTGTTAGCTATTCCTACAAATATTCACATGCAATATAAGACTGGTCATGCAACAAGCGAATGAAGAAAGCACACATAAAGCACTAAACTAAAGACTAAAAATGCAACATTTTGAGCTGGCTGATACCTTTAGGTCAACATGTTGCGTTTTTATAAATAGTTTTTTTTTCAGTGATAGCATGTTGATTTTTTTCGAGTTCATACAGATATGGCGCGTTACAGAAACGCGCATTTCTTCACAAGCAGTGCTGCAATTTGTCACGCGCTGTGCTGCAGCAGCAAAGCCCGCCTTTTCATTAAACAAAAAAAAAAAAAAAACAACACTTTTCCATTGTCGGGGCCAGTGCGAGTGAACGCCCCCCAAATCAAACAACCTGTCCAGGGGTCAAACTAAGGTCCCAAGTTCCATTATTGTGAAGTTATTTATAAACAAATTTCGAGAGCATCACGTGCTTATGATTGCTTGCGGCTGGCCCCACATGATCCAATTTATGACTCACCAATCAGACAACTCCTAAGACTTTATAAATTCCCTAAGTTTCATACCACAGTCATCCTCATTTTGAAGAATCCCCTCTTCCACCCCTACTCCTCCTCCTTTCTTAGATGGGTGGCACTGTTGCCTCACAGCAAGTATGTCTTTGGTTCTGGTCATTACCAAAGCAGCCAACGTTTCTGCGCGGAGTTTCCAAGTTCTACCCGTGCTCACGTGGGTTTCTCCCGGGTTCCCCGGTTTCCTCTCACCGTCCAAAAACATGCGACTTAAGTTAATTGACTAATTCAAATCGGCACCATAGACATGCACTTAGTAAGTAGTTGTCTCTTAAGAGCAATCACTATCTGTTCTTTAGCTTCTACAGTAGAGGAGTTCTCAGAGTTTTACCTGAGCTCAGACTCTCGAGGATCTTATGAGCTCAGGGCTCTCTCCCGGGACAGCATGCCAAACAAGCTTCATAATCAATCATCAGCCGAGTGTGAACTCTTGAAGTTATAAATAAATATAAGGAAAAGAAAAAACATACTGGTCAGTTTAAGATATTCCATAAACACCTTATAGGCTCTTTTTTTTTGCTCAACATCGCCCTTATGTTTTCCGTTTAAATTTAAAAGCGTTTCATAAAGTAATTTTAATTTAATGAGTGATATCTCTTTGCTGTGTCCTCCTTGGTGTTTTATTAACTCATAATAATCTTTACACCACTTTAAAGACACAGCAGCCAGTTATCGAGAGTTTTTGTCACATTTAAAAGGTGTTTTTGTGCATGAAACGTGAGCGTTTAGATGCATGTATTTGTGTGTGAGAGGCCAGGTGAAAGCGCTCTATTCACAGCTTCGTCGATGAGCTGAGTTTCTTTATTTATTTTGGAGATAATGGATACATATTTGTATTCAAATATGAATACAACAAAGACATTTGTCAATTAATGTCAATTAAATTATCACTGCAGAACAGGTTGTATCTGTTACACATGTTTTAAAATCTGTGCAAATAGGAAGTTGCTGAGACTTTTACTTCAGTATGTTGACGTACTTCCAACTTTACCTGAATATTGAGTAGGGGGCGGGGCTTTTTTTGCACATCATTTCCTCTTGGCAAACTACCAGTAAGAGGGGCGTGGCTGAAGCGTCAAATAGATGCATTAGAGGAGGAGCCAATCCAAATGCAGAGGCAGATGCTCAGACTTTGATTGAAGATTACCAAAACAAACAGATTAATTGTTCGCCTAAAGAATGGCATTATGCTCTAGCAAAATAAGCTGTCAATTTTACACAGACTTAAAATAACTTTTGTATTGTACAGAAGCCCTAAAGGGACATTTGCACAAAAAAAACAATCATAAAGACTTTCGAAAGCCTACTTTTAATTTATTTACTTTTAAAATAAATGTCTCATAGGGGCTCCATAGTATTTTGATTAAACTAAGCAAACTTGTTATTTGTTTTCATTGTCCACATTGACAAGTACTTTTTCTTTCCTTTATTTATTTATTTATTTTTGCTCGTTTAGACTTCAGAAGGGTGACGGTCCTGAACACATGGTTCAGCTCAGTGAAGTGTCTCTCAGAGAAAGAGGAGAACATCAGCCTTTCTCCAATAGTCACTGACGGCTCTCAGAGGTAAGACTACACTACCTGACAAAAGTCTTGTCGTCGATCCCAGTTGTAAGAGCAACAAATAAAAACTTGATTTCTAGTTGATCATTTGGAAAAGTGGCAGAAGGTGGGTGGATTTTTCCCTTGAATCATCTGTTGAACTGCATCTCAATCATCACCAATACTGCAGAAGACCTACTGGAACCAGCATGAAGCCAAGATTCTCTCAGAAATCAGTCAAGTTTGGTTAGGAGAAATCATGGTTTGGGGTTACATTCAGTATGAGGGCGTGCGAGAGATCTGCAACATCAACAGCCTGAGGTATCAAGACATTTGTGCTGCACATTACATTACAAACCACAGGAGAGGGACAATTCTCCAGCAGGATAGCGCTCCTTCTCATACTTCAGCCTCCACATCAAAGCTCCTGAAAGCAAAGAAGGTCAAGGTGCTCCAGGATTGGCCAGCCCAGTCACCAGACATGAACTTCTGATTTTTACTGCAGTTCATTTTAGTGGATGTTTTCATGATTAAAGTGTAACAGATTTGAACAATACACAAGGGTTAATACTGTAATACTTCAAACCTACCTTGCTGAAGTTTTGCTGAAGGAAATGTACACTTTGCTCAGAGAGAAATACACAGAATTGCTTTTTGTTTCCTGATATAGTGTGGTTACATTCTGACTGTGCTGTGATTTTGCTTATGTGTGTGTGTTATTGTTAATATTAGGTTTGTGGGAACAGTTTTGGGCTCATCTGTCATTTCTAGCACAGTTCTGGCAGATGAGCAGCCCGTCAGCGTGGCCATTCACTTCACACTTCAGCACAGGCTTCAGGTAAAGCACAAAAACTGTCCCTGTTTCTGAAATGACCACTAAAACTGTTAAAGGAAGAAGGAAAATGACACTTTTAGAGAATAAATAATTTCTACTGGATTCAAGCCAGGTCATATAGATCTGATGATGGGTTATGAACTAGCAGATTAATCAGTTTTTCATAATTATTCGCCCTCCTGTGAAATGTACTTTTTTTTTTATTCTTTAATATTTCCCAAATGCTGTTTTTGTATTATTAAAATATTATTAAATTGTGTTTTTTGCCAGTCATGCTTGTTTTTAACTAATGATTTCTTCTTCAATCTTCAGAACACTTCTGTCAAGTTTATTCCAGTTTGTGCATTTTGGGATTTTGACCTGATGTAAGTGATCTTTATTTAGTTACATCTGTAATATTAGCCAATTCTTATCTACTTATTAATGAAATGGCTTAAATCTTGCCTGTTTTCTTGACTCTTCAGGTCAGATGGAGGAGGATGGTCAACGAAGGGCTGCGTCGTCACTTCTACTCAGAATAATTCTACATCCTGTTACTGCAACCACACTACGAACTTTGCTTTGCTACTGCAGATCTATGAGGTGCAGGTGAGCAGTTCTATTATACAGTCAATTATTCATTATATATTTTAATGCTTTTTCAAATATTTTTAAGTGTTTTTTTCTTTCATTTTGGTTGGAATTAAAGCGGTTTTTACATTAAAAAAATACATATTTTTAATGTGAACATTATTAGCCCCCTTATGAAATTCAGGGTGTCCGCGGGGTCTTAAAAAGTCTTAAATCTACTAAAAAATTGTGTAGGTCTTTTTAATCTTTTTAACAGGTATTAATTTTCCATGTATAGCTACTTAATCTGGCCATTAACACCCATACAATCTCAATAAAACTTTTTATTTAAAAATAATAACAATTTTAACTTTATTTATAGTATCCATAATGTTTTAATTACTTTCCTTACAGTAACATTTGTTTAAAAGTTCTTCATTTATTTACTGCTGAGGATAATGACCTGGCCTATATTTTTTATTATTAAATTATTATTATTGTATTATTAAATGTGTTAAATTATAATCTTTTTTTGATAGGGCAAGTGAAAATCATTTCCAACTGGGATATTCAAAAAAAAATCCTTAGCATTTATCCTGGTATAAGTCTAAAATGTCATTCATAATGGTCTTAAAAAGGTCTTAAAGTCTTAAAGGTGCAGTGTGTAAGTTTGACACCCAGTGGTTGAACTAAGTATTGCATTCCTGGATCAATACAAACGCAAGCGCAGGTTGCCAGATTGAGGACCAACATAAGCTAGTCTCGAGCCTAAAGGCTGATTTAAGACAGCACGAGATAGAAGGAATATTCTCCATATTACAAGGAGTTTTTGTCCTAATCAACACCTCGAATTGATATATTAGAAACAGCTTCTACTACTCACAGCTGAACAACAGAAAACTGACAATGATCAGCTCAGGTACAGCTCATGTGCTTTATTCAGAGTTAAATGCTAATAATGTGAGTCTGAATGCCATTTCACATCACATGTATTGCCGTATAACAAAGCAGCAGCAGATAGTTCAGCTCAGATCTGGAGAATAAAAAGCCGTTTGAAACTGAACTTCAGAAGTCAAAACCAACACATATCAGTGATTCAGCATCTACATTTAATAATGTTAAAGAGGTTTAATGTGTATTAATTAGATTATAAATCTTATCATTTCATGGGTGAGTGCATATTCTGTGCTTCTGAAGGGCTGTATTTACATTTCTGTCGTGTTTCGTCTGGTGCAAACAGCCAAATAGCTGATCACTGCGTATCTCGTCACGTAGCGTGTTGTTAGGACACGGGGTTACCTGCTCACCTAATGTTCACGCTCGTAATATTTATATTATTTGCTTATTAATAACCTCATGTGGAACTCTGAATCGTCGTCTCATTTTAGAGTCTGCTGCTGTCCACCGGAGGTCGCATTTCGGTCATGAGCACATGCTTTAAGATCCTTCCTGAATGAATGAATGAATGAATGAAATACGCTGTTTTCCACCAAGGCAACCCGGTGCTGAAATATAATTGGCTAAAGTGGCATTGGGTGAAACAAGAATGTTCACTGAGCATGTTTCTGAAATATCTGCACACATATTATGGTGTTTTTCTGCTTTAACACTCACATACAGCTGCCTTAAATTTAACTTGGTGAAACCTGCAGAAACCCTGAAATTGTGTTTTCCAGTCTACAGAACACACCACTGTTATCCAGTGACTTGCCTAATTAACCTAGTTAAGCCTTTAAAGCAATACTTCAACCAAAACCATAATTCTGTCATCATTTCCTCAGCCTTTAGCTGTTATAAACCAGTTTGACTTTCTTTCTTCGGGTTGAACAGAAAAGAAGATATTTGTAAGAATGTTAAAAACCTGTAAGCACACTTGTGAACACATTTAACACGTTTGAAGCAGAAATTAAGCAGATAAACACAACACACTGTTTTTCTGTTTTGTTCAACACAACTTTATTGAGTTTTACACTTTCCTCGGTCCCCATAATAAAATATGGCGGTTTTTCCCTCGCCGTGCAGCTGGAGCCTTGGAGGCAGGTCTGTTGTTGGGCCACATATGCTGCTTCTCTATTGGGAACTTTGTCTTCAACTCCTCTTTCAAACTGTAAATTGTCCCTGTCCTCATCCTCCTCCTCTTCATCACACTCTCCTCCACCTCCTTCCTTACAATGTCAGTTATTGTCTCTTTCTCCTCCATGTTGTTTTCCACCTCCTCACTTTCCTTTTCTTTCGTCTCCTCCTCCACCCTGCAGTTCCTCCTCCTCTTCACCTCCTCCTCCTCCTTCTTATCAATGTCATTTATTTTCTCTTCCTCACATTCCTTTCCTTTCACCTTCTCCTCTTCCACCGTGGAGTTTCTCTTTGTCCTCCTCCTCTTCTTCACTTCCTCTTTCTCCATGTCCTCCTCCTCCTCCTCTTTTTCAATGTATTTTATTTCCTCGTTTTTCTTCATCTTGTCCTCCTCCACCACACTTTTCACCTCCCTTGTCTTCTCTTCCTTTGTGTTATCGTTCTCTTTCTCCATCATCACCTCCATCTCCTTCACCACCTCCTCCTCCTCCTGCATCATCTCGTTCCCTTCTTCCTTTTTCACCTTCGTCTTCTCATAGACCTCATAATCTGTTAAAAGACGGTTGCAGTTTGCACATAGTCCACAGTCATTTTCAAGGAGACGTTAAACTCCAGATAAGGGGAGTAAAAATACAGTTTATTCATAACATTATAGTCTAAAAAATGTCTAGATGCCAAAACCATTTACCATCAGAGGATGGAAATCTGAATGGCTCATCACTGGGAGAGAAGCAGAACCATCTCAAAGCAGCTCTGATGAACGAAGCAACTTTGCTCTTCTTTCTCTTCTTTTTCGTCTCTTTCTCATCGTCTGTTAAAAGAGAAACGATTGCTCATCTTTACACACTTTTCCACAGTAATTTGAGAGGAAATTAAAATGAACATTCACCAAATATATATAACTAAACCACAAATTTACTATGAGTTTAAACATACTTTAACCATGAAATTTTCCTTATTTTGTATTTTATTATTATTTATTGTAATGGACGATAACAATATTTGATTATTCTCATGTTTTATAAAACTGCTTACACAAATAAATGGTCAATGCACCAAACAATATAAAAAATAGACGTTCAGTACTCTTATTTTAAAAAAAGAAAAGCGATTACTTAATTTTACTGAGGGATTTTAGACTAAAGTTGTATCAGAAAAGCTGAAAATGAGATACAACATCAGTTTATACATAACGTTTCATTAAGATGCACTTGAATAGCCTAATAATAGACCATAATATTTAGCATTCACTATCTCAGCATATTCTGTTTCTGCTGTTCATTAACTGTGCAGCACAGTGATTAGCCTACTGATGAGGTAATCTCATAAATATGAACTAATAATGCCAGAAGTTATCATTATCACATGTACATCCTGCTATAGCCTCACTGTTAACCATTTTTGTAAATGACACACTATTGAACGGTATTTTACTGCATTTATGTGGTAAGTTACTGTATTTTAAAGTTGCTTTGTGAAAATGACAGTGAAGATGTACATACAATTCTGTAAACACATATACCACAAGATAAATGCAGTAAATACAGTACTTTTGCTGGAATTGATTTACAGTAAGCCACTGGCGAACTGCTGCAAGTTACTGTGGATTTTCAAGTGACAGGAATGTGTTAACAGAGCTCTTTACGAAAACAGCTGTCTATTATAATGTACAAACATTAGGTTTTAATAGTAAGTATATTGTTATATCAGGAAAACACTGGGTATTCATATCAGAATGTAAATAGGACTCACTATTAGTGCCGTTTGTGGGCCGTTCTTTGAGCTGCGGCATTTCTTTCTGGCTCTTGCAGATCTTGCCGGCTTTTAGGAAAGAGATCTCCATTTTGGCAGCCGATGTTGCGCGGTCAACACCCAGTGTAAGATGCTCAACCATGATGTTAACCGGTTTTCAGGCTTTCACCTGTCAAAAACTCAGGGTTTGCGAGCTGAAATAGGATGAGGATTTCGGTCTTGCACCGTGAATCACTCAAATGGAGATGTTCAATCGCTGAGAAACACTAGAGGACTTCGATATTCACTCACTACGAAAGACACACCTTCTCTACGCCACTACAACAAACCCACAAGAGCTTCTCCTATGCTGCAAGGCATTAGGCACACTTTTGGAATGCGTTCTATTCTCAGAACATGTTCTACGTGTTACTATGGTAACGAGACCCAACACTAACAAATGTTTTCTTTTAAATACAGATGACTCAGGACATGTGCAAATCACATGGAATCAATAAATCAATGCTAAATAAATTTATCAAAAGGCATCTTGGTGACACTTTATAAAAACTACACACTTTAAATCATCTATTAAGCATTAGCAAATAGTGAATTAATTATCTGTTAAGCATTAACTCTACATTAATAGACGTTAGTAAGCAGTTTATAAACACAGATTCTGTATTCTTGACTTATAAGCACATGCATAAAGTGCTTAATGATTGTTTTTTTATACTTCATTACTTATTAATTGTTCATTACTAAATTTAGTACTGCATTATTTACAAACCATTTGTGTTTAAGAGTAGTTGGTGGCCTTTTAGAATCATTCAGAATGAGTTAGTAAATGATTATTAAACTATATAAATCAACATTTATATATTTTATTATTCAGGCATATAGTAATAGTTACTATATATGTTAATAAATGCTTCATTAACTTAACTTTAGGCAGTTTTGTGACCTAATCTAAAGTGAAATCTATTTATGCTTTGTAAATCCCTTATAAGTGACGATTAAAGGCTCAGTATCAAATGAACAATAAGGCTGCATTTACACTGCAGATCTTGATGGTCAATCCTGATTTTGTGACTGTATCTGATTTTGTTGATGACCGGCTTACATCATCTTTTAAAAGTGACTCGTATCTGATTGCCTACATTTACACAGCCACGGCAAAGGCGCAATGACCAGGAATAAATGAGCGGGCGCTGACTGACAGCTGATAATAAAATAGCCCTCTTTTCTCCATTCCTGTATTTAATGTGTTCGAAGGGTTTAATTAAAAAAATATATCTTTTTCACAGGTTGTTTTACTGTAGTTTATGACAGAAAAGTTCTCATTTGGCCATCTTTTTTTAATCTAGGACTTTTTAAACCGGCAGGCATCTTATTGTAATGTGCATGGCGTGATTTATGCATGTGATGTATGCAATAGTTTTATGATAGTTTATATTGATTACGTGGTGGATGTTGATCTCTCTTTCTCTCTTTTAGCTTTTTTTAGTCCTCATGTTTGAGATTTAAGGTTTGCAACTCTGCTTAAGTCTGTTCTGAAATGAAAGCATCAGAGTTGACGTCATTCGCTATGGGTTTTTAATGACGCGCAACTCGATTTGACAGGTGAAAAACCGATCTACCTGCTACGGATCTGATTCATATTGGTTAAATTTCCACTTGTTACGAATAAAATTAAAAATCCTTAATCAAAAAGAGGTTTAACCAAAACGTAACAAGTTAACAGGGATTAAAAATATAATCTCTGGTGCCCCCGCACTCTCTCTCCTCATAATATGAACCAAAAACACAACGACTGAGAATTAACAAGAACATAGGATTTATTTTACAGAATATAAGGAGCAAAAATAACATCGGGAGGGGTTCAGCCAAAATAAATGACAATAAACAAAACTAACTAAATTAGAGCAAACTTCCCTGGAAAATAGATAATAAAATAAAATACAGAAACTTGCCTCCCTATACTAACAACACAGGAGAAAACGAAAATAATAAATTATGAATAAGGCCTGAATCTGATTTGAGTAAATGGTAATCCGTGTGTGTGTCTGTGTGTGTGTGCGTGGTCCTTTACTGACAGCTGTGTGTGTGGATCTTGTTGGAAAATATGTTGAAAGTCCTACATGACGGTAATAGTTTGATTGTGGTGTTTAATTCAATAATGCCACTAATATCTGCATACTCCATATGTCTTAATTCCATTTCTGTTTAGTTCAGTTCTGACTTTAGTCTGATTAAGGTCATCAAAAATGGCTGTTTGGAGCTTATGTAGGCCTACAATTGATGTTGAACTGAATAAACAGCGAGTAAACACAAGTACATCTTATTGAACATCATTTATTTTCATCACCAATTATCACAGTGGAACAGTTTCTCAAGCAGTTTGTGATGCATTTTGCATGTGTTTTGGTCTAATGCACCACCAATCTAGATTAAAAAAATTTATCTATGCCCACCTATAATATATATATATTGTAATTCTGGTTAAAATGTAAAGTTGTAAAGATAAAAATGTGTAAGAGAAGAAATGGGAAAATGTAGGTTAAGAATCGTTTTGGAATCGTATCGTGAAGCCCAGAAATGGATCGTGAAACCCCTAAACTTTCCCTTTCCTAATGTCCACCTTTCCCATCCCTAATGTCCACACATGTAGTGAAATGCCAATAAAACTCAACTTGTTTTGCTCCTGTGTTGTAGAGAGATGCAGTACACGATGCAGGTCTGCAGATCCTCAGTTTGATCGGCTCTGCAGTGTCTCTGTGCGCTCTCATCTTCACTTTTATTCTCTTTGTGGCCGTCGGGTGAGTTTCTCTCCATAGATGAGGCTTTATATTCCTGCATCTTCCTGTGTCATTTCTGTCTCTCTGTGTCCCTCTAGTGTCCCGAAGTCAGACCGAACTACAGTGCACAAGAACCTGATGGCGGCTCTGATTGTGGCTCAGTTTCTGCTCATCCTCAGCGACTGGGCAGCGGGAAACCAGGTTTGACTGATTAATCTGACAATATATGCATATAAAGTGCTCATTAATTGAATACAGCTGTCTCTTTTAGAATAATTAAAATCAGCAGAATTTTGCTGAGTGCATGCATGTGCGTGTGTGTGTGTGTGTGTGTGTGTACGTGTTTTTGTGACATATCAGGACACAAATCTGTATAATGACATGAGTATGACACAGGTATTACAAAAAGGAGGTAAAATATGAAGACATTGGTGACGTCCTCACTTCTCAAAAAGCTTCTAAATCACACAGGATGAGTTTATTCAGGGAGTAAAGCTGTACACTGTCTCCTGTGATGGTTGGGTTTAGGGGTAGGGTGGGGTGTGGGCAATATAATATATGGTTTGATCTGTATAAAATGAATGGAAGCCTATGTAATGTACCCACTTTTCACAAAAACAAACATGTGTGTGTGTGCGTGCGTGTGTGTGTGTGCGTGTGTGTGTGTTCAGGAGGCGTGTTGGCTGGTGACGGCTCTCTTGCATCTCTTCTTCTTGTCCTCCTTCTGCTGGATGCTGGTGGAGGGTTTGCTGCTCTGGAGTAAAGTGGTGTCTGTGAACATCAGCGAGGACCGGAGGATGAAGATGTACTATGTGCTCGGCTGGGGTGAGAACTGTGCTGCTGTGTGTGTGTGTGTGTGTGTGTGTGTGTGTGTGCCTTGTATTCCTTAGTGCAGGGGTTTTCAAACTTTTAGGACAAATTCCCCCCCCCCCCCCCCCCCCCCCCCCCCCCCCCCCCCCCAAGTTTGGCCAATTACACTCGCGTACCGCCCCCCCCCCCCTTTCCCTCCACCAAGCCAAATTATAATGCATGTGTAAACATCATTCACATATTACTTGCTGCATTTAAAGTACGTAGCATTAATGACATTGAAACATATCATACGTACATACAGAAAATGCTTTTTTGCAAAGCCAAGTTCGCAGAGCCCTGACGGTGTGGTTGAGTCGAACATTGAGTATGTTTACATGGACACTAATACTTTAATGCAAATTTAATACAATTAAGACAATACTCTGATTAAGAGTCACCATGTAAACAGTGATTTTTGATGACCTTAATCTGACTAAAGTCATAACTGAATTAAACAGAAATGGAATTTAGACGTGGAGTAGGCAGATATTAGTGGCATTACTGAAGTAAACAACCAAGATCAAACTATTATCGTCATGTAGGACTTTTCGCCATATTTTCCAACAAGATCCACACACACGGCTGTCAGTAAAGGACTGCACACACACACCGCGAAATGCGAAAGTTTCTTTCCATCTGAATGTTCTTTCCATTCGGCGTGCGTTATTAAACTCCATAACACTCTCACCAGTCCTTACTCCTTATTTGCGTCTAATACACCAGTTTGTCACGGGGGCATGAATGAAATGTTCATGAGTGAATGTGAAACTGCCGCACTGCAGGTAAAGTCACCCAAAATTACAGGAAACTCTTAATGAAGGCACTTCACGTAAACACCTTCATTATATTATTGTCTATTAAGGCAAATAACTAGATTACAGATGTCCTTAAAACGTGTCTTCAAAGTAAGTGAAAGATCCTGCTGATTGAATTCAGCACTTTTTTTGTCAGACGGCTTACCGTCTTTCATTCACCGTCATTCATTTTAAAAAGCAGCTGCTCCTTTTTATTTGTATATGTTTTACTGGAACGCATAAACTCTACTGGTGCCTGATAGTTAGCTGTGGAGCTAACATTGATCAGATTCACTCTAGTGAACACATAAAAATCGTCATCATGGTTTACTCGAGTGCACACCTCAATGTCTCACGCCCCACCCCACAGTTTGAAAATCCCTGCCTTAGTGTACATTGTGGAGACCAAACGTCCCCGCAGGTATAGCAATACCAGTAGAAACAGCTCAAATCACACAGAATGAAGTATTTTTAAAAAAGAGATTAAATAAAAAAAAATGCTGATTTGTTTGATGTGAATGTTGATTTAGGGGTACGGGGAGAGAATATACAGTAAAAAATAATTACATCTGTGGGAGCTTTCCATACAGATAGCTGTACAAGTGTGTTTATGTGAGAGAGTATGTGAGAGAGTGTGTTTGTGTGAGAGAGAGAGAGAGAGAGAGAGAGTCTGCGCGCGCGTGCATGGATGCATCTCTAATTTCGACTGATGTTCTGTTTGATTGGTGTTTCTGTATCTGCTGTGTGTGTAAGGGCTGCCGGTGGTTATAGTGGCTGTGACTTTGGTGGCCACTCTGGACCAGTATAAAGCACAGCAGCACTGCTGGCTGAACCTCCAGTCCAGTGTCATTTGGGCTTTTGCAGGGCCGGTGCTCTTTGTTTTGGCTGTAAGTATGTCTGTTATTATTTCAGCAAGTAGGATTATACAAACATTTATTTGTTGTACTCTCCATTCACTGCACTCTGAGTTTACCAACTATGACCACTTCTGCTGCAGAGAAACATGCAAATGTGAAAAGGCTCCATACTCTGCTGAGTGTGTGTGTGTGTGTGTGTGTGTGTGTGTGTGTGTGTGTGTGTGTGTGTGTGTGTGTGTGTGTGTGTGTGTGTGTGTGTGTGCGCGCGCACAGGTGAATGCTGTGGTGTTGTTTCGTGTGGTTTTAGTCACGGTGTCCAGTGCGCGGCGCAGAGCCAAGATGCTGACGCCCAGTTCAGACTCCAAACTGCACACGCTGGATCTCACCTGGTGGGTCACACCTGCAGATGCAGGAGCACACAACCGGCAGACATTAACATAATACATGCTCTGACAGCTCGAGTTAGCAGCTGCACTGTTTCTGTACTGGGTGCAGATGTAAAGTCACTCCAATTATTCATTAAATTCACTTAAATGTATGAAAAATAGACTTAAAGTATTCTTTTTTTCAAATATTTCCCAAATGATGTTGAACAGATTCAGGAATTTTTCACAGTATTTCCTATAATATTTTTTCTTCTGGAGAAAGTCTTATTTGTTTTATTTCGGCTAGAAGAAAAGCAGTTTTTAATTGTTTAAAAGCCATTTTAAGGTCAATATTATTAGCCCCCTTACACAATATTTGTTTTGGATTATCTAAAGAACAAACCACTGTTATACAATGACTTGCCTAATTACCCTAACTTTACCCTTATTAACCTAGTTAAGCCTTTAAATGTCACTTTAAGCTGAATACTAGTGTCTTGAAGAATATCTAGTCTAATATTATGTGCTGTCATCATGGCAAAGAGAAAAGAAATCAGTTATTAGAAATTAATTATTAAAACTCTTATGTCTAGAAATGTGTTGAAAAAGTCTTCTCTCTGTTAAACAGAAATTATACAGGAGGGCGAATAATTTTATATCTAATTCTATATTCAATTTCTATTTATCTATATTTTTAACATAATGTATGTGTGTGTAGGGCAGCGACGCGGCCCGTGTTGATCTTGTTGCCAGTTTTAGGCCTGACGTGGCTCTGTGGTGTGCTGGTCCATTTATCTGATGTCATGGCCTACCTGTTCATCACACTCAACGCTTTTCAGGTAACACACAAGCACACACAGTACTCATGGTAGGCAAACAAGCATAGCTGCTAGTAGGTGGTGAAGCGACACAACCAGCTTCAGTAGTAGGAGGAAAATATCCCAAATGTGAATTAGCTTTATTCCCATCTAGCTGGTATAGCAGCTAGTAGTAGTAGTAGTAGTAGTAGCAGCAGCCGTAGTAGTCGTCGTCGTTGTTGTCATCATCATGGTAGTAGTGGTGGTGGTAGTAGTCGTCGTCATAGTAGTAAAATAATTTTGATAGATAATTTTTAATTTTATTATTATTATTATAAGAAGTGTTATTTTCATTAATAACAGTAGTGTAAATTTTTATTATTATTAGTAGTAGTAGTAGTCGTATTAGTAGTCCTCGTCGTTATAATCATTATCATCGTAATAGTAGTAGTAGTAGTCCTAGAAGTAGTAGTAGCTGTAGTCGTCATTGCCGTAATAATAACAATAGTAGTAGTAGTAGTAGTAATCATAGTAGTTGTAGCCATCATAGTAGTAGTAGTAGTAGTAGTCATCGTCATTGTCGTAATAATAACAGTAGTAGCAGTTGTCATCGTAGTAGTAGCCGTCATCGTCATAATAATAATAATAATAATAGTAGTAGTAGTAGTTGTCGTCATTGTCGTAATAATAATAATAGTAGTAGTCATTGTAGTAGTAGTCGTTATCGTCATAATAGTAGTTGTAGTAGTAGTCGTATTCGTAGTTGTAGTCGTCATCGCCGTAATAATAATTATAATAATAGTAGTAGTAGTAGTCATCGTCGTAATAATAATAATAATAATAATAGTAGTAGTAGTAGTCGTCGTCGTAATAGTAGTTGTAGTAGTAGTCGGATTAGTAGTTGTAGTTGTCATCGCCGTAATAATAATAATAATAGTAGTAGTAATAGTCATCGTCGTAATAATAATAATAGTAGTAGTCGTCGTCATAGTAGTAATAGTAGTTGTAGTAGTAGTCGGATTAGTAGTTGTAGTTGTCATCGCCATAATAATAATAGTAGTAGTTGTAGTCATCATCGTCATAAGAAATAATAATAGTAGTAGCAGTCATCGTCATCATCATTGTCTTAATATTAATAATAATATAATAATAGTAGTAGTAGTCGTATATAAAATATATTAAAGGGATAGTTCACTCAAAAATGTTAATTCTGTCATAATTACTCATCTTTCACTTGTCAACAAACCTGTTTGAGTTTCTTTCTTCTGTTAAAAAACAAAGGAAGATATTTCGAAAAATATTTGAAACCGGTAACCATTGACTTCCATAACGTATTTTTATACCATGTATGTCAGTGGAACGTTCTTCAAAGTATCTTCTTTTATGTTCAACCATAAAAAAGAACTCATAAAGGTTTGGAATCACTTTAGGGTGAATAAATAGTAAGTAAATGTTCACTTTTGTGTGAACCATCCCCTTATTATTGACCCATTTATGATTTTTTTTTCCCTGTATCCGGGTAGCTGTAACTCCTACATGTTCTGAAAGGCTCAGATCCCTCAACACATTAGAAATGAACTTCATGCAGTTGTGTTTCTGTCTTTTTCTTCCTGCGTCGCTGTAATAAATGAGAGTGGAGTTCCTCCCTGAGCTTGTTAATGTAGATTTACTGTGAGCGTCTGGGAAAGAGATAAAAGCAGCAGGAGGAAGATAGAGACGCTTGAGCAGCTCCATCATTGCTGGAAATCTCTTCTGTCATGAGTGTTTTATAATGCAAGAGCTACAGTGTGTTTCAATATGAATTATATTTAGAAGTAAATGGCAAGTAATGGGTTATTTTTGTGTTTTGGCTCAGAAAACAAAGTCTTTTAATTTGTTATGGTTATTATTTAATGACTTTTAGACTTTTGTTTTTTCCTCTAACCATAATATATTATAATACAAGAGCTACACTGTATTTTAATATGGATTATATTTATAAAAACAATATCAAGTATTAAGTTATTTTTGTATTTTGGCTCAAACAAAAGCCATTTAATTTAGTTATTGTTATTATTTAATCAGATTTAGACCTGTTTGTTACTATTTTATCATAATATATTATTACTTGCTATTTATTTATAAATATAGTTCATATTAAAACAGTGTAGATCTTGGATTATAATATATTATGATAAAACGGGAAAAAACTGATTAAATTATAACCATAACTTATTAAAAGACTTTGTTTTCTGAGCCAAAATACAAAAACATCACAATATCTCATTACTTGCTGTTTATTTATAAATATAATTTATATTGAAACACACTGTAGCTCTTGTATTATAATATATTATGATAAAACAGGGAATAGACAAGTCTAAAAGTCATTAAATAATAACTATAACAAATTAGATGGCTTTTGTTTGAGCCAAAACACAAAAATAACTCAGTACTTGCTATTTATGTATAAATATAATTCATATTAAAATACACTGTAGCTCCCTTATTATGAGTTATTATGATAAAACATGGAAAAAAACTAAAAGTCATTAAATAATATCCTTTAGTTAATTGGCCTTTTTTTCTGAGCCGCAATACAAAAAAACACACCAAAATAACTAATTATTTGCTATTTATTTCTAAATATAATTCATATAAAAAATACACTGTAGCTCCTGTATTGAGTTATTTTTGTGTTTTGGCTCAGAAAACAAAGTTTTTTAGTTTGTTAAGGTTATTATTTAATCAATTTTAGACTATTTTTTTCCTGTTTTATCATAATATAATATAACACGAGAGTTGCTGTGTATTTCAATTATGAATTATATTTATAAGTAAATAGCAAATACTGAGTTATTTTTTTATTTTGGCAAAACAAGTCTAAAAATGATTAAATAATAACCTTAACAAATGAAATGTTTTTTTGTTTTTAATAATCATATTTAATAATATTTAATTTATTAATCTAAAACTTAATAATATTTACTAATAATATTTTTAGTATTTAAATATCTGTTTGTCTGTCTATTAATCCATCCGTCCATCCATCCATTTCATTATGCAAAAATAAATCAATGGTAAACAATAGGGGTGTAAAGGATCACGGTTGATCTGTGATTCGTACGGATTACAAACCATGGATCGGAACACACGTGACCTGTCAATTAATACAGTTTTTTTTTTAACTTTACTAAATTTGTAACGATCACAGAGAGATCGTATGGAGTTATGAAGTCCATAATATTTACAAAATAAAATTCATACATCCACAACTTAATTCACATTTACAAAATTGAATTTGTATTAGTCAAAAATACGCAAAACCAATTGGTAAATTCAAAACGCGATTCAAAAATACGCAAATTCAATTTGTAAATTCAAAACAATTGATAAATACACAAATTTAATCTGTAAATTCAAAACACGATTCATAAATAACAAAAAAATTGTGAATTTACTAATTGTGTGTTTACAATTTTACAAATTGTGTTTTGTAAGTGTGAATTTTGTTGTGCATGTATAAATTTTCATTTTGTACATGTATTATTTTTGAGACTGATCTGGCTCCATAGATCGCCTCTCGCGTCATTTAAATCACATGTATGAAAGCATTTAGGCTTTCCTGTAAAATATAATGATGACGGAAGAAGTTTGTGGTGGGTTATTGGAGATGTGGTGGGTTTCTTAGGTTATTAAAGGTGTTTTCTGTCACTACTTGTTTAGCCTGCATCAATGCACTCAGTGTAAGCTGCACCATTAATCATTAGATGATCGGATCTCAACACACACACAACATAAATTATAAATGATGGTGATTTGCATATGTTTATTAATCCTTCCAATCGCTGCATTCAAATCTGAAAACGCACAAATCAAGAAAGAGATTCAGTGTTTAGTTTACAAACAGTCAAATAACACAGAAGTACTGGGAGAACAGTTTATAAAACAACTGATGTTTATGGTAAAATTAAAGATACCGTCATATGCATTTAACGGTGCTCAAAAATGAAAGTTGTAGACAGCAATAACTTTATTATTATCAACCAGTAGGTGGCGACAACCAGCCATCAAAAATATGCCACTGGAAAATTCTTCAACAATGATCATCTAGCAATGAAACATGAAGATTTATGAGTGAAAAACTGAATAATTTATTGATGATGAGACTAAAAATAAATATGGGTTGTACAAATTATAATGTCAGATTTCCACATTTAGTGTTATCAGCAACAGGAGTAGTAACAGTGAATTTTTCACAGAATATTTTACCATTTATTTTTATTCAGCTGATTATTTCTTCATTTTATTTGTAATAAAGTTAAAGGTTATACGTTCTGTTTGTTAAAACCAAAAGTGTCTTGCAGTGCTGTTTGTGTAATAAATGGAAAACAAATGACATTGGTCTCAATCCCTTTTTGGCTGATCTGAAAAATGGTCCGATCCGTGACTGAAACCATAATGTGATCCAGACCGTGAGATTTGTGATCTGTTACACCACTAATAAACAATAATTAGAATGATTATAATGATTATGTGGTTCAGTATTTGAAGAGTTTCGTTGCAAAACAAGATATATCAATTTTGAGAAATGTTGGTTATTTGACATTATTATGTAAGACATCAACAGTCAAGTTCATTCACGATTTTTGTACATTAAACTATTACTTGAGCTCAGTGAAGGCCAGGAACACAATATTCTTCAAATCCAGGATATTTTTTATTTAATTTTATGTCCATAAATAGTTCATAAATAAGTCAAAAACCATGCCGAAATGCAACATATTTATCTTAACATTGTCAAACATCTTAAATTGGTTAAAAAAAACAATACATCATGAATATATGGAATAATATATACAAAGATTGATTAATAATCATAAGATTCTGAGTTAGTTTTGGCCAGAACGTACACAACACAACATAACATTTTTTTTTTGCAAAACGCTATATATCCACCTTAGGCGATATTCTACTACTGTAATACCATTAAGAAAAAAATATTTGAAAGAGAAGCGAGCACACCAGTTGCGTTTCCAGGCACAGCTTCACGCAAGGAAACGGGAGCGTGCACGCGTATTAAACAGTCGTGCGCATCACATCAGCTTTTGGCGCGAGTCATCCTCTCAATCGGTATTCACCTGCTTTCTTCTGCTCGCTATAATAATAATAATAATAATAATAATAATAATAATAATAATAATAATAGCTTGTAGAGTTTTATTGGTTGTTGTGAAAAAGCAAAACCGTTTATTTTTCGCCATAACTGTGCCCTCTATGATAATAAATCAACAACAAGAATTAGCGTGAGGTTTTAGGCTATAAATAATAGGTGCATCCCCATAAATAAATCTTCAGATAGGCTACTCGGCTACATGTAAGAAATTATTTAAAAAATAAACGTATAAAGGACACTTAGAAATGTAGCCTTGCAGACAGGTATCTTGTGATGGGGAGAAGCGCAGGAAAAGGCAGTATTTTACTGTAACCTCCATGGCTTTCTTGACATCAGCGCAGACTCATCCCTGCTGCATTTGCTTATTGTTGACAAACGCATTTTATCCTGGTCCACTTTTGTAGCATTTTAATACATTTTTGTGAAGTTGAATGCTACGTTTTCATCTGACAGTTTGTCGGCATGACACAGACCAACAGTAGTACTCGCATTACTGAGCAAACTCGGAGCACTTCACCGGCGGTGACTCTCTTACCAGGGGATGCTGAGCTCGCGCAGCATCCTGAACGTTCTGTAACCTTTATATCGCACTTTGTAAAGAAACTGGTCTGGCGGATATCAAGTTTTGTGAAAAAATACATCTTGTACTAGGTATAATATGTACATTCTTCAATGTTATTAATGGCAGCAATTCACACATAGATTAAGGCACATCTGAACGGTGATTTCCAATAATAAAATCCAAATGTCAAAAAATGGCGTTTATCGTGATTTGCAAACAAACTCTTCATTTATTATACTGGAATGCTTATTATTAAGTTACATTGCTTCTGGTCTACAGAGGATGATTCTGAGCTTCATTTTATATATTTATATATATATATATATATATACAGGGAGTGCAGAATTATTAGACAAGTTGTATTTTTGAGGATTAATTTTATTATTGAACAACAACCATGTTCTCAATGAACCCAAAAAACTCATTAATATCAAAGCTGAATATTTGTGGAAGTAGTGTTTAGTTTGTTTTTAGTTTGAGCTATTTTAGGAGGATATCTGTGTGTGCAGGTGACTATTACTGTGCAGAATTATTAGGCAACTTAACAAAAAACAAATATATCCCCATTTCAATGATTTATTTTCACCAGTGAAACCAATATAACATCTCAACATTCACAAATATACATTTCTGACATTCAAAAACAAAACAAAAACAAATCAGTGACCAATATAGCCACCTTTCTTTGCATGGACACTCAAAAGCCTGCCATCCATGGATTCTGTCAGTGTTTTGATCTGTTCACCATCAACATTGCGTGCAGCAGCAACCACAGCCTTCCAGACACCGTTCAGAGAGGTGGACTGTTTTCCCTCCTTGTAAATCTCACATTTGATGATAGACCACAGGTTCTCTATGGGGTTCAGAGCAGGTGAACAAGGAGGCCATGTCATTAGTTTTTCTTCTTTTAGACCCTTTCTTGCCAGCCACGCTGTGGAGTACTTGGACGCGTGTGATGGAGCATTGTCCTGCATGAAAATCATGTTTTTCTTGAAGGATGCAGACTTCTTCCTGTACCACTGCTTGAAGGTGTCTTCCAGAAACTGGCAGTAGGACTGGGAGTTGAGCTTGACTCCATCCTCAACTCGAAAAGGCCCCACAAGCTCATCTTTGATGATACCAGCCCAAACCAGTACTCCACCTCCACCTTGCTGGCGTCTGAGTCGGACTGGAGCTCTCTGCCCTTTACCGATCCAGCCACGGGCCCATCAAGACTCACTCTCATTTCATCAGTCCATAAAACCTTAGAAAAATCAGTCTTGAGATATTTCTTGGCCCAGTCTTGACGTTTCAGCTTGTGTGTCTTGTTCAGTGGTGGTGGTTTTTCAGCCTTTCTTACCTTGGCCATGTCTCTGAGTATTGCACACCTTGTGCTTTTGGGCACTCCAGTGATGTTGCAGCTCTGAAATATGGCAAAACTGGTGGCAAGTGGCATCTTGGCAGCTGCACGCTTGACTTTTCTCAGTTCATGGGCAGTTTATTTTGCTCCTTGGTTTTTCCAGACGCTTCTTGTGACCCTGTTGACTATTTTGAATGAAACGCTTGATTGTTGGATGATCACGCTTCAGAAGCTTGGCAATTTTAAGAGTGCTGCATCCCTCTGCAAGATATCTCACTATTTTTGACTTTTCGGAGCCTGTCAAGTCCTTCTTTTGACCCATTTTGCCAAAGGAAAGGAAGTTGCCTAATAATTATGCACACCTGATATAGGGTGTTGATGTCATTAGACCACACCCCTTCTCATTACAGAGATGCACATCACCTAATATGCTTCATTGGTAGTAGGCTTTCGAGCCTATACAGCTTGGAGTAAGACAACATGCATAAAGAGGATGATGTGCTCAAAATACTCATTTGCCTAATAATTCTGCACTGCCTGTATGTATATATATATATATATATATATATATATATATATATATATATATATATATATATATATATATATATATATATATATATATAAATATATCTATATATATATATATATATATATATATATAAATATATCTATATATATATATAAATATATATATATATAAATATATCTATATATATATATAAATATATATATATATAAATATATATAAATATATCATATATAAATATATCATATATAAATAATCAGTGGTGTTTAAAAACTGTATTCATGTGTTATTGTTTTGACATTACAATGCAATGACCTGTAAACACCAGTATGAATCAACAGCAGATAAAAGCATCTTTTAACGGTTTTTGATAACATTATAACCTTTTGAGTGTTCACATTATTCACTAATCATAAACTCTTCTCACTGTAGGGCCTGTATATTTTTCTGGTGTATGCGGTTTACAACAGCGAGGTATGAACTGTAGCTGCACCTCAATTCACAGGCTGCATCCTTCAAAGTACGCAGACTTCCCTTTAAAGTTCACAAAGGCTGAAGCGAATGTGGTGAAATGAGATGCTCTCGCCTAAAAAGGACTTCTGTTAACCCTTAAAAGGGATATTTTATGTCTGGTCTGCGACTCTCTTTAGACTTTTAAACACTTTGACTGACTCAAAACGTCAGCAGATACTCAGACTCTGATTGGCTGTTGTGATTTTTGTTTCCACGTCTCGACTCCTGCCATTAGTGTTTATTTTCAGCTCTGCTCCAGCCAATAGCAGAACAGCACCTACTGGGGAGGTGGGGATAAAGATACTAAAGCCCCATCTGATTGGTCAATTTTGAATAACCCATGCATGCAACACATAAATGCTTGCCACATAAAATACATTTAAGTTATGTGATACAGATATTGCATATCCTGAAATTGATGATAATAATTTTACTTTGAATGCATGCTTTGAAGGATACAGCGATATTAACATCTCAGAGCTTTTCCCTGTTATTCTTTAGTGGTACAACTTGTAAGATTTCCAATGTGAACGTCACACTGTATATGTTTGTTTATGATAACGCAGGTGCGCAACGCTATCAGGAGGATTCAGGAGAAGAGGAAAGCTCTGTCATTTACAGTAAGAGTTCTGTTTGCTGTTTGCTGATTTGGGGTCTCATGTTTAAATGTGGCGTATGTTCAGAATGGGTGGAAAAGTGCGTATGCCTCTTCCCATGCAAATATTGCGATCTGTAATAAACTTGACAGGAGATTCATTTATTTTATTTTCAGCTTAGTCCCTTTTATTAATTAGGAGTCCCCACAGGGAAATAAACCGCCAACTATTCTAGCATATGTTTTACACAGCTGATGCCCTTCCAGCTGCAACCCAGTATTGGGAAACAGCCATACACTCTTGCATTCACACACTCATACACTACGGTCCAGCTAGGGCTCGAACCAGCGACCTTCTTGCTGAGGCGACTGTGCTAACCACTGCGCCACAGTGCCAACCTGCTGTAACATATATTTTAGTTAAATATTGACTTACAGATGCCAATGTGTAAGACCAAAAGCTTTCGTTTGTACTTACCTCGGTAAAACTCTACCAAGAACAATGCACCTGCAGTACATTAGCACCTGACTGTGTTCTGTGCTTTTTATATTTCATATTTTTGTATTTATATACGGTCTTATTCTGAAAACAATGTATGTTCCTAATTGTTTGTTTTATTTATTTTATTGTCTGCTTAGAGCAACATTGTAGCACCTTTTTACCACAAATTTCCACTCGGGGACCAATAAAGTTTATCCTATCCTATAAAACGGATAATGGGCGCAGTGGCGCAGTAGGAAGTGCTGTCGCCTCACAGCAAGAAGGTCACTGGTTCGAGCCTCGAGCTGGGTCAGTTGGCGTTTCTGTGTGGAGTTTGCATGTTCTCCCTGAGTTCGCATGGGTTTCCTCCGGGTGCTCCGGTTTCTCCCACAGTCCAAAGACATGCAGTACAGGTGAATTGGGTAGGCTAAATTGTCTGTAGTTTATGAGTGTGAACGAGTGTGTGTGGATGTTTCCCAGAGATGGGTTGCGGCTGGAAGGGCATCCGCTGCGTAAAACATGTGCTGGATAAGTTGGCGGTTCATTCCGCTGTGGCGACCCCAGATTAGTGAAGAGACTAAGCTGAAAAGAAAGAAAGAAATAAAACAGATACATATGTTTGTAGCTAAATCATACCTGCCAAACTCCCGTTTTCCCGAGAGTCTCTCGTATTTCACACCCATCTTCTGCCACCCTCCCATCTTGTAATTTCTCCCGGAAAACGTCCGTAATTTCATCCCCATGCCAGGTCATCAATTTTGGTATAGCATCTGTTCGCCGGCATTTTCCTTTCTCTACTAACGCGTCTGTGGCCACGTCCCTTTGCTGCGCGAGGCATATGTGCGGTGAATGTGCGTAACCTGGAACGTTTGTGATCTCATTAGCCCGGATGTATTTTTTTGTAGTCCCCAAATTCGTTCGCTGTAGGCTTTGCTAAGCTAACTCTGTAAAAGCCAATGTCTCCCTTTGCATTGAACTCTGAGCGTCTTACATTCAGAGATGTTGTTTATGTTCACACAGCAAAGTTTAAAATGGGATATCGTAGTGGACCACCCCTTTAAGTGTCATTTGCTCAGTTATGACAAGTGATGTATCAGAATCAGAAAGAGCTTTATTGCCAGGTATGTTCACACATATGAGGAATTTGTTTTGGTGACAGAGCTTCTACAGTGCAACAGAATTACAGACAGGACTAAAAAACAGATCATAAATATATTTTAAAAAGTGAATGCAAATATACAAATGGACAAGTGTATGTGCAGCTATATTACTATATACAACATAATATGTGCAGCTGTTATGTGCAAATTGGCATGTAAAGTGTGTTGTTAAATAAGTGTATGTGTGTATAAAAGTGTATAGCAGGTAGTGATGTTGGTTCCACAATTACTATCATCAAGTGTTCATGAGATGGATTGCCTGAGGGAAGAAACCGTTTCTGTGTCGGGCTGTTCTGGTGCGCAGTGCTCTGTAGCGTCGACCAGAAGGTAACAGTTCAAACAGGCAGTGTGCTGGGTGTGAGGGGTCCAGAGTGATTTTGGCAGCCCTTCTGCTCGCTCTGGATAAGTACAGTTCTTGGAGAGTAGGGAGGGTTGTGCCAATGATTCGCTCAGCAGTCCGAACTATTCGACGTAGTCTTCGGAGGTCGGATTTGGTAGCTGAGCTAAACCAGACAGTTATTGATGTGCAGATGACTGATTCAATGATGGAGGTGTAGAACTGATTCAGCAGCTCCTTTGGGAGGTTGAACTTCCTCAGCTGACGAAGAAAGTACAGCCTCTGTAATGACGCTAATCGAACTGTGCTATAACATGTAAAACGGGATCATGAGAGAAACATTCAAAAAGCAACTCATGTAAACATTTGTATCATATTACTGTCTTATTCAGATTTAGGCAAATCATTTGATTATTGGTGTCCATGTAAGCATACTCAGTGGTACTGTACTCACGTGTGATGTCATTTCCTCGTGCAGAACTGCTCTCAGCCAATCAGCTTCTTGCCCTCTCAGAAGTCCCCCAGAGCATCATGGGTGCACAGTCTGCAAACCCACTCCAGTCGGGACAGCAGCGAGAGTTCAACTCCCATGAGCTCCTGCAGTGGCGGAGGTTCACTCGGGTACAAGAACGGTGTGTGTGAAAAATTAAATCAGGGTCACACTGAGGGGTTTAACATCCACAGTTGAAGAATTATTCGCCCTCATGTGAATTTCTTTGTCAAATATTTCCCAAATGATGTTGAACATATTGAGGAATTTTTCACAGTATTTCCTATAATATTTTTTCTTCTGGAGAAAGTCTTATTTGTTTTATTTCGGCTAGAATAAAAGCAGTTTTTAATTGTTTTAAAGCCATTTTAAGGTCAATATTATTAGCCCCCTTAAGCAATATTAGTTTTGGATTGTCTCCAGAACAAACCACTGTTATACAATGACTTGCCTAATCACCCTAACTTTACCCTAATTAACCTAGTTAAGCCTTTAAATGTTACTTTAAGCTGAATACTAGTGTCTTGAAGAATATCTAGTCTAATATTATTTACTGTCATCATGGCAAAGAGAAAAGAAATCAGATATTAGAGATGAGTTATTAAAACTATTATGATTAGAAATGTGCTGAAAATATCTTCTCTCCGTTAAACAGAAAAAATATGAAGGAGGGCTAATAATTCTGACTTCAACTATATGTCGCTTCTTTTCATCCGGCAGAGCGTTTTAAAGAGGACAGCATCGTGAGCTTCCCATTAAAAGCAGCCAGCAGGAGTCAGGTGGGAAAACCATGCATCAAGCTTTTCATTTTTCACTGAAATATAGCCTGTCAATCACCAATAGCAGACCACACCCATCCAATCAATTGCCTTAAGAAAAAAGTTAAGCCCCGTCTACTGTACACACCGCGCTAAAAAACATCTTACAGCATTTCTAGTCAAACACCTACAAATTCTGAAATCAAGAACCATTTTCTGGAGGAGTAAAGAAATATTTAGTTTTAAGAAATATTAAGTCAAAATTAAGTGAGTTTTTCCTTAAAATAGGCTAAATAATTCATTCGTTCATTTTCCTTTGGCTTAGTCTCTTTTTCATCAGGCGTCGCCACAGCGGAATGAACCGCCAACTTATCCAACATCCCAGTACTGGGAAAAACCCATACACTCTCATTCACACACACTCATACACTACGGACCATGTAGTTAATCAAATCTATAGTGCATGTGTTTGGACTGTGGGGGAAACCGGAGCACCCGGAGGAAACCCACACCAACACGGGGAGAACATGCAAACTCCACACAGAAATGCCAACTGACCCACCCGGGAATCGAACCTTGCTGTGAGGCCACAGTGCTAACAACTGAGCTGCAGTGCCGCCCTTAATATAATAATATTATAACCAATTACTTAATTATCAACAATAATAATAAAAAAGCATTATTGCAATTAGATGTTTCAGTTTGTTTTGCCTTTTTAAAAAACCTGCTTGTGTGTTTTCATGCCAGTGTGTAGTAGTTAAAGCCACTAAATGTAAAGAAAGCCTGTGGTGTTTTGTATTTGAAATGGCCTTGTCTTGGTATGACAGCAGTGTGTGTGTGTGTGTGTGTGTGTGTGTGTGTGTGTTGTTTCAGGTGGTTCAGCTGACAGCCTTTAAACCCTCAGGTAAACAACTGCAATTTTTTTTAATCACTGGTAGAATGCATCAATTTTGGAGGAGTAAATATTCCTGCGCATCCATATAAATGTAAATGGTAACTCTGATACAAATACACTACAGTTCAATGTGCAACACCTGACTAAAGTCTTGTGGCCTAATCAAGTTTTAGGATCAGTAAATACTAACTTGACTTCTAGTTGATCATTTGGTGTCAGAAGTGGCTCATATGAAAGGTAAAGGCCTCCAGATGACGCTTATTTGAGCACAATAAAATATGATCACGCCTTGATGTTGAATGATTTCATTAGGACAGTAAGGTCTGACTCTGCTTAGACTAAAGTCTTGAACAGAAATAATGTCCAGTATAGAATATAAAGTCATGCTGCAGTGGAAACAGAATGAATATTGTGTCTGACTCCATCATGAGCTTGGAGGACTGCATCATACATCTCTGAATGACTCAAATCACGCATTAATAAAGTCATCTGGAATAAAGAAAGCGTTCCTGCAGGACTCCCAGAGTTCATCAAGAGTCTTTGTGTTCATCTTCAACACCTCCTCCTTCATCTTACCCCAGACATCCTCAATAATGTTCATGTCTGGTGACTGGGCTGGCCAATCCTGGAGCACCTTGACCTTCTCTGCTTTCAGGAGCTTTGATGTGGAGGCTGAAGTATGAGAAGGAGCGCTCTTCTGCTGGAGAATCTGCCCTCTCCTGTGGTTTGTAATGTAATGGGCAGCACAAATGTCTTGATACCTCAGGCTGTTGATGTTGCAGATCTCTCGCACGTCCCCATACTGAATGTAAACCCAAACCATGATTTCTCCAAACCAAACTTGACTGATTTCTGTGAGAATCTTGAGTCCATGCTGGTTCCAGTTGGTCTTCTGCAGTATTGGTGATGATTGAGATGCAGATCAACAGATGATTCTGAATGATCAGATTTTCCAAATGATCAACTAGAAGTCGAGTTATTATGTGTTGCTCTTACAACTGAGATCCACCACAAGACTTTTGTCAGGTAGTGTACTTTAACCAGAAAAACAGAAAGCCGGTTCTAGTAAATCTAAAACGCATGCTTTCAGATGGAGCAGCATTTACTATACAGAGCCACAAGCTGATAAGCTATGCAAAAATGCATAGTCAGTTTAATCAGATGATAGTGACGTTGAAATAATTGTTCTGTTTGCTGTTTGCTCTCTCTCTCTGCTGCACACAGGCTGCTGAGGAGAAAAAACTCAACGTTTGTGCACGGATGAAGACTGAAAACTGCTCCACAATCCTCCCGAGTGAGTGAATAATCCAGAACAGCAGCGTTCAGAGAGACTTGACATGTGATTAACGCTCATAATACACATACTGAGACTTATGTTCACACCATTAACCCTGACCGACCACACAACACTGGCTTTCTCTGGAGTTGTGAGTAAAGGACTTTCTCGTATTCCTGTCTGAAAACTTCATCACGTACACAAACCTTGCACACCGAGTCTGATGAATATTAATTAGTCCATTATGAAAGAGACGAGTCAGCGATGCTTTAAATCTGCTGCTTATTCTGTTCATCCAATACTACATAGAGAGGAAGGAGAGTTCAGCTCATTATCCAAGAGCGGTGCTGGATTTTGTCCAAGTGCAAAGCTTATTTCAGGAAATGAGGGGAATTTTGACACATTGCTTGTGATACTTCACACTTCTACACATGTAAACAAATCCTGATCAGAGACTGGCAGCACCTATAAACATCATAACTAGGGATGTCCTGATCAGGTTTTTCTGCCCTCAAGTTGGTTTTGAGTATCTGCCAGCACACCGAAACCCGATCTGATACTGCTATAATACATAAAAAGAATCCAGGATGTTCCTTATTTTTTATTTACTCGCCTTATTTTAACGTTCAACAACTCTATTAACAAACAGCGCTTCAGCTAGCTTGAACAATCAAGCAATACATAACATCAATTCTTATGTGGAGGAATCCAGGGTTCTCTATAAAGGCGAATGGCAGGTCACTCATTGCGATCATTTGTGCTATCTTGTAATGTCCTGTGCCTTCATGCTGTCACAGGGCATTTTTTCTGTCCTCTTTAAACTCTCCTGCAGCGTGAGCGGACTCGTCTTCAGTTGGGTTGCTTATGTAAACTCGCTGTATTGTGTCAGATGGTTTTTTTTTGAGGTACCTTATCAGGTTTGTTGTGTTAAATGTAGCCGTCTCCTTTCCACCTCTTGCAATCCCAAGTGTACATCTCTCACAGTTTGCTATGGTGATGTTGTCGTCATCAACTTTATAACACCTCCAGACCACAGACATACTCGTGCTTTCTGCTTCAAGATTAATCTAGATTAAAATGGCTCATTTCAATTCTGCCGAAGGCATTCAGAATATGTGTGCTACCCAATTAATAAGTCTTAGAGAACGGGTTTCTCAAGCCAGGGGACGCATTAGACCAGGGGCTCATCTCCTGTTTATAAAATGCATCACACACTGCTTGAGAAACTGTTCTACTGTGATAATTGGTGATGAAAATAAATGATGTTCAATAAGATGTGCTTGTGTTTACTAACTGTTTATTCAGTTAAACATGAATGTTGAACTGTAGGCCTACATAAGCTCAAACAGCGATTTCCTACTTGCTTTTGATGTACGCACATACAGAAAATGCTGCTTCACAAAGGCAAATACACAGAGCCCTGACGGTGTCAAGCATTGAGTATGTTTACATGGGCAACAATACTTTAATATGATTTTAATATGATTAAAACAATACTCTGATTAAGAGTCTACCATGTAAACAGTGATTTTGATTACTTAATGCGACTAAAGTCAGAACTGAACTAAACAGAAATGGAATTGAGACGTGGAGCATATTTTCCGACAAGATCCACACAGGCGGCTGTCAGTAAAGGAGCGCACAGACACACAAACACACACACACACATCGCGAAATGCGGAAGTTTTTTTTCTTCTCATTTGGCCTGCGTTATTAAATTCCATAACACTCTCACCTGTCCTTACTCATTTATTTGCGTCTATTACCCCAGTTTGTCACAAAGGCATGAATGAAATGTTGGTGAGTTAAAGTGAAACTGCTCAACTGCAGTTAGAGTCAGGCATCCTGCTGATCTGATTCAGAAGGGCACTTCTTTCCCAGACGGCTCACCGGTCAGGTATACATCCGCGCTAAACTATCAAGGTGAAAGTCATCATAGCTTGCGTAAAATAGACCCAGCTCTCACCCAACTTTGAGAATAGATTAACGGCAATATTTTTTTTTATCGCGCGATAAGAGTCTCGCGTTATCGCAGCACGTTAACGCCGATAACGGCCCACCACTAATATATATATATATATATATATATATATATATATATATATATATATATATATTAGAGTCCTGATCGGGTGGTAACGTCCGATTTGTTCAAGTCTAAAACCGCGTTATCAGGCGCGATTTACGATCACGTGATCGGATCTGGACATTACTAATTATAACAGCCGATTTACATGGGGCTTCAGCGTCAATGTTGGCGGAGGGCGTGTCTGAAGTTGGAGCTGATGCGATCATCATAGCACCGTCAGCCAATGAAATTAGTCTGCAATCAGCTACTATCTGATCTGGGGTATTTCCATAAAGCGATCTAATTGGCTGACGCTTCCGTTGGCACTAGAATTGTTAGGACATTCCCAACTACTGCAGTGAGACAGATTCACGGTTCAGTTTGGCAACGCTTGATGTCATCCACTCAAATCGAATGGGAGGCAGCGATGCTGACGCCTCTTGAGAATGTGGCCTAATAGCTGGTGGCCGCGTTGACATATTGGAGTAACGGACTGAATTGGAACATGAGGCATCTAGCTTTTTATTATAATGTCTATGAGCAGTACATTAAATGTATGACCACACACACACACACACACACAGCCAGCAGCAGGGGAGAAGTGCGCCAGTGACTGAATTTCAGCTGTCCGCCACATTCTGTCTTTATTTTAGGCTCTGTGTTTGTCATGAAGTCATCTGTGGCTCAAGTGACGGCATCTTGTGTTTTGCTTTTTGCTTGAACGGTGGCTCTGAACTGTCAGAACAGGGAAAACAAATTGCACCACATTCGATTTTTTTATGACTAATGAAAGTTCTGGAATCAGTGTGTTAATACGATTGTGAGGTTGAATTTATTTCTTAACGTGTGAAAATGACGAACAAAAATTTCAGATTCAGTGTGCAATAGATCATGTGCAGCCCATTTATGAACATGTAAAGAGAGTATTGCACTGTATTTTACCAGTAAAGTAAATTTATTACACAGTGTCCTAACTACATGTGGTGTGACAAGATTTCATCGTCAAGCAATTTGTGTGTCTGCACGACAAAACTCGACATGACAGAAACATTTCATCAGGCACTGCACTTCTAATGAAACTGTAAGGGTTGTCATTTAAATGCATATTACACCTATTTCACATTATTACACGTACGTAGGCTACTGAGTTTGACTTTAATTTTCAAAGCATCTGCTGGTTATTTTATTTTCATGGTCTATGGTGAACTATCTGCTGCTGCTTTCAGTAGTTTGGCAATACATGTATTCAAACTCACATTGGGAACATTTAACACTGAATAAAGCCCATAATCAGTAGCTGAGGCGGTCATTGTCATTGTAGTTTATGCTGTTGTTTTGTTGCAACGTTGCGGAAAAAGAAACTATTTCTAAAGTTTTGCATGTCGCTGTTGCGGATGGTCAGGATAAAAACTCCTTTTAACATGAAAAAGATAGCTTTTATTGCGTCGCGTGTAGTTTGGACACGGTTTTTAGAGTATCATTTCAAAGGCATGTTATTTAGGGATGCACAATATATCGGCAGGCACATTGATATCCACTGATAAATGGTGTTTTTAATGTCATCACTATCAGTCTGATAACACACTTAGACCGATATCTTTAAGCTGATTATGTATTAATCAGCAAAACTTGCAAAAATGCATATTTTTAATTATCAGCTAAAACATCGGCTATCGGCCACATTGATATCGGCCAATAAATGGTATTTTTAATGTCATCATTATCGGTCTGATAGCAAAATTAAATAAATTATGTCTTTTTCCACTGATTGAACCTTTTTTGTTTGTTTGTTTGTTTTTAACTGGTATTTTGATTTTGGGTAATATGCATGCATTATTGGGTTTACCTTTTGTTTTTGCAAACATAAATAAAAATCGGCTAAAATATTGACAATCGGCCTCCAAACCTATTGAGTTATCGGTGCATCCCTAATTAAATTATTTGATAAATATATGTTCAGCTCTATACTTATGTGTGAAACGAGATTATCTAGTTTTGGTGCACAGAAATTAAAGACACACACACATATATTTAAATATATATATATATATATGTGTGTGTGTGTGTGTGTGTGTATATATATATTAGAGCTGTCAAAATTAGCGCGTTAACGCACGTGATTAATTTGAACTATTTAAAGCGTTAAAAAAATTAACGCATTTAACGCAGTTGCAGGATTTTTTTATTTCCTGTTGTGGCTGACGTGTGTTCAGGCCCAGCGCTTCCATAGAGGCGACCGCCTTGGGCGGCAGAATAGTGAGCGAACCCCCCTGTCCTCACGCTCATCTCATTTCGACTCCCACCTGCTCCCTCCCGGTTCTCACTTTCATCCGCACACCAGTAACTTTCTATTTCACTTTCGGGTTGAGGGCGCCAGTTCAGCTTGCTCCGGCCCTGCGTGTGTTTAATGTGTAAAGAAATATGGATAAAGGATAATATGGATCCATGTAAATGTACTCAGTGAGTGGCAGATGATGTCGCAAGCTGTCAAAGTCAGCCCATTCCTCTCTGTTGACTCCAAGCGCCCTCAAATGTTTCATTAAGTTTGACGTGTTTCCCCCCTACACGCAACTTTTGTAAAGCGTCTGCTTTGCTGTGTCAGAATCCTTGCTTGAGAAATACAGCCATACTTTAAGAACGCTTAGTTTAAGCAAAATTTGATCAACGCGATCGTGCGTGTTGATGATCTGAAGGGAGTGCGCTGTGCTGCGCGTTCTCTCTCTCTCTCTCTCTCTCTCTCTGTGTGTGTGTGTGTGTGTGTTGTCCCCCGATAATGTCAATAGACTGCAACTGGCTAAATGTTAAGGAGGACTAGGCAAAATTGTTTCTACTTTATAATTAAGGTTCTCAACTCGCAATACAACTTTACAATGAGTACAATTAGTCACCTGGGAATTATAATGTTCTGTCTGCATTCTGATTGATTTTGAGATATTGAGCTTCAAAGTTTTTGCATAGCAAACAGTATGTGTGTAACATTAGTTTTTTTTTGTTTAGTTTTTTTTAATAAAACGTCTTAAAATGTAAACAACTTATAAAAAACATCCCATAATGTAAATAAGTTGTCATTTAATAAGAATATGTCAATAACTCAATTTTGACAAAAATGTCAGATAGAACCTTATAATTCTAAGGTGATGAATTGTTTGTATTCAATACTTTATTATTATTGTAATTTTCCAATTTCCATATTTGCAATGCCTGTATTTTGGATTTTTTTTTTGATTCGTGATTAATCATGATTAATCACAAAAAAAAGTGTGATTAATTAGTTAATTTTTTTAATCAATTGACAGCCCTAATATATATATATATATATATATATATATATATATATATATATATATATATATATATATATATATATATATATATATATATATATATACACGTGTGTATATATATACACACACTCACTGGCCACTTTATTAGGTACACCTTACTATTACCCGGCTGGACCACCTTTTGCCTTCAGAACTGCCTTAATCCTTGGTGGCGTAGATTCAACAAGCTACTGGAAATATTCCTCAGAGATTTTGCTCCATATTGACATGATAGCATCACACAGTTGCTGCAGATTTGTCAGCTGCACATCCATGATGCTAATCTCCCGTTCCACCACATCCCAATGTGTCCTGGGGTGTTTGTTTTCAATGTTAAACTTTTGAAGTCTGAACTTAAGGAAAGGATGAAGACTGAACTTTGTTCACTTAATGTTGAGGAAAAAGCCCCAATCAGATAGGTGAATGTCTGCAGCCATGCCTCCGTTTTCCTCCATCCACACTGACACTGAGTACCAGCATTTTAAAACCAAAATGGCCTCTTCAGCGTTTCCAAAATGCTCTATTTTCAGGGCTCGAAAACTCCAGGGTTCTGTGGACGGAGGGCGTAACCGTAGCAAAACTTATCAGTTTTAAAACTAAAACATATTAGTGTAAACAGGGCCTCAGACACACACACAACAAACACAACTTGCATTTCATTTCATTTTATTGCAACCAAATAGTTGTCAGTTGAATGTTAAGAAATAAAGGTGGTCATCTGTAAAAATGTGCTTTAAATACTCGTCACATCATTTCAATAAATACCTTCTTCTCTTTCATTACACTCATTTCTGGACCCTTTTCTAATATTTGTTTTAAATAGCTGCTGAATAAATGCATTCGACAAACAAGAAAAGTACAAAACTCCTCATCTGCTGGAAAGCAGAGCGAGACAGAAAGAAGCCTTTAAATGAAACGCTGCTCTCAGACGGCAGAGACTACACAAACATGTAGAGCATTTCTCTTGTTTTCCAGTACAGACATCTAAACGCTGTTAAAGCATGGTGGAGTTACTGTAGACGTCCTCAATTCATTAATAATCATCCAAATAATCAAGTCTGAAAGTGTGTGAATAAAACACAAAATGGACACTGGGTAAAGACTGATTCAGTAAATCAGAATCAAGATCCTTTTTCTTACATCATGTTGGAATATTTTGTCCGATATGTATTTTGCATTAGAAAATATTTTACAAGGGGGCCTCAGTGGTAAGCACTGTGGCCTCACAGCAAGAAGGTCACTGGTTCGAGTCCCGGCTGGGTCAGTTGGCATTTCTGTGTGGAGTTTGCATGTTCTCCCCGTGTTCGCGTGGGTTTTCTCCGGGTGCTCCGGTTTCCCCCACAGTCCAAACACATGCGCTATAGGGGAATTGATCAACTAAATTGGCCGTAGTGTATGAGTGTGAATGAGTGTGTATGAGTGTTTCCCAGTACTGGGTTGCAGCTGGAAGGGCATCCGCTGTGTAAAACATATGTTGGATAAGTGGCGGTTCATTCCGCTGTGGCGACCCCTGATGAATAAGGGACTAAGCCGAAGGAAAATGAATGATTTTAGACAGCGATGGGTATTTGATTGCAAGTCACAAACACTTGTCAAGCCTATATATTTAATTAAAATGTAAAGTAATGAGAGAAATGTTTGTAAATAAATTATAATTAATGTAAAGAATTTAAATTTCTAGTAATTTTGTGTGTAACTGTACGTCATTAAAGTTTACAAGTGGTGCAATAACTCCAGTAACACACTATGAAGGGTTCGATAAAATAACTTAAGCATCTGTAGACATTTGCAATGGAAAACAGGCACAGACACACGTCTTCTTTTGCAGTGAATAAGAAAAGAGCACTTTGAAGGAAACACTATGTGCATATAAAAACAGCTGAGCGTCCTCAGAGATTGTCTTGCTGGAGGAGTGTGTCTTCACACTTCAATATATGCTTTTCTTACTTAGAGTTTGTGTCTTGTTTTTAGTCCAGATATCTACAACTGAAATCAAGAAGCATTTTGAAGACGAGCACTAATTATTGTGTTGTTTTTAGTAATGAAGTGAGTTTTTTTCCTAAAACAAGCATAATAATCTTATTCCAAACTGAAACCAATATTATATTTAGTTTACCCCATTGGTAGATTATTTAGGTTGTTTAACCCTTGTGTATTGTTCAAATTGACCCCCCTTTGGTGATGTTGGGGGCTGTTTTTGCCCCTTTGACTTCCATTATAGGCACATTTTTGATTGTAAAGCCATGACAGCATATAATCATGCATTCTTGATTGTTGCTGGTTGTTTCAGTTGGGAAGAGGGACAATGTGTCATTTATACTGTTGATCATCAGTTGGCACCATTAAAGCTGCTGTATGTGAGTGTTTGACTCTTCTAAAGCATAAAAACACCATCATATGTGTGCAGATATTTCAGAAACATGCTCGGTGAACATTCTTGTTTATCTGGGAAACAATGCTGGAGTCAGATATTCTGCTTTGAACATGTGTGTGACATGCCGGAGAGTCTGTCTTTTGGTCATTTAACCCACCCAATGCTAGTTTAGCTAATTATTTCCAGTTTAGCGCATTTCATTCATTCAGTCATGAAGGCTCTTAAAGCATGCGTCCGTGACTGAAATGCGACCTCCGGTGGACAGTAGCAGACTCTGAAATGAGATGCAGATTCAGAGTTCCGCATGAGGTTATTAATTAGCAAATACTATAAATATTATGAGCATAAACATTAGGTGAGCAGGTTACATTGTAACCCCGTGTCCTAACAACACGCTACATGACGAGATACGCAGTCATAAGCAATTTGGCTGTTTATTTAAATCCAGCCGTTCAGAAGCACAGAATAGTGCACTCACTGCACTCCAGCGAAATCATAAGGTTTATAATCTAATGAATGCATATTAAACCTCTTTAACATGATTAAATGTAGACGCTGACTCACTGATCTTGCACTGAGTCTCAGTTTTAGAGTTCAGCTTCAGACGGTTTACTGTATTCTCCAGATCTGAGGTGAACTATCTGCTGCTGCTTTCAGTAGTACAACAGTAAATGTGATGTAAAATGGCATTCAGACTCACATTATTAGCATTTAACACTAAATAAAGCACATGAGCTGTTCCTGAGCTGATCATTGTTTTCTGTTGTTCAGCTGTGAGAGATAGAAGCCGTTTCTAATATAATAATTTGAGGTGTTGGTTAGGACAAAAACTCTTAATATGGAGAATATTCCTTCTATCTCGTGCCAGAGAACACTATTTAATCAGCCTTTAGACTCGATCATCAGACTCACTCCTGTTGGTGTTGTCAATCTGGCAACCTGCACCTGCGTTTGTTTTATTTGTTTCATTTATTTGAACAGTACACACCCACTTTACATATACATTTGTAATTGTTTATCTATCTGCACACTTCTGATTATTAATAGCAACCTGTACATCTATCCATCTATTTTAAATCTCTGTTCATAGCTAACACAACCTGTATATAATGTTTATAGCACATCCATCTGTAAATATCGCCATAGTTTTTCTATAACTGCACTTTATAACTTATACCTGTATCCTGCACTTGCTGCTATTGCACTCCTGGTTAGACCTAAACTGCATTTCGTTTCCTTGTACTTGTACATGTGCAATGACAATAAAGTTGAATCTAATCTAATCTTTTAATCCAGGAATGCAATACTTAGTTCAACCACTGGGTGTCAAACTTGCATACTGCACCTTTAACCCTTTAGATCGGCCTGTGCTAGAGTTTCTGTCTTTTATATGGAGTTCAGTGGAGTAAAACAGCAGATTATAGTGTGTGCAGAAATACACTTACTGTGTTCTGAGAGCTGAGCTGCTTATTTTTTTATTTTCTCAAAAATATGAAGGTGTGTATCTCTTATGCTGTGTTCACACCAGACGTGGCAAGCGCAGATAAATCGCGCTATTTGCGCGTAAATAGTCGCGTGAACATTTTGAGTTCACTCAAAATGCGTGATGGGCGGGGCTTCTGTCTGCCCGGTGACTCTAGCTTTGTTGCTAAATGGTTAACATGGATTTTATTGACAGAATAGCTGTGTTTATGTGCTTTATGAAGGCTGAAATACAGCATCGATTCGTTTGGAGCAGTGTCTGAGTCCACTAGATCCTTTCAGAGGTGCAGCAGCTCTGTGTTCATCAAGACCTCCAGAAAATATACCTGGATGATGGAGGCTTCCGACTGAGCCCACCCCAGTTTGATGAGCTGTTGTCCGGTGTCGGCAAGAGGATTTCCCCCAGAACACTAACAACAGGCGCTACGTCATAATCACGCCCCTACAAGAGCAAGCTCCTGATTTGTTAACGCGGCGCGAATGTCCACTGAAGTTCAGATTTTTTAACTCGAGCAATTTGCGCAAAACGCTCAACTCTCGCCGCTTCATTCGCCTGAATCACATCATTCGTGCTGCCTCTTTCGCACGTATCGCACCGCAGGATGTCTATTCTTTGCTAAGTCTTTGCTTTGACTTAACATGTAAATCACCCACACTTGACGCTTCTTCCGCGTCACACTCACACACACTATACTTCATATAAAGGCCAGAAACTAAGCTTGTTTTTTTGCACTGTAACTAATAATCAACATTAAAAATGACAAATTGTACCTCCACCCATCTGGGAAAACCAGCAATCAAGAGTGCATGATTATCTGCTGTCATGGCTTTGCAATCAACAAATGTGATTATAATGAAAGTCAATGGGGTAAAAACAGCCCTCAACATAACGAAAGGGGAGTCAATTTAGTCAATGCACAGGGGTTTAAAATGCCACTCTATAATACTGTTGTGTTGACGCAGGCGGCTCTGAGGAAGGAGTTGTCTCAGTACATGAGCATTAGCGACTCCATGTACCACAGTCCCTCGAAACGGCACCAACTCGTGTGTCAAAATAAGATTTGTCAGCAAAAATCATTCAATTTACTTAAACACAGAGGAAGTTGATGCCAACATAAGACTCAAAATCAACCCAGAGTGCATGAAAACAACCCAACAGCACACAAGGTTAATTTTAACGCATTATTTCTGGAAACAGGGCGACTCAGTGGCTCAGTGGTTAGCACTGTCACCTCATAGCAAAAAGGTCACTGGTTTGAGTCCCAGCTGGGTCAGTTGGTGTTTCTGTGTGGAGTTTGCATGTTCTCCCTGTGTTGGTGTGGGTTTCCTCCGGGTGCTCCGGTTTCCCCCACAGTCCAAACACATGCGCTATAGGGTAATTGATCAACTAAATTGGCCGTAGTGTATGAGTGTGTGTGTGAATGAGTGTGTGTGTGAATGAGTGTGTATGGGTGTTTCCCAGTACTAGGTTGCAGCTGAAAGGGCATCCCGCTGTGTAAAACATGCTGGAATAGTTGGCGGTTCATTCCGCTGTGACTCTGACATAGAGACTATGCTGAATAAATAAGAACGTTTCACTCTAGAAAACGCTTCTTGATTTCAGAATCTCTCGCTTACTAGAAACCAGACCCAAACGTGTGAAAAGCATGTCTGTGTGTGTGTGTTCACTGTGCGCTGGACCTCTTGGCGTGCAGCATCTCGATCAGCAGGTTGTTGCAGGGCACTTCTCCACACAGGTGTTTGTAGCAGAGGAAATCTTCGGCCTCTGCGCTCAGCGAACGCAGCTCGGGCAGCCGCAGGATCAGCTGACTGAAGCGCTCCACACACTGCGGGTACGAGAAGAGTGTGTACTCCAGCAGAGCCCCGTTCACCTGCTCCTGAACGCTCTCCACAAACTGCGGGTTCTCCAGGAGCTTCACATCTGAGGACACACACAAACACAGGTATTCATCATCATCATCATCATCATCACATCTCAGATTAGACATTTATTCAATCAGTCAGTGTAGCAGAATCAGAAAGAGCTTTGTTTTCTGCGATGTACATATCAGGTACAGGTGAAGTCAGCATTATTCACCCTCCTTTTCTTTTTTTTAATATTTCCCAATTGATGTTTAACAGATGCAGGAATTTTTCACAGTATTTCCTATATTATATTTTCTTCTGGAGAAAGTCTTATTTGTTTTATTTCCCACAGCGCCTGCCTTGCATGTATGCACATGCATTTATACTTCTGTGTGCTGTTTGTGTTGCTCTGCAATAACACTTCTGAAATGCAGGCGGACGTGCAACAACTTTATTCATAAGGTAAACACAAAACATCTGCAGCTCCTTCACGGGACTCGACACTTGTAAACACTCGCTCTATCAGGCTCACAGCTCTCCGCATCATCCACACTTGTCAGCGCTACCAAGTGGACCAATCACAGAGCTTGCGCTACGTGTCGTTGCGATGAGTAGTTACACGTGACGCAGAAGTATAAATCAGCCTTTACACTGCCAAATTTTTTTTCCTTTTTATATATTCAATATAAGCATTTAGTATATATATATTCAATAAGTATTACTGAATATATGTTTAAGAGAAGCATTTTTTGCAGTGTAGAACAAAACTACATAACTGAAATCTACAAAATGGCATCTACATACCTGATATCTACATCTGATAAACGACATGCCTGATATCAACATACCTGAAAATGAAGGTCTTTCTGATGCTGTTCACACCAGGTGTGGCATGTGCAAATAAATCACACTATTTGCGCATAATTAGGCATGTGAAAATTGAGTTTGCATGTCAAATTCCCATCACAATATTCAAATTCCCATCACAGTATTCAAATTCGCTTCACAATATTCAAATTCACTTAATTCGCGTGTCAAATTCACTTCACAATATTCAAATTCACTTCACAATATTCAAATTCGCTTCACAATATTCTAATTCACTTCATGATATTCAAATTCGCTTCACAATATTCAAATTCGTTCGATACTCAATTTCGCTTCACAATATTCAAATTCGCTTCACAATACTCAAATTCACTTCACAATACTCAAATTCGCTTCACAATATTCAAATTCGCTTCACAATACTCCAATTTGCTTCACGACACTCAATTTCGCTTCACAATATTCAATTTCGCTTAACAATATTCAATTTCGCTTCACAATATTCAAATTTGCTTCACGATACTCAATTTCACTTCACGATACTCAATTTTGCTTCACAATATTCAAATTCGCTTCACAATATTCAAATTCGCTTCACAATATTCAAATTCGCTTCACAATATTCAAATTCGCTTCACGATACTCAATTTCGCTTCACGATACTCAAATTTGCTTCACGATACTCAAATTCGCTTCACGATACTCAAATTCGCTTCACAATACTCAAATTCGCTTCACAATACTCAAATTCGCTTCACAATACTCAGATTCGCTACACAATATTCAAATTCGCTTCACAATGCTCAAATTCGCTACACAGTATTCAAATTCGCTTCACGATATTCAAATTCGCTACACAATACTCAAATTCGCTACACAATACTCAAATTCGCTTTACAATACTCAAATTCGATTCACAATATTCAAATTCGCTTCACAATACTCAAATTCGATTCACAATATTCAAATTCGATTCACAATATTCAAATTCGCTTCACGATATTCAATTTCACTTCATGAAATTCAAATTCACTTCACAATATTCAAATTCCCATCACAATATTCAAATTCCCATCACAGTATTCAAATTCGCTTCACAATATTCAAATTCACTTAATTCGCGTGTCAAATTCGCTTCACAATATTCTAATTCACTTCACAATACTCAAATTCGCTTCACAATATTCAAATTCGCTTCACGATACTCAATTTCGCTTCACAATATTCAAATTCGCTTCACAATACTCAAATTCGCTTCACAATATTCAAATTCGCTTCACAATATTCAAATTCGCTTCACGATACTCAATTTCGCTTCACAATATTCAAATTCGCTTCACAATACTTAAATTCGCTTCACAATACTCAAATTCGCTTCACAATATTCAAATTCGCTTCACAATATTCAAATTCGCTTCACAATACTCAGATTCGCTACACGATATTCAAATTCGCTTCACAATATTCAAATTCGCTTCACGATACTCAATTTCGCTTCACAATATTCAAATTCGCTTCACAATACTTAAATTCGCTTCACAATACTCAAATTCGCTTCACAATATTCAAATTCGCTTCACAATACTCAGATTCGCTACACGATATTCAAATTCGCTTCACAATGCTCAAATTCCCTACACAATATTCAAATTCGCTTCACGATATTCAAATTCGCTACACAATACTCAAATTCGCTACACAATATTCAAATTCGCTTCACAATACTCAAATTCGATTCACAATATTCAAATTCGCTTCACAATATTCAAATTCGCTTCACAATACTCAGATTCGCTACACGATATTCAAATTCGCTTCACAATGCTCAAATTCGCTACACAATATTCAAATTCGCTTCACGATATTCAAATTCGCTACACAATACTCAAATTCGCTACACAATATTCAAATTCGCTTCACAATACTCAAATTCGATTCACAATATTCAAATTCGCTACACAATATTCAAATTCGCTTCACAATACTCAAATTCGATTCACAATATTCAAATTCGCTTCACGATATTCAATTTCACTTCATGAAATTCAAATTCGCTTCACAATATTCAAATTCGCTACACAATATTCTACTCTTCCTGGATGATGGAAGCTTTCAGCGGTGCTTCAGACTGAGCCCAGCCCAGTTTGATGAGCTGTTGTCGGCAAGGGGATTTCCCCTCAGGACACCAAGAACAGGCACTATGTCATAATCATGCCCCTACAAGAGCAAGCTTCTGATTGGTTAGCACGGCACTAATGTCCGCAAAATGCTCAACTCCCGCCACTTCGCACCGCCTCATTAGCGTGAATCGCACCGCAGGATGTCTAATCGCGTCTTTGCATTGACTTAACATGTAAATCACTCGCGCTTGATGCTTCATCCGCATCTGGTGTGAACGCACCATGATACTGATATATTGTATTACTGAATATATGTCTATCAGAATTAGGAACAGCTTTATTTTCAGGTATGTTGTTTATCAGATGTAGATATCGGGTATGTAGATGTTTTACACGTCAAAAAAAAAGCTTTTCTTACCTAGACGTATAAAACTAACAAAAAGGGCATCTGCTGAAATATATATAAAACATATGCTGGAATAGTTGGCGGTTCATTCCGCTGTGGTGACCACTGATAAATAAGAGACTAAGCCGAAGGAAAATGAATGAATGTATATTTATTCAGAAACACTTGCTAATAGCGACACCGGTGGCCATTAAGTGAACTGCAGCTAGAAATATACAATATTCCTCAACCTACAAGAAAAAAAAATATTGATTATTATAAGTTATAGAGATTATAGTACATATATAAATCTGTCTGTATAAGACTTGTTTCACTGAAGAGAAATCAACCTAGAAAGATAAGGAAGGTTTCATTACTGTGTTTTTATTGTTAAATTGTGAGCAGCTTGAAACAACATTAATACAGATCACCCTTTTAAACAGACAGCTTGCTCTGTTATACATCTTTTAGAGGTAAATAAGGTACAAATGTTGTCATTTTTAATTCTGCTCCATTGACAAGCTGTTGTTACTCATTTTTTCTCTGTGTGTGACAAAGCCATTAACGGAGCACTTTAAAGCATTAGCGGAGCTCATCAGGAGAGCCATTCACACACTAATTAAAATGTTGAATAATCTTTTCACTGTGTCTGAAGGACATAAATGACTCAAAGCTGCGCACATTTGGCCAAAGAATGAAGAAAATCAATGCGAGCGAGTGTGTGTGTGTGTGTGTGTGTGTGTGTGTGTGTGTGTGTGTGTGTGTGTGTGTGTGAGAGAGAGAGAAAGAGCAAATGACAAATTCTTCAGCTTTCAACACGTCTCTCTGCTTTCAGATGTTTGTTTCTTGTGCCTCGCCAAACTGTAATTGGACATTTCCAGGAACGCTTTCAGATAGTGCTGAATTTATGTGTGTGAATGTTTATGAATTATTGCATTTGGGATATAATCATTATAGTAAGTGGCTTATAAAATCAGAGTATGATGAAGAGACAAACATTGCAGCAGAATGATCTTTCAAACCTGATTTATGTCTTGTGAATCTTATTTTTTCCATGAAAATAAAAGTGATGATAATTATAAAACCAAACTGGGAAACATTTATATGCATTGCTCTTATTTATTAACCTTTATTCTAAGAATTGATCATTTTTTGTACTTAAATTTTAATGTTTATTTCATCGTGTTCCTTGCTGTTTTTGTTGTAACCATTTATAAAATTTTCATTCATTCATTCATTTTCTTTTCGGTTTAGTCCCTTTATTAATCTTGGGTCACCACAGCAGAATGAACCGCCAATTATCCAGCATATGTTTTAAACAGCGGATGCCTTTTCAGCTGCAACCCATCATTGGGAAACAAGCATTCACACACACTCCGAACAATTTAGCTTACCCAATTCACCTATAGCGCATGTGTGGGGACTGTGGGGAAATGCCAACTGACCCAGCAACCTATTTGCTGTGAAGCGATCGTGCTATCCACTGCGCCACCGTGACGCCACAATTTACTAGCAATTTCTGAATAAAAATTGGTGTAAATTCCAATTGTTTTTAAGGTAGTTATTTCCAGTGTTTACATCATTCATTCATTTTCCTTCAGCTTAGTCTCTATTTCAGAGGTCGCCACAGCGGAATGAACCACCAGCTATTCCAGCATATGTTTTACACCAGGGGTGCTCAACCCTGTTCCTGGCGATCGACATTTCAGCTCCAACCCTGATCAAACACACCTGAACCAATTATTTAGAACGTGAGGAGCACTTGATAATTACAGGCAGGTGTGTTTGATAAGGGCTGCAACCTAGTACTGGGAAACACCCATACACAGACTCATACACTACAGCCAATTTAGTTCATCAAATCCCCTATAGCGCATGTGTTTGGACTGTGGGGGAAACCGGAGCACCCGGAAACTCCAGACAGAAATATCAACTGACCCAGCCGGGACTCGAACCAGTGACCTTCTTGCTGTGAGGCTACAGTGCTAACCACTGAGCCACCAAACTCCACTGTGTTATAAATTGTTTGTTTTTTAGTGTAATAAGTTACCATTTAAATTGATGAACATTAGTTAATATGATTTAATGTTTTCGATTTATTTTAGCACATTATGAAATAAATTAGATAGCGACCTACAGCAAATGTAACTTTCAGCCCACGGCTCTCAATGATATTTGGTTTTTGGCCCTTAATAGGGGTGTAACGGATCACGGTTGATGAGTGATTCTTACAGATCACAACCCACGGTTCGAAACTTGTGACCCACGGACTAATACATTCCTCTTACTTGTAGTTTAATCTGAAATTTGTAAAGATCGCAGAAGAGATCGCCTCTCGCATCATTCAAATCACATGTATGAAAGCATTTAGGCTTTCCTGTAAAATATAATGATGACAGAAGAAGTTTGTGGTGGGTTTTTGGGCATGTAGTGGGTTTCTTAGGTTATTAAAGGTGTTTTCTGTCACTAGTTTAGCCTGCATTAATGCATTCAGTGTAAGCTGCACGATTAATCATTAGAAGATCGGGATCTCAACACACACGCAACATAAATTATAAATGATGGTGATTTGCATATGTTTATTAATCCTTCAAATCGCTGCATTTAAATGTGTGTTTGAAAAACGCAAAAAAAAAAAAAATCAAGAAAGAGATTCACAAATAACACATAATTACTGGGAGAACAGCTTATGGTTAAGATAAAACAACTGATGTTAAAGATTAAAATTACCTTCATATGCATTTAACCTGATGCTCAAAAATGAAAGTTGTAGGCAGCAATTACATTATTTAACCAGTAGGTGGCGACAACCAGCCATCAAAAATATGCCACTGAATAATTCTTCAACAATGATCATCTAGCAATGAAACATGAAGATTTATGAGTGAAAAACTGACTAATTTATTGAAAATGAGACTAAAATAAATATGGGCTGTACAAATTATACTGTCAGATTTCTACATTTAGTGTTATCAGCAACAGTGAATTTTTCACAGAATATTTTACTATTTATTTTTATTCAGCTGATTATTTCTTCATTTTATTTGTAATAAAATTACAGCTTCAGCTGTTTGTTAAAACCAAAAGTGTCTTGCAGTGCTGTTTGTGTAATAAACGGAAAGCAAATTACTTTAGTCTCCTCCCCTTTTTTGTAGATCCAAAAAATGTTTCGATCCGTGATTTAAAAAAATCATAACGTGATACAGACCGTGAGATTTGTGATCCGTTACACCTCTAGCCCTTAATATGAAAGCGTTTGGCCACCCCTGGTTTAGCGTTTCTAGCTTGAAGTGTGAGTGTGTGTTGCAGTGAGACTCACTGGGGTTGAAGAGGATGAGGAACTTCAGACAGGCCATCTCTCTGCTGTCCACCTGCAGCAGCTGGAGCCGGCGGGACAGATCCTGCCCTCGCTCAACCATGCTGGACAGAGGAGGACCAGCGTCCAATACGGCTGACAGCTCCACCTGCAGCACACACACACATGCCTGATTCACACATGCTCCATCTGCAGGGGGGGGGGGGGTGTGCATTTACAGTTGAAGTTAGAGTTATTCACCCTCCTGTGAATTTCTTTTTCTAATATTTCCCAAATGATGTTAAACAGATTCAGGAATTTTTCACAGTATTTCCTCTAATAATTTTTCTTCTGGACAAAGTCTTATTTGTTTTATTTCGGCTAGAATAAAAGCAGTTTTTAACTGTTTTAAAGCCATTTTAAGCTCAATATTATTAGCCCCCTTCAGCAATATTAGTTTTGGATTGTCTCCAGAACAAACCACTGTTATACAATGACTTGCCTAATTACCCTAACTTTACCCTAATTACCCTAGTTAAGCCTTTAAATGTCACTTTAAGCTGAATACTAGTGTCTTGAAGAATATCTAGTCTAATATTATGTGCTGTCATCATGACAAAGATAAAAGACATCAGATATTAAAACTATTATGATTAGACATGTGCTGAAAAAATCTTCTCCGTTAAACAGAAATTGGTGAAAATATATAGAGGGAGGGCTAATTATTCTGATATCAACTGTATCTTCAAGTGCTTACCATAACATATTGTTTCTCTATTTCTAATGGGTTAGGTTGTAATAACTCCCCAAACCCTTTTCACCATCTTTATGAATGAAATGCCTACATCCAATCAGCTCGCAGTAAAAAAAAAAACAAGCCACGCCCACTGTTTTCTCAATGAATATTCCTTTTCTTTAGGAACCGCATCACAATATGAAAAAGTTTCCTCTGAGCTTCATGTGGACTTTAAACTTATTTTTCGGTGTGAATGAGTCCTAACGCCCGATTCACGGTGCATCAGCGTCAAAGCTTCCCATTCACTGAGAATGGGTGACGTAGTGGGCATTGCTAAGCCTATTTTAGGCTATTTTATTTCTACTCAGCCCCCCTAAAACTTTTGCGATTAGCTCATAAACTACACTAAATTATCGCCTCTGTCCCCTTTAAATTTGATAAGAAAACTGCAGCAGAATTCGTCTCCTCCCCGTCTTTAATTTAATCAGCAAGCCACAGCGGTGCAGAGCACAAGGTGTGTGTTTCTCCATAGATTGTTATAATATCTGCAGGTCTTTGCTATAGATATACGTGCATCACTTGTACTCCAATGTCATGGAGGAGCAATTGGGTTTCACATCAGTTTCCTGTGCTCACCTCAATAACCCCAGATGTTTCCTCCATCAAAAATGAAACTCATTTCGCTAATTTATTTCAAATGAACTATGAATATAAAACACATTACAGTGCATGTGACATTAACTATACCATACAGTCAAGCACAGGATTAAACACTGTGACAGAACCACTCCGTGAATGCACTTATTTAACTGACAGCTGACAGAGATACAGAGAAACATCATGTGTTGTCTTAAATTAATAAAAAATATTTATTGTTTATTATTATTACTCAAATCATAAAATATGTGAATTAGCCTGTAGGTTATATATATATATATATATATACACACACATACATACACACAGTTGAAGTCAGAATTATTCGCTCCCCCTTTTAGTTTTTTTTTTTTTTCCCCAAATGATGTTTAACAGAGCAAGGAAATTTTCACAGTATGTCTGATAATATTTTTTCTTCTGGAGAAAGTCTTATTTGCTTCATTTCGGCTAGAATAAAAGCAGTTTTGAATTTTTTAAAAGCCATTTTAAGGTCAATATTATTAGCCCCTTTAAACTATTTTTGTTTTTGGATTGTCTCCAGAACAAACCATCATTATACAATAACTTGCCTAATTCCCCTAACCTGCCTAGTTAACCTAATTAACCTAGTTAAGCCTTTAAATGTCACTTTAAGCTGTATAGAAGTGTCTTGAAGAATATCTAGTCAAATATTAGGTGCTGTCATCATGGCCAAGAAAAAAGAAATCAGTTATTAAAACTATTATGTTTAGAAATCTTCTCTCCGTTAAAAAGAAACTGGGGGAAAAAATAAAAAGGGGGGCTAATAATTACATATATATTTTAACCTCATAAGGAGCTGAGCCCTCCTAAAATTAAAATCCTAAAATCGCCCCATGGTGACGTCAAGCGCTGGCGAACTAAATTGTGGTTGCTTACTGCAGAAGTTGTAAATTCTCAACCTTTCAAGTGCCACAGAGGCTTGCAATGTTTTGAGCCACTTGCAGTGTTGTGTGAATTACTTCAAAACAGTAAATAAATACAGTAACACTGTACACGAAGGTTCCATTAGATAATGCTAGCTAACATATTAAAGGGGTGGTCCAGAGTGTATTTTTAAGACTTGGTTGTGGTTATAAGATGTGCTCATGCTTCACTTGTAGGTTATTTGTTCATTTATCTTACTTTGATTATATACAGCTACTCAGCTAACATGAACACCACTGTCATATTTCCTAGCTCCTTCGAAAGCCCCACCCTCAAGAGGCTCTGATTGGTCAACTAACATAATTGTTTATGTTCACACAGATAAATTACACATGAACTAAAGTTTAAAATATGATATCACAGTGGACCACCCCTTTAAATATATACACTTACCGGCCACCTTACTAGTAGCAGGTTGGACCCCCTTTTGCCTCTAGAACTGCCTTAATCCTTCATGGCGTAGATTCAACAAGGTACTGGAAATAATCCTCAGAGATTTTGCTCCATATTGACATGATAGCATCAGATTTGCACATCCATGATGCCAATCTACCGTTCCACCACATTCCAAAGATGCTCTCTTGGATTGAGCTCTGGTGACTGTGGAGGCCATTTGAGTACAGTGAACTCATTGTCATGCTAAACTTTTCAAGCGCCATCAGCCAGTCAGATCGCTTTATGCAAATACCCCAGCTCATACAGTAGCCGATTGCGGTCTAATTTCATTGGCTGATGCTGCCATGATGATCACGTCAGCCACAACTTCAGACACGCCCTCCGTCAAGCATTGAGGCTGACGCCCCGTGTGAATCAGGCATAATACAGTACACACTGAAGAAGGAGCATGTGTGAAACATGTTGATGATGTATATGCAGATGCTCACCTCCTGTCCTGTGATGAGCAGCAGGCTGCCGTCTCTCCCATGATGCACCTGTCTGCAGATGTGATCCAGAAGCAGCAGCTCGCTCCAGCAGTTGTGCAGCAGACGCATCTGATCGCCCACCTGAATCACAAATCAACACTTATGATCAACAACACAGTCTTATGATTCTCATATAGAGCAGAATATTATACAAGTGAATACAATTCAAGTCAAAAATATTATTCAAAATGTTTATGGCATTATTGCTTTAATAATGAGTTTCTTTAGTCTTATATCATAATTCACTAGTTATTTCGCAAGATACTAGTATTCAGCTTAAAGTGACATTTAAAGACTAGGGTGATTAGGCAAGTCATTGGACAACACTGGTTTGTTCTGTAGACAATAGAAAGAAATAACCCACATGAGCAAAAATACTATAGTAATTTATAGTAAATACAACAGTGTTATGGTGGCGCAGTGGTTAGCACTGTTGCCTCACAGCAAGAAGGTCACTGGTTCGAGCCTCGGCTGGATCAGTTGTCGTTTCTGTGTCGAGTTTGCATGTTCTCCCCGTGTTAGGGTGGGTTTCCTCTGGGTGCTCCAGTTTCCCCCACAGTCCAAACACATGCGCTATAGGGAATTTGTGTATGGGTGTTTTCCAGTACTGGGTTGCAGCTGGAAGGACATCCACTGTGTAAAACATATGCTGGGTAAGTTGGCGGTTCATTCCGCTTACTCTTTACCAGAAGTGCCATGGGATTATTAATGAGCACAGGGAGTCAGGACCTCAGTTTAACATCTCATCCGAAAGATGACGCTCACTGACAGTGTAGTCTCCCCTTCACTATACTGGGGCATTAGGACTCACACAGACTACAGGTTGAGCGCCCCCTGCTGGCCTCTCTAACACCACTTCCAACAGCAACCTAGTTTTCCCATGTGGTCTCTCATCCAGGTACTGACCAGGCTCAGCCCTGCTTAGCTTCAGTGAGTAACCGGTGTTGGGCTGCAGGGTGATATGACTGTGATTATACTATTTATTATAATATACTATTTACTACAATTAATGCAAAGTAATACTACAGTACGCTGTAAATACAGTAATATATACAGTATAATACACTTTAATATAGTATGGGTGAAAAACTGTACTATACTATAAATGACTTTTTGATGTGTTTTTTCATGTGGGAAAATTCAATAAAAAAAGTATATATATATATACAGTGTTGGGGAGTAACGGAATACATGTACCGGCAGTTCGTATTTAGAATACTATTCATGAGTAACTGTATTCCGTTACAGTTACTATTTTTAAACAGGGTATTTAGAATACAGTTACTTTCCTAATACCATTGGAATACTACAGGCGATGCGTGTCTGGCCCATAATAATATTACTAAATTGCCGCCGAAACCACAGAAACAGAAGCTACACTCCCGACTGCAATCACCAGCGTTAACTCAGTGAGACTCACGCAAATGACCCTGTCCTCACGCTCTCACGCCACACCTTCAATTCCTCACGCAACACAAAGGACGATCGCAAACAGCGAACAACCGGACAACAACCATGATTTTCAAATAAACTGCTTTTTTTTGCCGTTATTGTTCGTGAATTCGCTGCTTGATGTTACGTTTGCGCTTTCAGAGGTTTCGTTTACGCTCAAAGCCCTCTTCATAAAGTACAACGCTACATCCTGTAGAGCGACTCTTCAGCCAGGGAGGACTCATTTTTACTCCTCATCGCAACAGAATGACAGATAAGCACTTCGAAATGTCTCTATTGCTGCACTACAACCGCCTTTACTTGTCTGTTGATTAGGAAAGCATAGGTAGTTAGGTGCTGTAGATAGGTGGCTACTGGCTAATATGTTTGACTTCAAAATGAACAAGTTTTGTTTTATGTTTACATTTTTGTAAAGCGAACACATTTTGCATTCTGCTAATATTTGCAATATTGTTCTTAGGTGAGAAGTTTTCATAATAGAAATTAAAATGTTGGATAGAACCTGTTACATTATCTTGGTTTTACATAAACTATTATGAAGTTTTTCTTTTCTTGTATACCTGATATTTTTCTGTGCAGACTGTGAAATACAAAGGGTAAGCAAAATGCTTATTATATACATATACTGTATATTACAGAGTGTAATGCTGTCTATGTTCAAGCACTTTTTATCTTTATTACAGAAACAGAAATTGAATTTGTTGACACTTTATTAAATAAACTTTATTTAATAAACATAATTATAGTGTTTTATTTATTTTTCCCTGTCAGTCAATAATGTTTAGCATTAGAGGCCCTCTGTTTTCCTGCAGAAATTGCTACCAATGCATAGTGAGACATTTAATAGACTTGAAGGCTGTTTTCAAGGGGAGTATTCCAAGTGTTTAGAATACAGTACCAGGATTAAGCAAAGTAACGGAATACATTACACAATACATTTTAAAGCAGGTATTCTGTATTCTGTAACTAAATACATTTACAAAGTATTTTCCCCAACAGTGGATATATATATATATACACACACACACACACACACACACACACACACAGTCAAGCCCAAAATTAATAATATCACTAGGGTATGAATAATTTCGGGCTTGACTATATATTATGACAAAGAAAAAAAAACTTTTATTTTGGATGCAATTAATCTTTGCCCACAGGCCCGGATTAAGAATTCAAAGGCCCCTGGGCACACTGTCTTGTTGGGCCCCCTACCCGGCCGCACCCTTATAGTTGAATTAAAAAATAAGAATAAAGTTATATTTTTTAATAAAATGAATCTATAATGTATTGCCCGCACTTTTAAAATAAATGATATACAGTACATATATTTATAGTCTACAGAGATTTTACTTATTTAAAAAAGATTTAAAGCACACTTTGACAAAAAAATACTAATAAAATTAGTGAAAATTAATGTTTTTTAGTATGTTCAAGTTCACTGAAGCAGTACTAAAATATATATTTTAACTGATATTCGTTGTAAATACAAATAAGTTATATTAAGATGTCGTCAACATTTAACACCAGGTCGAAAATAACTTTATAGATTATTTAAAATAACCATTCAGATGCTGTTTATACACATATGAAATAAGCTAAACCTTATTAAATACCCACGAGCCACTTGTGACTTTATATCATATTTTTATTTTTAAACAAAAATATTTATTTTCTATTAAAAATAAATGTATTTCCAATCTGATATGTAATGGGGGAAAAAGACGAACGAGTTCATCAGACGCTGGATTCGAACCGATGATCCATCGCATCAAAACATGTTGCCATGCGCTTTACTAGCTACGCCACTCATGCTGCTATCAATTAAGTTCTTTAGGTATGTTGTCTCTGTCAATAAAATAGTGATGGGTGGAAATCGCTTAAATAACTTATTCCAACGAGGTGCGTTAATTGCACTTAGCCTAAATAGACACTCCAAAATTGCCATTTTTTCCCCCCCTCGCAGGGGCCCTGTGCTCATAATGCCCATTGGTTAATCCGGCCCTGTTTGCCCAGCACTAACATATACAGTCAAGCCAAAACAATTTCTGCCGTAACTGTGTGTATATACATATTTAATACTCCAACATGTATTCCAGCAAAACTAAAATACAATAAAAATATAACACTGAGGAAATACTGTGAAAATGATCTTTGCTCTGTTAAACATCACTTGGAAATTATAAAAAAATAAAATAAACATTTCAGACGAGGACTCATTCTTTTGTCTTCAACCCTATTCCAAAGCCTTGTCAACAATTCATCTCTCATGAAAATAAATAAAAAAGCATGTTCTGCAGTTGGTTTTCCTCTGATTGCGCGACCTCTGACCCTAAAACCCTGAGATCCAGATGAAGAGCTCAGTAGACAGACATCATAAAGCCAGAAAATCAGAGGCCTTGTGTCCGATCTGTATTTATGAGCTGCTCACACCTCCTGTCCTTCATCAAACCCTCATCTTAATCCACATACTGTAAATCACACACACACACACACACTCTCCAGATGATCCTCCACACAGCTCCATAAAACACTTTTCAGACCTGATGCAGAGTTTTGAGCTGCTGGTGTTGTGTGAATTACTTCATAAGACTAAATAAATACGATAACACGTTACAGTACTATTAGATAACAATAGAATAATATTAGATAATACTAGCATACTAATCATTCGTTTTCTTTTCGGCTTAGTCCCTTTATTAATCAGGGGTCACCACAGCGGAATGAACCGCCAACTTATCCACTATGTTTTTACGCAGCGGATGCCCTTCCAGCTGCAACCCATCTCTGGGAAACATCCACACACTCATACACTACGGACAATTTAGCCTACCCAATTCACCTGTACCGCATGTATTTAGACTGTGGGGGAAACTGGAGCACCCAGAGGAAACCCACACGAACATGGGGAGAACATGCAAACTCCACACAGAAACGCCAACTGACCCAGCTGAGGCTCGAACCAGCGACCTTCTTGCTGTGCGGCGACAGCACTACCTACTGCGCCACTGCGTCACCATATATATATATATATACTCACTGGCCACTTTATTAGGTACACCTTACTAGTACCGGGTTGGACCCCTTTTGCCTTCAGAACTGCCTTAATCCTTCATGGCAGAGATTCAACAAGGTACTGGAAATAATCCTCAAGAGATTTTTCTCCATATTGACATGATAGCATCACGCAGTTGCTGCAGATTTGTCGGCTGCACATCCATGATGCTAATCTCCCGTTCCTCCACATCCCAAAGGTGCTCTATTGGATTGAGCTCTGGTGACTGTGGAGGCCATTTGAGTACAGTGAACTCATTGTCATGTTCAAGAAACCAGTCTGAGATGATTGGCGCTTTATGACATGGTGCGTTATCCTGCTGGAAGTAGCCATCAGAAGATGGAGACACTGTGGTCATAAAGGGATGGACATGGTCAGCAACAATACTCAGGTAGGCTGTGGCGTTGACACGATGCTCAATTGGTACTAATGGACCCAAAGTGTGCCAAGAAAATCTCCCCCACACCATTACACCACCACCACCAGCCTAAACCGCTGATACAAGGCAGGATGGATCCATGCTTTCATGTTGTTGAGGCCAAATTCTGACCCGACCATCCGAATGTGGCAGCAGAAATGGAGACTCATCAGACCAGGCAACGTTTCTCCAATCTTCTAGTGTCCAGTTTTGGTGAGCCTGTGTGAATTGTAGCCTCAGTTTCCTGTTCTTAGCTGACAGGAGTGGCACCCGGTGTGGTCTTCTGCTGCTGTAGCCCATCCGCCTCCAGGTTGGACGTGTTGTGTGTTCAGAGATGCTCTTCTGCAGACCTCGGTTGTAACGAGTGCTTATTTGAGTTACTGTTGCCTTTCTATCAGCTGGAACCAGTCTGGCCATTCTCCTCTGACCTCTGGCATCAACAAGGCATTTGCGCCCACAGAACTGCCGCTCATTGGATATTTCCTCGGACCATTCTCTGTAAACCCTAGAGATGGTTGTGCGTGAAAATCCCAGTAGATCAGCAGTTTCTGAAATACTCAGACCAGCCCGTCCGGGCTCCAACAACCATGCCACGTTCAAAGTCACTTAAATCCCCTTTCTTCTCCATTCTGATGCTCACTTTGAACTGCAGCAGATCGTCTTGACCATGTCTACATGGCTAAATGCATTGAGTTGCTGCCATGTGATTGGCTGATTAGAAAGTTGTGTTAACAAGCAGTTGGACAGGTGTACCTAATAAAGTGTATATATTTTCCAACCAATTTCTAAACATAATTGTTTTAATAATGCTACAGTGCTACAATAATAACAGTGGTTTGTTCTGGAGACAATCCAAAACAAATATTGCTTAAGGGGGCTAATAATATTGACCTTAAAATGGTTTAAACTGCTTTTATTCTAGCCAAAATAAAACAAATAAAAGTTTATGCAAAAGAAAGAAAATTATACTGAATCTGTTAAACATCATTTGGGAAATATTGGAAAAAATTCACAGGAGGATGAATAATTCTGACTTCAACTGTACACAGAACTGCTGGATTTATTAACAGTATTTAAAGTAAGAACATTATCAGTAACTGTAATGAAACTTTCTAAAATTATGATTTAATTAATATTCTGAAACTCGTCACACCAAACACTTGCTGTGATGAAAAATGCGACAGGATTCCTGCACAGATTGCCATTAAGTGTCTCTGAAAGCAGTGACGTGCGTCTTCATTTTCCCGCTCGTTTCCATAGCTACAGAGGAATGCGCTGTGCAGGAAAATATTCGACGGTCATGCAGGTGTGAATGTGCGAAGACAAAAAGTGTGAAATTCTGCATGATTTGCTTGAATTGGTCAGGGCAGGCAGTCATTATTGTGTGTAATGTGTGTGGAGACGGATGATTGAGGCATTTATATGAGCTGAAGCAGACTGTACTGGTGTCCACACTGTATCTGTTTGGCAATGGCAGCAACAATGAAGCTCCTGTGATTTACTGCTCTGAACAGCAACTAAGTGTCCAGATTCTGCTCAAATTCCTCACAGGATATCAATCAGAGTCTAAACGCTGTGCTGTAAAAATGCTACGTTGTATATTTGACCCAATGTTGGACAAACCTAAATATTGGGTTAAAAATGTGGTCATACTTTACAATAAGGTTCATTAGTTAACCCATTAATGCATGAATTATGGAAAATATTATCCAGTTTTGTTTTATTTTTAGAATGTTAGTACTTTAATACGATGTTAAATTATAAATTAATTTTTATTTTTAACACACTTCAGTTTTATTTGACCCAAACACTGGGCTAAAAAATGTACTCACACTTTACACTATGGGTCCGTTAGTTAACCCTTTAATGCATGAATTGTGGATCTAGATTTCTTTAGTACTTTAATATGATGGGAAAATTTAAATCCAGTTTTATTTGACCCAAAACCTGGGTTAAAAAATGTGGTCATTTTTTACAGTACATTTCCATGGGTTAATCCAGGGGTGTCCAAACTCGGTCCAGGAGGGCCGGTGTCCTGCTGAGTTTGATTGAGTTGATTAGCTGGTTCAGGTGTGTTTGATTAGGGTTGGAGCTAAACTCTCCAGGACACCGGCCCTCCAGGACTGAGTTTGAACACCCCTGAGTTAACCCTTTAATGCATGAATTATGGAAAATATTATCTAGATTATTATTATTAATATTATTATTATTTCTTTTGAATGTTAGTACTTTAATATGATGGTAAAATTAAAATGCAATTTCACTGTTACAAAATTCAGTTTTATTTAACACAATTATTTTAAACCCAAACACTGACTTAAAAATGTGTGCTCACACTTTACAATAAGGTTGCATTAGTTTAATGCATGAATTATGAAAAATATAAACTATTTTTTTAAGTACTTTACTATGGTGGTAAAATTGAAATGGATTTTCATTTTTACACAATTCAGTTTTATTGACCCCATTTTTTTTAATCCAAACACTGGGTTAATATTTGTGGTCACACTTTACAACATGGGTGCATCAATTAACCATTTAATGCATAAATTATTAAAAACATTATCTAAATATTATTATTATTGTTATTATTTTAATGTTAGTACTTTAATACGATTGTAAAATTGAAATCCATTTTCATTTTTACAAATTTCAGTTTTATTTGACCCAATTTTTTAAACCCAAACACTGGGTTAAAGTGTGGTCACACTTTACAATATGAGTCCATTAGTTAACCGTTTAATGCATGAGTTATGGAAAATATTATCTAGATTATGTTTATTATTAATTATTATTTCATTTGAATGTTAGTACTTTAATATGGTGGTAAAATAGAAATGCATTTTCATTTTTACACAATTCAGTTTTATTTGACAATTTTTTAAAACCCAAACAGCAGGTTAAAATTTGTGGTCACATTTTACAACACTGTTCCATTAATTAACCCTTTCATGCATGAATTATGGATCTAGATATTTTTAAATACTAGTTTAAATACTAGATACTTTTAAATACATTTTTACAAAATTCTGTTTTATTTGAAACAATTTTTTAAACCCAAACATAAGGGTAAAAAAATGTGCTCACACTTTACAATAAAGTCCCATTAGTTAACCCTTTCATGCATGAATTATGGAAAACATTATCTAGACTTTATTATTATTATTTTCCTTTTGAATTTAATATAATGCTAAAATTGAAATCAATTAAAATTTTTACTAAAATTTTCCAATGGGTTAAAAAGTGTAGTTACGTTATACAATAAACTTCCATTTGTTAACCCTTGAATGCATGAATTATGGAAAATTTTATCTAGATTTGTTTTATTTTTTGAATGTTAGTACTTCAATATGGTGGTAAAATTTAAATCCATTTTCATTTTTACAAAATTCAGTTTTATTTGACCCAATTTATTAAAACCCAAAACTGAGTTAAAAAGTGTGGCCACACTTTACAATATAGGTCCATTTGTTAATGCATGAATTATGGAAATTATTATCTAGATTTATTTTTATTATAATTTACACAATTATTTTAAACCCAAACACTGACTTAAAAATGTGTGGTCACACTTTACAATAAGGTTGCATTAGTTAACCCTTTAATGCATGAATTATGAAAAATATTATCTATTTTTTTAAGTACTTTAATATGGTGGTAAAATTTAAATGCATTTTCATTTTTACACAATTCAGTTTTATTTGACAATTTTTTAAAACCCAAACAGCAGGTTAAAATTTGTGGTCACATTTTACAACACTGTTCCATTAATTAACCCTTTTATGCATGAATTATGGATCTAGATATTTTTAAATACTAGTTTAAATACTAGATACTTTTAAATACATTTTTACAAAATTCTGTTTTATTTGAAACTATTTTTTAAACCCAAACATAAGGGTAAAAAAATGTGCTCACACTTTACAATAAAGTCCCATTAGTTAACCCTTTTATGCATGAATTATGGAAAACATTATTTAGACTTTATTATTATTATTCTCCTTTTGAATTTAATACAATGCTAAAATTGAAATTATTATCTAGATTTATTTTTATTATAATTATTTTAATGTTAGTACTTTAATATGTTTGTAAAATTAAAATACATTTTCATTTTTACATAATTCAGTTTTATTTGAGTCCATTTTTTTTAAACCCAAACACTGGGTTCAGTAGTTAAACCTTTAATGAATGAATTATGGCAAATATTATCTAGATTAATATTTAAAAAAAAAAAATTATTATTGTACTTTAAAATGAAGCTAAAATCGAAATCTATTTCATTTTTACAAGATTCAGTTTTATTTAAAAATGATTGAACCATTCACATATGTGGACACCATGCGACAAAAGTGTAAAATGGGCCATAAAATCACAGCTGAACAAACCCTTTATTATGACATGTTATGCTATTTATATTAGCTCAATATAAGTATCAATAAACTTACAATATAATAACAATACAGTTTTAATAAGTAACAATGAACAACTGCATTTCTATTAACTAATTAATGTTAACATCGATATTATAATTACAATTTAATAAATGTATTGTTAATTTATTGGTTCATGCTAGTAAATGTTTGATCTATCGGAACCCTATTGTGAACGTGTCATTTAAATGTAAAGTCCCTGACAAAAATTGCATTAGGAATCACCTCGTACTTCAGTTGCTTATCAAATCTTCTGACCAATCAAACGCTCTCTAGTATCTGACATGCCCCGCCCCTTCAACACGCTATTGCTATATACACTTGAGCTGAACCCCTCTCACTTGCAGAGCTGTGATAAAAACAAAGCGCTATTGGCTGTTTTACAAAAAGGAGGCGGAGCTACTATATGCCCAACCCTCTCATTATGCACCAGTTCAAATTACATCACATATCCAACAAAAATGCATATTTCAAAGCACTTGATAGGAGTTAATAGATATTCAACCACATGTTGGGTTAAAACAACCCTCCATTTCTTTAAAAAGTAGGACTTGAACACAGATATCAGCGATACTGTGAAAATAAAACACTAACAATAGCATCTTGGTATTGGTTTCATCTATTCTGAGTGTTTTATTTTTATTGTTACTTTATATCTGTGTCTTTTTTTGTGTAAAGTGCTTGGAGAATTAATTTTTAAAGGCGCTATATAAACATAAATGATTATTATTATTATTTTTAATATCAGAACGCCCTACATCTTATCTTTACCCAGTGCATGATGTGGCGACGTTCTCCAAAATAGCGTGTTTGATTAGACACAACACTGGTTTGTCTGATGGGAGCTGTGTAAACACGCAGGGTTTGTCTTATCTGGGAGCCGTACCTTTAGTTCCTTGAAGAAGACACAGCTTCTCGCCCACTCCACGATAGAGAAGAGCGTCTGGTCGGCCATGACACACAGCAGGCTGAAGGGTCGAGATTTCTCCAGCTTTCCTCTGCCGCTCTGCTCCTGGTGGAGATACGCACAGATCTTTCCTCTCACCTGCAAACACACACACACACACACATTTCATTATTTTATTCAGAGTGACTTCACTACAGACAATGTAGTTCATCAATTCCCCTGTACCACATGTGTTTGGACTGTAGGGGAAACCGGAGCACCCGAAGGAAACCCACGCCAACACGGGGAGAACATGCAAACTCCACACAGAAACGCCAACTGACCCAGCTGGGGCTCGAACCAGCGACCTTCTTGCTGTGAGGCGCATGTGCTACCCACTGCGCCACCGTGCTTCCTGCATTTCATGTCAAATGCAAAATTACCATGTAGTATTCTTTCCATATTTTAATCTTATAATATTTTGTATTATGTCGATTGTTTTGTTCATTTCTGCACTGACACCTCGAAAGAAAGATCCACACTGATCTGCTTCATGGTTTGACTGCAGTCTCTGTTCATCTGTTATGTCTCTCTATAATGTAAGCCTATAATGCACAATTCTAGCCAACATTTTAAGCTCATAATTAATGATGAAAACAAAAGTTATTAAGGCCCAATCCCAATTCTCTTTAGCTTGAAGGCGTAGGGCTAAGGGCAAGGGGTAGATAACAATGACTGTATAAAATATGGACGACGCGACAGCGCCATTTTCCATTAAACGCTGTGAAGGAAAAAACGCCTTGTGACGGGCACAAACTGTCGTAAAAGACTGCTGGAATTGGAGCCTGGGCATGCGCAGAAGGGCTGCCTGATGGAGCCAGAGGAGGAGCTGCGGAATCAAGCTTCCAACCAAATGCTTGTACATCAAATCAGCCACACCTCTCAAACTTCTCACTTGACCGCCGGTGTCTGCACTATAACAAAGGCTCGCTAATGTACACTTTGCGCTTACATAGTAGCCTGCGTTTGCTGTTTTATCAACACAAATGGTTGTAATAACGTTAACAAAGGTGAGGTTTTATATAAGGAAGATTTCCGGGCCGCAGCGCACATCACTCGAGGGCCGATTCTGGCTCGGATGTGGCAGTGTCGGCTCGCTAACGGCCACCGCATCTGGCCTGATTGACTCGGGCTGGAATCAGGCAGTGAGTCCATAGGCATCCGAGTAGGTACAGCAGACGGAGTCGGGCCGAGGGGTAAGTCTCCGGCAGGCGAGAGTCTAGCCGGAACTGGCTCGAGTGTATTTTGCTATCTGGGTGGTTAGGAGTGTATCAACAAACTGATAAAGCCCTGACCTTACAGAATAAACAGTGTTCCACCAGATCCTGTATGTCAGAAAGTATAGTTTACTGCTGAGCAACTCATTTTATGATGGTAAAATAACACAGAAATGGAATAATAACACTTCAGTCTCCTGCCGAAGCTCAGACGTCTGCTTTGAGAAACTGTCAATCACAGCTGTCAATCACGAGGACACGCCCAGCATTAAATTACTGCTCAAAACATACTCAAAATGAAGATCTGCACCTATATCAGCTGATAACCAGTGCCTTAACTGACCAGAACCATCTTCCGGAACACTTTATTGCAAGTGTGATTAATTTTTTTATTTGGTCTCATGTCTCCTTCATTAACACGGAGGAGGCTGCAGGCTTGTGGCACACTTGGTATACACCCCTTCGAACAAAGACTTTTCAGGACCACACCCGAAACCAAGGGGTAAGAAAATCTCCCAGAATACACCAGCCACAGCTGCACCCGGAAGTCAGGAGATCCACAAATTAGTAGTTTTTGTCATTATTATGAATTTTTACAACAAACAAGCACATGTTTGAATATATTCATAACCGCGTTCATGTTTTACCGTAATGCTTTAAAAAAAAAAAAATAAATAAATAAATAAAAACAGCTAAATTTCACGATCTATATTCTCTAATCATAACTCCTGTACTGCAGTCCCACAACATTCTGACACTCGATGACACTCCAATACCCTGTCAGAAGAGTCTAGTGGCTGAGAATGAGCTTTTACAGTGTCTGCTATAATGTTAATGTTGTTTTTGGTGTGTTTACATAGATGAATATGGCCACGGTGTAAATGCGCAGTACAGTTACGATCATATTGCCACATTAGATCATTATGATAACATGATATACGCCTTCAGTGATTTCCTGGTGATAAATACCAAAAAATAACACAACTGGAATAACTACAGCAGTCACGATCATCTGATCTCATATGAAGATCGCGATGACATCTGAGGGACATCTGATTTGCTAGGGGTACATTTTGAAGCCCTTCCCCTTCCCAATGGCCCTTAAAACCGATTGTGAAGGGGAAGGGCTTCAAAATGTAGCCCTAAGAAATGGGACAGCACTAGAGCACCTGCACACGTCATCAGATGTCATCGCAAAAATAGAATTGGGATTGGGCCTATATGTCTGCTTCCTTTTTAAAAAAAACCTAATGTCATGACTAATGACCAATGTGAGGAGAGTTTTACTCTCACGTGACTTGTTTTAACTATTTTGGTCCATTTATAAAATTTGCCGTGTAAAAGCGAACCAAGAACGAAAAGAAACCTTGTAACAATTTTGATCCCCGTTTCAGAACAAAACAATCGATCTACAGGTGTGAAAGCAAACTAAAAGTCTCCATAGTCGTCTTGACAATACAAACACCTCAACGAAAACCCCGCCTCTGCTTTCATTTGATTGGAGAATGAAAAAAGAAGCACTTTTTTTGTTCAGAGTTTACCTGTTTTTCAACAGCAAAAACACAAGGCGCGCATAAGTAGCGCATAAAACGCTCACAGCTATTAGAAAACCATGCAAAAAAGGCGCTTCTCAACGCAAAAAGTTGTAATCAAGGCCCAAATATACAGATTCAAACATACAATAAATATAGAATTCTAATATACAAAACTCTTCACGCTTTTTTTTTGCCATGCAACTAGGGTTGGGCGATGTCGACCAATTTGGCATCGTACGATGTCTATTGTGAAACATCACGATGGACGATGGCATCGACGTCGAAGGCGGCAGTGAATTAATTATTTGTAGCCTACCGTTTCAACTACCTGACCCGCATGGTCTTTGTTTTACCCATAACCAAATCATAAATAAATAAAGATAAGCTACACACAAATGACCACCTGTCAATCACTTTTTCCTCGGGACTCTGGCATGAATAGGCAGAGTGATCTGTGTCGTTATAATGCCGTCCACAAACTTGGTTGGTAAAAAAGGTGCACAACCAACAGGAACCAACCAACAGTATCTGAGATTTATACTAAAATAACTAAGTACAAGCGTCAAAGTGAAAGATTGAAGCAGTGTACTGATGCTGTGACACGTTACCTGATAGATTCAAAAGACCGAAGAGTCGTCAGATAGACAAGATGAATTAAATATCAGATTTAACAACTATAGTGAGACGCCATCCAGCGGTATATCCTTGATAAACTGTCCGACGTGCACTGCTCTCTGGGGTTTTGCGCTCAAAGCACCCGCTGACTGCTGGAGCTCAGACGTGCGCATATACTGCTGAAGCATATGCCAGAGCATGTGTGTGTGTGTGTGTGTGTGGTCATGTGATGTGCGTTTTCAGCGGTATAGTGTGGAAGGAGGGCTGTTCAGAAATGCTAGGTGAATCGCCAGTGTGGACGTGGATCGTTTTGGTTCTAAAATGCCATTTTAAACTAAGACGTATTAGTGTAAACGGGGCCTGAGTGTGTGTTTTTCACAAGTGGGTTGCTGCTGCGATGGGGGCGTGGGAGAGGATCACGATGCCGGCTCAGCATCGTGATGTCTATCCGCCATCAGCGATGGCATCGAGTATCAACCCAACCAATACTTTTTTTAATGCTAACAGAGAAAGCTAAATTTGTATGCATTATTTTTGCTTCATACCTGCTCCTCATCTGGGTCGCAGCTCTGCAGCTCCAGCACCAGCGGCGGCAGTGCAGGGTTTATGGGGACACTGTGTGGCGAAGCACTCAGGCATCCGTCAGCGTACGAGTAACCCAGCGTGGAGTCCGGAGAGCTGGAGTACGCATCCGGATACTCGGCTTTGATGGATTTGGGTAGAGACGGAGCCATGTACTGGTACTGCGCCGGGAATGAGCCGTAATTCTGCAGAGCGACTCCGAGAGCGGGCGGAGCACAGTCATAGGGAGACTGCAGAGCCACAGAACCGAACTCTGTCTGTCCTGACAGCAGCGTCCCATTAGCCTCCAGTTTGAAGCCGCTAGCTCGAATTAAAGCTCGCTTCTGCTGCTTCAGGGCTCGGTCTCGCTTGTACATCGGGCCAAATTTATTTCTTCCACCTCTCATCCGGTCTGCACGCACAGCTGGGAAGACACAGAGAGAGAGAGATAAATGAAAGAGAGAGAAATAATGGATTTATGTGGTCATACTTTATGTTAAAGGCACAGAAAATTGGCAGAAAATATATATATATATATATATATATATATATATATATTTAAATTAATAATTTTAATTAAATTGAAGATAAAATAAAATAAAAAAAGTACAATAAATGAGAGAGAAATAATGCATTTATGTTAAAGGCACAGAAAATTGGTAGAAAAAATTTATTTACTCAAATTTTTTATTTACTATAAATAAATAAATAAATAATAAAATTAATTATTATAAAAATAACAAATATTTGTTTTATTGTTTATATTATATTTTTATTATAATTAATATTTTATATTAATACAAATATTATAAGAAATATATAATTTAAAGCAGGAGAGACTGCATAACAAATTCTTGTTTTTTCTGGATTAATTAGGTACAGTATGGTTTGAGTAAAAAGCTAATATTTGTTTTATTCTGAAAAAGTTTGATAAAACAAAATAAAATAAAGTATGCACAATAATATCATTGCTGTAATAAAATAAAATTTAATTAAATTAAAAATAATAATAAAAAAATAAATTATGCACAATAATATCATTGGTGTAATAAAATAAAAATAAAATATCATGGGTAAAATAAAATAAAATATCATGGGTAAAATAAAATAAAATATCATGGGTAAAATAAAATAAAATAAAATATCATGGGTAAAATAAAATATCATGGGTAAAATAAAATAAAATATCATGGGTAAAATAATATAAAATAAAATATCATGGGTCAAATAAAATAAAATAAATTAAAATAAAATATCATGGGTAAAATAATATAAAATAAAATATCATGGGTAAAATAATATAAAATAAAATATCATGGGTAAAATAATATAAAATAAAATATCATGGGTCAAATAAAATAAATTAAAATAAAATATCATGGGTAAAATAAAATAAATTAAAATAAAATATCATGGGTAAAATAAAATAAAAACTAAAAAAAAAAAAAAAAAAAAAAACTAATCATCGAAACAAATATGCACAATAACATCATGGGTGTAATAAAATAAATAAAATAAAAACTGCACAAAAATATCATGGGTAAATTAAAATAAAATCAAAAACTAAATCAAAAACAAACAAACAACAAACTAATCATCCAAACAAATATTCACAATAAAAGCATGGGTGTAATAAAATAAAATAAAATCTAATTAAATTAAAATTAAATATGCACAATAATATCATGGGTAAAATAAAATAAAAAACCAATCAAAAACAAACAAACAATAAACTAATCAGGCAAACAAATATGCACAATAATATCATGGGTGTAATAAAATAAAATAAATGTAAACCTGTATATTCCACTTTTACTGGTACTGGTGTTTGAAATGAAACTAAGCACAAGCACAAAATTACAGCAAAATTAAAAACAACAAAAAAAGTAACTAGTATCTGACCACAAACACCGAACTGTAAAAAAACGCACTAGAGCATACTCTCATAGAAAAATCAATAATAAAACAGACAAATGATGAATTCCTAAACATTATTTACATTCTGCGGATGAACTTTTCCTGAAACAACTAGAAAAGCAATTCTGTGTTATTTTCGGAGCAGCGTGATTAAAAAGCCAAATACAGCCAGGAATGCTTGGCACGGTTTACAGGGCGAAAAAGCAACTGTATCTTTCTCTTCATATGGAGATTTTCTGCTGGTTTTGTGAACTCTGAGACTAAAGTCTGCATGAATCCGCGAGTCTTATCAGCGCGTGAGGAATGTGTCACAGGCGCGCGCGGAAACAGGTGCTTCTCTGCACTCGGCCTGGGAATCACACACACACACACACACACACACACACACACACACACACACACACACACACACACACACACACACACACACACAGCCAAATACGAGACCCACGAGCCTCCAAATTAAACGCAAAATTCATTCATTCATTCATTTTCTATTTGGCCTAGCCCCTTTATTAATCGGGGGTCGCCACAGCGGAATGAACCGCCTAAACGCAAAATTATACAATTAAAACACAATGGCTGCATCTGCAAACACAAGTAGGTTCTTTTATTATTTATTATTATATTCATTCAGTGATTTCCATTCGTCTCTAGTCTCTATTTCAAAGGTTGCCACAGCGGAATGAACCACCAACTATTCCAGCATATGTTTTACATAGTGAACGCCCTTCCAGCCGCAACCCAGTACTGGGAAACACTCATTCACACACACACTCATACACTACGGTCAATTAAGTTTATCAATTCCCCTATAGCGCATGTGTTTGGACTGTGGGGGAAACCGGAGCACCCGGAGGAAACCCACGAGAGGACATGCAAACTCCACACAGAAATGTAAAGCGGCCCAGCCAAGAAGGCACAAGCCAGCGACCCTCGTGCTGTGAGGTGACAGTGCTGCCCTATGCAATTTCAAATGCAGCCAATATACTTTCATAAATGGCTGTAAAACATTATAACACATTTAACCAAAAGGTTTACTGCCTAGTGTGAAAGATGTATTACTGTGTTAAGCCTGGAAAAAAATATGCATATTCATTTTTATTTGGGTTTTGAATCTATAATGAGTGAATGGCATTAGTGATGCTTCTTCCAGAACATCATTTAATAACTCTTTGCAGCAGGTTGTCCTTAGTGAAACTCTTATCATCTAAAAATGAACAATAGATCTGCTAATATCAGCATTTACTAGTCCAATATTAAAACCAAATGTTGCATGAGTTACTGCAGTGTGAGCTAACATTAACAAATGTTCAAAAATGCTAACTGAGTATAGCTAAATGGTCAAATAATATCTCTTACAAATTAAATATATATATATATAGAGAGAGCATTTTACTTTGCGGAAAGTGTCAGAGGTCAGAGATATTTCAATCTACTTTCACCTGATATGATAAAACAGAATTATTCCACCAAATAAATCTTACCTCCTGTGTTTATGATGGAACAATTAAAATAAATATCCCATAAACCAACTTTTGGCAACTTTTTTTTTTATTTTACGAAAAGAAAAATGCTATAAATGACTATTTTTATGTCATATTTGGATGTTTTAGCAAATCTTACGAAATGCTGAATTTTCAGGTACGCTCTTTTTTATTTTTATTTTTTTTTTTACTCTTTACAGTGTTTTGTTTATCATTTATACAGTTTTTACTAAATAAAAGTCCTCATAATACATGATATGATCATGTAATATAGCATTGCACTGCAATACAATCAATGCACTTAAGAACATTTCATTTTCCACAAGAACAAATACTATTGTGGTTTATAGTAAACACTTCATTGTTTTACTATAGTAAAGCACTTGGATTAAGCTGCGGTCACTGCACTTTTCTCCCCATAGACTTCTATTCATACGCAGGCGAATGCGTCTGACTGGAAACGCAGGCTCGTGCGACAAGCGTCGCAGTTTGCTGCGTTGCAAAGTTCAAGCTTTGTGAACTCTGACCTGCGAAATCACATCACATGAATGTGTGAGACCAATCGAAGATCAAAACATGACCTCTCTGGACAGAAATTTAAAACATGGACCAATCGCTCGCTTTTTAAAATGTTTAATCATCTTGTTTAATCCCACCCCTTTTAGCAGCGTCGTACAACAGAATTTCACATAAGCAATAATCTGTTGTTTTGATTCTACAGTTGCAATGGTAACACAACAACTATAGTATTTGACCTGTTGTTGTGATTCTACAGTTGCAATGGTAACACAACAACTATAGTATTTGACCTGTTGTGGTGATTCTGGAGTTGCTATGATAACAACAGCTATAGTACTTAATCTGTTGTGGTGATTCTACAGTTGCTATGGTAACAACAACTATAATATTTAATCTGTTGTTGTGATTCTACAGTTGCTATGGTAACACAACAGCTATAGTACTTAATTTGTTGTGGTGATTCTACAGTTGCTATGGTAACAACAACTATAGAATTTAATCTGTTGTGGCGATTCTACAGTTGCTATGGTAACAACAACTATAATATTTAATCTGTTGTTGTGATTCTACAGTTGCTATGGTAACACAACAGCTATAGTACTTAATCTGTTGTGGTGATTCTACAGTTGCTATGGTAACAACAACTATAATATTTAATCTGTTGTTGTGATTCTACAGTTGCTATGGTAACACAACAGCTATAGTACTTAATTTGTTGTGGTGATTCTACAGTTGCTATGGTAACACAACAACTATAGAATTTAATCTGTTGTGGCGATTCTACAGTTGCTATGGTAACACAACAACTACAGTATTTAATTTGTTGTGGTGATTCTACAGTTGCTATGGTAACACACCTACTGTATTTAATCTGTTGTGGTGATTCTACAGTTGCTATGGTAACACAACTACAGTATTTAATCTGTTGTGGTGATTCTGCAGTTGCTGTGGTAACATAACAACTATAGTAATATAAACAAATAACCCAATACTGTAGTTTCTACAGCTATATTGTGTATTATACTACAACACACTACTGTACTGTACTGTTTACTGTAGTAATCCTAAAGTATACTACAGTATTTATTACAATTCATCACTGTTTTTAATACTACAGCATGCCGGAGCATTCATTAACATTGTGTAGTAAATACTATAATATATACACTTTAGTTTGGTCCAAAGGAAATGTAGTATTTACTGTAAATGACTACAGTAATAGACATTTGTTGTGTTTTCCTCCACATATGTTGTAGTGTGGCTCACCCTCGAGTCTCATGCCGACACTCAGACACTTCTGAAAGCGGCAGAATGGACATCTTTTCCTCTGGGTTTTGTCGATGCCGCAGTCCTGGTTCTGTGTGCACGTGTATCTCTTGTTATTCTGAACCGTCCTCTTGAAAAAACCCTGCCACGGTAAAGCACAGTAAACAGTGTGTCCTGTCAGACTGTTTAAAAACACTTTATAGCTGATAATCGTGCTTTTAGAAAGTTAAATTAACATGCATTTTTTACAATATTTTGCAAACAAATTATGGACATTTCTAAATGTTCTCTGAAAGCTCAATAGATTTAGCTTTTAAAAGCATCAGTTCTTTTAAACACTCTATTAGTTATCATTCTAATAACATTATTGGAATGTTCGGTAACACTTTAGGTCACTATTCTTGCTATTAACTACTGGCTTATTATCTGCCTATTGTTAAGATATTAACTGTTCATTAGTGGTTAAAACGTATGATCTTATTCTACATTCCTAATCCTACCCAAAGCCTAAACCCAACTTCTACCTTGCTAACTATTAATAAACAGCTAATTAGTACTTTATTAAGCTAGTAGTGTTAGTTAATGGTTTGTTAATACAGTGAATTGGGACCTACCATATATTCCAACAAAAAAGTTACATTGCAAAATAAACATTCATCATTTCTCAAACAATACTTTAAAATGTTCTCTGTACATTCTGAAACAAGTAGTAGCCTAACTTTTAAAATAAAATACATTACAAAATCATCGTTTTTATTATTAAATACACGAGCATTCAACTAAAACGTTTCTGAAACAAACACCAATGTATAAATTACGTTTTTGTTTACCTATCTGAGAACATAAATAAAGACTTGAAAGCCATGAAAGGACGTTATATTAACATTACATAACATTAAGTGAATTTTTATGAGTGACATGACGAACTCTTAATGTTAATTATTGAAAAATATATACAGAAACAAAAGGCTACTGGTTGCTCATTAGGCTACTGGTTGCAGTTAGCCTATATTTTAACATTACATCTTATAAATTAATTCTAAAGTTCTAACAGGAACATTAATCTAGCTAGATATTAAGAGAGAGCCAATATGGGAATCCGCATGCATCATTGCTGACAAATCACTGAATAAACGTCGACAATAAAATTAGCAAAGACAGCAGCGCAGCTAATGATGTCAATAGAAGGGATACAGCTGCGGCCTGAAATTAACGATGATTATTGATTATTTATTAAATTATCCATTAAGTGTATTTTATTAACGTCTCCCCCTACCCTAACCACAACCATTATACTAATGTAAAAAAGTAATTAAACCGAGTATTATTCATATTATTAATTAAATTACTCGTATTTTATTATAACGCCAACAGTAATGTAAAACAATTCACTATATTAACAAACCATTAACTAACACTACTAGCTTAATAAACTACTAATTAGCTGTTTATTAATGTTAGTAAGGTAGAAGTTGGGTTTAAGTTTTGGTTAGGAATGCAGACCTAATAACTAGCTACTAATGAACAGTTAATATCTTAATAGTAAGCAGATAATAAGCCAGTTAATTGCAAGAATAGTGACCTAACCTAAAGTGTTACCGAATATTCCAATAATGTTAACAGAATTATAATAGTGTTTAAATAAGTATTATTCGTATTATTTATTAAATTGCCCATAAATTGTAATTTATTAACGTCTACCCATACCCCAACCCACACAGTAATGTAATAAAAATAGTAATTATCCTTTTACAGCGTCACAAAAATTATATGCTAACATTGATGTGAGTATCCGCAGCTGTATCCCATTTACCGTATAACATGGAAGTACTGAATAAACGTCTTAATAAAAAACTAGCTTAGCTTATATCACACTAACTAGCATTGCTTATAATAAACAACTTATTAAATGTGTCATAAATCATTTGAAAAGCGTTTCCGATAATAAAAGAAAGAGAAACTGTGTCGTACCTTACAACTTTCGCAGGTCAGAAGGCCGTAATGATAACCGGACACTTTATCTCCACACACCGGGCAAAGCTCCTCCAAATCCTCATCTGCTCTGAAGTCCATCACCGTCTGACACACACACATACACAAATTAATAATTATAACACATTACACTCCTTCAGTAATCACTGACACACAGAAATAAAGCATGCATTATCTTTTTAAAGGCGATTACGTGAGCACGTGCGTTTTGACAATGGCGTAATATTCAATTTAGCATCACTTTAATACCTCAATGTTAAAGTGTCACACTAAAATGATGCTTATTAAAAATAAGAATAGAATGTTGAGTTGCATCCGTGTGTCATGTATGTCTGGACTAAAAGAAGAAAAGATGGATATGATCGCATATTGACTCTTGTCAAGTCTCCTATATGGACGTGACCACCCACTTGCCCACTCCTACACACACACACACAACCAACACACAGACACACACACACACACGAGCTCATTATGATCTTAAATTCATTAATAGTTTATTCATCTCATTTTCTTTTAACTAAAAACGTCAGAACAAGCCATTTGTCGCAATTAAAATCCAAATTACTAACAGTTATTCTATATATTTCTATTAATTATAATTTACTGATGAATAAATACTCAATTTCTGTCCTTTTTAGTCTTATATGTGTATGCTAAATAATTAGACAGGTGGTAGAATTCATGGTTTTTCTCTTTCCTTTTTTATTATCGCTTTTCTCCGAACATTTTAGGATAAATAAAAGACCTTGAGGCACTACAAATCTATTCAACAATAAAAACGCTTGCTGGAAAATAGACTAAGGTAACGTTAGTTCACATATTATAAATGCAATAGACTATAGTTGGACCCTTTTACTTTTAGTGACTGTGAAAAAACCATTTAATTGACATTTATGATGAATAACACACAAATGAAAGCTTAAATGTTTGCTGGCATATATTTAAAGTAAAGTGTATTAAATAATAAATCACAATGTAGCGTGGATATTTGTACAGCAGGTTATTTAAATGTAAAACACAATGTATTTTGATGATGAATTCATTTTTTGTTGTGATCTTCTAGGCGAACATATTGAAAACAAGACGCTCAAATGCTAATTATCAATATAAAATACGTTAATAGCTTACATTTGCATTGCATTTTAATGTCTTTAGTCTCTATAGGAATCAAAATCAATTAGAAATAAATAAGAAATCACAATGTAGTGTGGCTATTTGTATATTACGCAATTAAATGTTATTAACTCAATGTATTTTAATATATAAAATCATATTTTGTTGTGATCTGTGCATCTATGCTAACATATATATTTAAAACAAGACGCTCAGATGCTAATTATCAACAATAACCTAGCGGTAATCTACTTTACATTTTGAAGTCTTTTATCACTAAGAAATCAAAGTCGATAACAGGAAATCACAATGTAGTTTGGCTATTTGTATATTAAGCTATTTAAATGTATTTTAATATAAATTCATATTTTGTTGTAATCCGTACATCCAGGCTAATATCTATTAAAAACAAGTCGCTCAGATGCTAATTATAAACAAATAACCTAACGTTAATCTACTTGCATTGCGATGTCTTTATATCTCTAAGAAATCAAAGTCGATAGAAATCACAATGTAGTGTGGAACTTTTTAGTGTGGAGGCTATTTAAATGTCATTAACTCAATGTATTTTAATATATAAACTCACATTTTGTTGTGATCTGTACATCTAGGCTAACATAGATTAAAAACAAGACGCTCAGATGCTAACTATCAACAATAACCTAACGTTAATCTAGCTTACTTGCATAGCGATGTCTTTATATCTCTAAGAAATCAAAGTCGGTAATAAGAAATCTTAATGTAGTGTGGCTATTTGCATATTAGGCTATTTAAATGTTATTAACTCAACATATAAATTCATATTTTGTTGTGATCCGTATATTTAGGCTAACGTATATTAAATAAAAACAAGACGCTCAGACGCTAATTACCAACAATAGCCGTACGTTAATATCGTTTACTAGCATTTTGACGTCTTTTATCACTTTATTTGCATTTATATGTGCTTCACAGTGTCAGAAGTGAAACGTAAAATGTGTTACGAACAGAAAAAAGACACTAAATAAAACTCATACTTATTTCATAATGATTATTTTGGGAGTTTTAATTCCCTCAAGCGCACTCACCGTTGAAATGCGCGTCCAGCATGCGCGTGCTCGTCACTCAGCTCCGGTGTCCGGTAAAGAAGAAACAGCGACGGATCCGTTTAGTCGTTCAGAAAGTTCAAGAGCGAATCTTACAGGTCAGGAGAGAATCTTACAGGTCTGAGGGATTTTTTTTTTCACGGTGTTGGATGGTGTGGATCAGATTCAGAGAGCTGGTGTTCATTGGACAGCGCGCGCTCATGTGACAGCGCTCCGGTGCACGCATTTTATCATCGGAGAAAGAGAGAGAGAGAGAAAACATGCTGTGTCCATTTACATCATCATTGATTTAAGTACAAAAAACACACAAATAATTCTGTAGCAACATTTTGTTCTGTTACACTAATTGTTTACCTCGCTTACGCGTCATTGTTTTCAAATGCTTGCAGCTTATTAGCATATTATTAGGCAAATTATTCGCATTTAATTACAATTTTGTTCTTTTTATAGGATTTAAAACTGATTTCTAGCTTATATTTATGATATAGGATATAAAGTGACATTTTATGAGTGATATAAAGAGCATTTAATGTTAATTACTCAGAAAGAAATAAATAAAAAAGAACATGATGCTCATTATCTATTATTTCCTCATAATATAATAATAATAATAATAATAATAATAATAACATTTATAATAATAATAAATGCGTTATAAGGATGTTTTAAATGTCTAGTCTATATTTTTGACAAGTCTCCGTTCAAAAGAAACTAAATAGTAAACTAAAAACAAACTTTAAGTATAACTTTTAGTGTTTTTTTTTTTTTTACCTTGATGACTTCTTTTTAAAAATGATTAAGTGAGAATTCGAGGAAAATAGTCTATAGCACTTGACATTTTGGAGTCATAATGAATGCAAATTAATGAATGCATGAAATAAAATGAACGCATTTTAATACATAATACGTAGACCACGTTTAAAACAAATAAAGGTGCATTTTAATTGGTAAAATATTCCTGTTTACTAGCCTACATCAGACATCCTTTGTCAGAGACGTATCCATTTTTACTAAATGAATTGAATAGACTATATACATGCGCACAGGTTCAAATAATAAAAGGAAATAAAATAAAACCTATTCATACACCTAACTAAAAGATAAAATATATGCATTACATTGCATTGATTTATGATTATGATTAAGTAGGCTGTGACTGAATAGCACAACTGAAGAAGATTGATCTCGCAAGGATCCTGCAGGCTCCGATCTATAGTCTTAAATCGTGCTTGTTGTGTGTTGAAGTGCTCGCGCAATTAAATGCATTGGATCGCGCGCCGCTGAGAGTCGTGATAGTGTATCAGTTACCGCTTGTCAAGGTTATAGTCGTGTTATGTTATGCCGGGCTGATGTGACTGGGTTTGGCTTTCTGTCCCTGATATGAAGCGCAAAGTGAAGACATCACCGCCGTGCTTTGACTCCGGAGAGACTATTTTTGCTTGGCGAGCATTCCTGCGTCTTCTAGAGCCAGAAGGCTGATAGATCGAGGCAGAATAGAGGAGCCGCAGATCTCTAATTGTGCATGCAAACTAAAGCTGATTTATGACAAATAATTGAAGCTATAATAGAGTAGAAACGGATACTATAGCACATAAAAATGCTACAGTATAGTTAATATTAATTGTTATCTGTTTATTTGCGGTTGTGAATTGCATTATGGGATGTTGATCTCTGCTCTGTCCACTTTTGATGTTGAAAATTCAACTCTACAGTTTAACAAAGTGACTTTTATTGACATTTTAGTGGTTTAAAATAATATAATGTATAAAATATATGGAGAAATAAGTCAAAAATAACAGAAAATGTGCTACCAGCTTATTACAAGGTGTTTGTAGCGTAATATACAACACCAACACAGATAATAAAGCACTGCAAACTATTACAAATGTCAATAAAAGTCAATTTTATAAAATTTTCAAGCTCCCATAATGCAATTCAAAAGCATAAATAAGTGGGGGAAAAAAATCATGAATCACAAAGTCAATTTAGATTTAGAAAAACTGTCAATTTAGATATTTTTACAGAGGTAAATTATACATTCATGTGTAAAAAAAAAGGGTACTAATGTTTTTTGTTTTGGGGTTTTTTCCCCAAACTTTATTTTTATCATCTCCAACTCAACACAAATACATTTACAGATTGAAAAACAGAATGATTAAAATATAATACAAAATACAGCTACACTACTACTACTACAACAAAACACACACAATCCAAACAAGTATGCACAATAAAATCGCAGGTGCACTGTAACAATTGACAGATGCACTAAAAATATCCCTAAATTAGCAGTTTTTCGTATTTTGTGATTCATAATTTTTATTTTCCCCCACTTATTTATGATAACATTAATGCATTATAAAATGTTAATCTTTCTTCCAATAACTTTTAACCTTAAATAGTTGGAAAAGGTGACTTTTATGAACAATTTTAATAGTTTAAAGTGATATATTGTTTTATATATTATGCTATAAAAACCCTGTAATAAACTGCCAGCACATTTTATGTTGTTTTACATACTATTTTCTCGAGATATTATTTCTTGTACTTATTTCAAACTACTAAAATGTGAATAAAAGTCAATTTGTTAAACTTTGTTGAATTAATAACATTAAACCTCAACAGAGCAGAGATCAACATTCTATAATGCAATTCACAATACAGAAACTAACACATGCATACATATATATATACATACATATATATATACACACATATATATATATATATATATATATATATATATATATATATATATATATATATATATATATATATATATATATATTACAGTGCACTTGTGCATGCAAAGAAATGCTGATTTATGACAAATAAGAGAAGGTACTGTATAAGTAGAAATGGAGATTAGCACATTAAAAACATACTACAGTAATTTATAGTTGATATTTTAAAGTTTTTGAACCATACTACAATTATACATCCACATGAAAAAATTATACTATTGCAATTTATGGTACATATTACACTATAAAAAATATCTGTGAATTAGCCGTTTTCCATATTTTGGGATTTTTTTCTCCATTTATTTATGATTTTGAATTGAACTGCTTTAATCCTTCATAGCAGAGATTCAACAAACTACTGGAAATATTCCTCAGAGATTTTGCTCCATATTGACATGATAGCATCACGCAGTTGCTGCAGATTTGTCAGCTGAACATCCATGATGCCAATCTCCCGTTCCACCACATCCAAAAGGTACTCTATTGGATTGAGCTCTGGTGACTGTGGAGGCCATTTGAGTACAGTGAACTCATTGTCATGTTCAAGAAACCAGTCTGAGATGATTGGCGCTTTATGACATGGTGTGTTATCCTGCTGGATGTAACCACCAGAAGATGGAGACACTGTGGTCATTAAGGGATGGACATGGTCAGCAACAACACTCAGGTAGGCTGTGGCGTTGACACGATGCTCAATTGGTACAAATGGGCCCAAAGTGTGCAAGAAAATATCCTGCGCCAACAACCATGCCACGTTCAAAGTCACTTAAATCCCCTTTCTTCCCTATTCTGATGCTCGCTTTGAACTGCAGCAGATTGTCTTGACCATGTCTACATGCGTAAATGCATTGAGTTGCTGGCATGTGATTGGCTGATTAGAAATTTGCATTAACGAGCAGTTGGACAGGTGTACCTAATAAAGTGGCCAGTGAGTGTAAATGTAATGTCTAAATCTTAATAATTAGAAAAGCAAACAAAACCATTAATATATGCTTCTCCTTTAACATTTTTACATAAATTGTTTATACAAGTGTACATTCTCTGTATTAAAAGCGCATTTTAATGTCTTATGGAAATAAAAACATTAGAAAAGTATAATATAATTGTTATCCATCCTCTTTTTGTTTAATTATTATTATCATCATTTATTTTTCTCGTTTGTGAAGTACTTTTGTTGTATAATGAAGTACGGGACTGCACATGCTAGTTCTTTTCAACAAAGCATACAAAAATAATAATAAAATTCAACATACGTCACCCTTTGTCCTTTGCAGGGCTAAAAACCCAAAGAATGGCCTCAACAATGGTTTGACAGCAGGCGGAGATGTTCTGGAAAGGGGTCTTGGGTGAGAAATGTCCTGCCCTTGAGGGGTTTCTAAAACTACAACATGCTCTTTTCCCGTTTGGTGCCCGTCCGAAAGATTTACTTTGTCCATAAACAACAATGTGGACAGTCGCAAGGCCAATTCCATAGGCAACCTTGGACCCGTACTACGGTATAAATATATTTACCGAAATCTACAGCTTTTTTTTTTCTATCTCCACAGGATGTTCACTCGTACAAAGCTAAGCACATGGAGTATGCCTCAATATAGAAACAGTCATCGTCATAAGTGCTGCTGTGTAACAGGTTTGTACCATTTAATGTGAGGAGTTTAGAAAATGTACTCACATTATTGAAGCTCATTTTAGGCGCGATGAAGCCAAGTGAAACTCTACTGTTGAGGTAAAGTTGATTTATTATTCGCACATTCGTTAATATTTGAATAGTGACAACCTGTGACGCGGCCCTATATTGTTTACCGCTACTTTAAATATTCATGTAACGTTATGACTTCAAAACACACTATTTATTTGATTTAACAATGTTGTACGATAGTCACTGGCTGCTAATATAATTATTTAGAATTTAGAAAAGAATGTTTTTCTGATATTAAGCCTATATTATTAAGAAGAATGTCCGAATGTGCGAATATAAAATCAGCTTTACCTCATTAAGTCTAGAAGGGATACAGCTGCGTATACCTGCGCATGCGCACATCTATATAGCGTAATTTTTATATTATGTTATATTATGTTATACAACCAATTAATATTTTTACGTTACTGTGAGAGGGAGGTTAAAGGTTATGGTAGGAGTAGACATTAAAACACAATCTAAATGGTGATTTAATAATTAATATGAATAATTTTGTTAACCTGTGTCTGGAGAATTGCAGAAGCAATCCATCCATCCATCCATCCATCCATCCATCACCTACCTATCTATCTATCTATCTATCTATCTATCTATCTATCTATCTATCTATCTATCTATCTATCTATCTATCTATCTATCTATCTATCTATCTATCTATCTATCTATCTATCTATCTATCCATCCATCTATCTATCCTTCCATCCATCCATCCCTCCCTCCCTCCCTCCCTCCCTCCATCCATCCATCCATCCATCTATTCATCCATCCATCTATCCATTCATCCATTCATCTATCTATCCATCCCTCCCTCCCTCCATCTATCTATCTTTCCATCCATCCATCCATCTATCTTTCCATCCATCCATCCATCCATCCATCCATCTATCTATCTATCTATCTATCTATCTATCTATCTATCTATCTATCTATCTATCTATCTATCTATCTATCTATCTATCTATCTATCTATCTATCTATCTATCTGTCTATCCATCCATCCATCCATCCATCCATCCATCCATCCATCCATCCATCCATCCATCCATCTATCTATCTATCTATCTATCTATCTATCTATCTATCTATCTATCTATCTATCTATCTATCTATCTATCTATCTATCTATCTATCTATCTATCTATCTATCTATCTATCATCCATCCATCCATCCATCCATCCATCCATCTATCTATCCTTCCATCCATCCATCCCTCCCTCCCTCCCTCCCTCCCTCCCTCCCTCCATCCATCCATCCATCCATCCATCTATTCATCCATCCATCTATCCATTCGTCCATCCATCTATCTATCCACATCCCTCCCTTCCTCCATCTATCTATCTTTCCATCCATCCATCTATCTTTCCATCCATCCATCCCTCCCTCCCTCCATCCATCCATCCATCCATCCATCCATCCATCCATCCATCCATCCATCCATCCATCCATCTATCTATCTATCTATCTATCTATCTATCTATCTATCTATCTATCTATCTATCTATCTATCTATCTATCTATCTATCTATCTATCTATCTATCTATCTATCTATCCTTCCACCTATCCATCTATCTATCCTTCCATCCATCCATCTATCTATCCTTCCATCCATCCATCCCTCCCTCCCTCCATCCATCCATCCATCCATCCATCCATCCATCCATCCATCCATCCATCCATCTATTCATCCATCCATCTATCCATTCGTCCATCCATCTATCCATCCCTCCCTCCCTCCATCTATCTATCTTTCCATCCATCCATCTATCTTTCCTTCCATCCATCCATCTATCTATCTATCTATCTATCTATCTATCTATCTATCTATCTATCTATCTATCTATCTATCTATCTATCTATCTATCTATCTATCTATCTATCTATCTATCTATCTATCTATCCTTCCATCCATCCATCTATCTATCCTTCCATCCATCCCTCCCTCCCTCCCTCCATCCATCCATCCATCCATCCATCCATCCATCCATCCATCCATCCATCCATCCATCTATTCATCCATCCATCTATCCATTCGTCCATCCATCTATCCATCCATCCCTCCCTCCCTCCCTCCATCTATCTATCTTTCCATCCATCCATCTATCTTTCCTTCCATCCATCCATCTATCTATCTATCTATCTATCTATCTATCTATCTATCTATCTATCTATCTATCTATCTATCTATCTATCTATCTATCTATCTATCTATCTATCTATCTATCTATCTAAATGTACTCTTTATTATTTCAAGTGGTTCTAACCTTTTCGAGTTTCTTTTTTCTGTTGAACACTAGAGAAGATATTTTGGAGAAAGATGAAAACCTGTAACCATTGACTTCCATAGTAGGAAAAACAAATACTATGAAAGTCAATGATTACAGGTTTTCGGCATTTTTCAAAATGTCTTATTTTTAGTGTTCAACAGAAGAAAGAACTCATAAAGGTTTCAGAAAGGTAAAGGGTGAGTAAATGATGACAGAAATTTTATTTTGGAGTGTACTATCCCTTTAAATGACAAATGAGAAATAATATACACATGAAGTAAAGGGATAGTTCACCCAAAAATCTAAATGTACTTATTATTTACTCTCCCTCAAGTGCATCTCAATGGTAACAGGTTTTCAGCATTCTTCAAAATCTATTCTTTAATGTTTAACATAAGAAAGAATCTCATAAAAGGTTGAAAACAATAAATGATAAAAGAACTTATTTTTTTTGGGTGAACTTCCCCTTTAAATGACCAAGAGGGAATAATGTGCAGATGAAGTAAAGGGATAGTTCACACAAAAATCAAATGTACTCATTATTTACTCTCCCTCAAGTGCTTCCTTTATGAGTTTCTTTCTGATGTTAAACAGCAAAGAAGATATTTTGGAGAAAGACGAAAACCTGTAACCATTGACTTCCATAGTAGGAAAAACAAATACTATGGAACTTGATGGTTACAGGTTTTCAGCATTCTTCAAAATATCTTCTTTAATGTTTAACAGAAGAAAGAAACTCATAAAGGGTAAAAAAAAAAAAAAAAAAGTAAATGATGACAGAATAAATTTTGGTGGGGGGGGGGGGGGGGGGTCATAGAGTGAACTACCCCTTTAAATGACCAATGGAAAATAATATACAGATAAATTAAAGGTGCAGTATGTAAGTTTGACACCCAGTGGTTGAACTAGGTATTGCACTCCTGGATCATAATAAAAGTACGCTGGGATGCCAGATTGAGTACAGGAGCGAGTGATTTAAACTGTGTTCTAAATAAAAGCAACGACACGCGATAGAGGGAATATTTTCCATATTAAAAGGAGTTTTTGTCCTAACCAACACCTCGAATTGATATATTAGAAATGGCTTCTATTTCTCACAGCTGAACAACAGAAACCTATGACAGCTAGATCACCTCAGGTAAGCCTTGTGTGCTTTTCTGTGCTAAATGCTAACAATGCTAGTTTGAATGCATTTTACATGGCATTTGTTGCCATATACTGAAAGCAGAAAGTTCACCTCAGATCTTGAAAATACAATAAACCGTCTGAAATTGAACTTTAGAACTAAACACATATGAGTGATTCAGCATCTACATTGATGTTAAAGTGGGTTAACATGTATTAAATAGATTCTAAACCTTACCGTTTCGTGAGCGAGTGCATATTCTGTGCTTCTGAAAGGCTGTATTTACATTTCTGTCGTGTTTCGTCTGGTGCAAACAGCCAAATAGCTGATCGCTGCCTCTCTCGTCACAGCGTGTTGTTAGGACACGCGGTTACAATGTAACCTGCTCACCTAATGTTTACGTTCGTAATATTTATGTAATTTGCTAATTAATAACCTCATGTGGAACTGCATCTGTCTCCCATACTGTTCTTTTTAGTCACGGACGCATGCTTTCAGAGCCTTTCTGAATGAATGAATGAAATACACTGTTTTCCAACAAGGCAACCCAGGGTGCTGACATATAATTGGCTAAACTGGCATCGTGCATATGAAATTTATCTAAACAAAGACAGCGTTCCGGCACGGAAAACCCATTTTCAAAGCAGAATATCTGACTTCAGCATTGTTTTTCAGTTAAACAAGTATGTTCACTTGGGATGTTTCTTAAATATCTGCACACATATTATGGTATTTTTATGCTTTAGAAGAGTCAAAAACTTACATACAGCACCTTTAAAGAGATAGTTCAGTCAAAAATCAAAATGCATTCATTATTTACTCGTCCTCAAGTGCTTCTTGAGCCTCTTCTGTTTAACACAATAAAGAAGATACTGTATTTTGGAGGGAAAACAAGTGGAGGCTGAGTAAAGGATGACAGATTTCTCATTTTTGAGTAAATTACCTCTTTAAATGGCAAATGGGAAATAATAAACTCATGAATTAAAGGGCTAGTTCACCCAAAAATGAAAATTTACTATTACTCTTTCTCAAGAGGTTTCAACCTTTATGAGTGTCTTTATTCTGTTGAACACTAAAGAAGAAATTTTAAAGAAAGCTGAAAACCTGTAACCAAATACTATAGAAGTCAATGGTTACAGGTTTTCAGCATTTTTCAAAATATCTTCTTTTTTAATATTCAACAGAAAAAAGACTATTTTTTTCATTTTTGGGTGAACTATCCCTTTAAACATTAAATTAAATAGTATTTTTTAATTCGAAATCAATTTTTATATTACAGTATAACAAAAATTACAACACAAAGGGATCTTAGAGTGCTGCACACACCTGTATTGTACTGGAAATGGATAATTTTCCTCAAATACTATCAAAATGTTGCTCTGTGCAGACAGTGGTCTTTCTACCCATGATATCAGGACTCCAGCAGCTGTTAATAACCAGTGCCAGAAAAACCTCCTCATCCCCCTCACTGTCAAGGCCACGAGCATGTAGGTACAACACACACACACACACACACACACACACACACATACATACAAACACACACACACGCACACACACACACGCACAGCATTCACTCTCTTTCCCTTCTCATTCATCTCAATGAGTGACCCGACTCTCAGAAAGCGCTCAGAAGACACAGTCATGGCCAAATTAGCGCAGTCAGACAATAAACAGCTTTCATAGCTCTGGTGCTTCATTAAGTACTTTAAAATGCTGCTTCTGTATAATTTCTGTTCTTCTTTTCAGTCCTGAAAGTGTTCTGTATGTATGTTTTACAGAGATATAAATCTCATATATGGCAGTATATTAATGAACTACACAGTGTTCAGCAGAGTTCACCACTTAGGATATATAGGATGCTTTACAGTATTTGTGCACATACATTAGATTAGTCAGTAGCAAAGACAGAAACTGATGAACTAATCTAACAAACAAAACAACAACTGAAGCCCTGCCCTAAATTACCCATAATCCCGCTGTAAGTGATTGATAGCCCCACCCGAAATTACTGATAGCGCTGACTTAAATGACTGATAGTCCCGCCCTAAATGACTAATAGCTCCACCCTAAATGACTGATGGCCCCACCCTAAATGACTGATAGTCCCGTCCTAAATGACTGATAGCTCCACCCTAAATGACTGATAGCTCCACCCTAAATGACTGATGGCCCCACCCTAAATGACTGATAGTCCCGCCCTAAATGACTGATAGCCAGTCTTAAATGACTAATAGCCCCGCCCTAAATGACTGATGGCCCCACCCTAAATGACTGATAGTCCCACCCTAAATGAATAGCTCCACCCTAAATGACTGATGGCCCCACCCTAAATGACTGATAGTCCCGCCCTAAATGACTGATAGCCAGTCTTAAATGACTAATAGCCCCGCCCTAAATGACTGATGGCCCCACCCTAAATGACTGATAGTCCCGCCCTAAATGACTTATAGCCAGTCTTAAATGACTAATAGCCCCGCCCTAAATGACTGATAGCTCCACCCTAAGTGACTGATAGCCCCACCCAAAATTACTAATAGTCCCGCCCTAAATGACTGATAGCGCTGCCCTAAATAACTGATAGCCCCGCCCTAAATGACTGACAGCTCCACCTTAAATGACTGATAGCTCCACCCTAAATTACTGATAGTCCCACCCTAAATGACTGATAGCCCCGCCCAAAATGATTGATAGCTCCGCCCTAAATGACTGATAGCCCCGCCCTAAATGACTGATAGCTCCACCCTAAATTACTGATAGTCCTGCCCTAAATGACTGATAGCATCGCCCTAAAGGACTGATAGTCCCGCCCTAAATGACTGATAGCTCCACCCTAAATGACTGATAGCATCGCCCTAAATGACTGATAGCCCCGCCCTAAATGACTGATAGCATCACCCTAAATGACTGATAGCCCCGCCCTAAATGACTGATAGCATCGCCCTAAATGACTGATAGTCCCGCCCTAAATGACTGATAGCTCCACCCTAAATGACTGATAGCATCGCCCTAAATGACTGATAGTCCCGCCCTAAATGACTGATAGCTCCACCCTAAATGACTGATAGTCCCGCCCTAAATGACTGATAGCTCCACCCTGAATGACTGATAGCTCCACCCTAAATGACTGATAGTCCCGCCCTAAATGACTGATAGCTCCACCCTGAATGACTGATAGCTCCACCCTAAATGACTGATAGCTCCACCCTAAATGCCTGATAGCCCCGCCCTAAATGACTGATAGCATCGCCCTAAATGACTGATAGTCCCGCCCTAAATGACTGATAGCCCCACCCTAAATGACTGTTAGTCCCGCCCTAAATGACTGATAGCTCCACCCTAAATGACTGATAGCATCGCCCTAAATGACTGATAGTCCCGCCCTAAATGACTGATAGCTCCACCCTAAATGACCGATAGTCCCGCCCTAAATGACTGATAGTCCCGCCCTAAATGACTGATAGCTCCACCCTAAATGACTGATAGCTCCACCCTAAATGACTGATAGTCCCGCCCTAAATGACTGATAGCTCCACCCTAAATGACTGATAGCTCCACCCTAAATGACTGATAGTCCCGCCCTAAATGACTGATAGCTCCACCCTAAATGACTGATAGCTCCACCCTAAATGACTGATAGCTCCACCCTAAATGACTGATAGTCCCGCCCTAAATGACTGATAGCTCCACCCTAAATGACTGATAGCCCCACCCTAAATGACTGATAGCTCCACCCTAAATGACTGATAGCTCCACCCTAAATGACTGATAGTCCCACCCTAAATGACTGATAGCTCCACCCTAAATGACTGATAGCATCGCCCTAAATGACTGATAGTCCCGCCCTAAATGACTGATAGCTCCACCCTAAATGACTGATAGTCCCGCCCTAAATGACTGATAGCTCCACCCTAAATGACTGATAGTCACACCCTAAATGACTGATAGTCCCACCCTAAATGACTGATAGTCCAGCCCTAAATGACTGATAGCCCCGACCTAAATGACTGATAGCCCCGCCCTAAATGACTGATAGCCACCTAGTTTATCAGGAAGTGACGAATTTGTTCTCTTGAACTCATTGGATGGAAACGCTGCTTTATATGCAAATGTTCCAGTTTTGCGCATAAATTTGATTAGCATCTTAGAACAGAAGCATGGCTTTGAATGAGTTTAACAGCCCTGGATTACATCGTTTATTGATCAATCCACTTAAATTTGTATAAACTAATAAGTCAACTTAATTCCTTCATGTCGTCTCAACACAAATGGAGTGTGTGTGTGTGTGTGTGTGTGTGTGTGTGTGTGTGTGTGTGTGTGTGTGTGTGTGTGTGTGTGTGTGTGTGTGTGTGTGTGTGTGTGTGAATGCAGCAGAAGGCGCGTTTGATGAGGATCTGGCGCTCTCTCAGACACACTCCTGAAGTGTGGTCCTGCAGGTGTGGTCCTCTCCTCCTCTGCATCGCTCATCGAAACCCTTCAGCCCTGACACACGCCAAACGCCTGCCACACACACACACACACACACACACACACACACACACACACACACACACACACACACACACACACACACACAGGCCTGAACTGAAGCCACCGCACACATGCATGTCCTTACCCCTCGACCCTGACACACGCCAAACCTCAGAACTGATAGCAGCAGAACACACTCAAATCCACCACACACACACACACACACACACACACACACACACACACACACACACACACACACACACACACACACACACATATATATATATATATATATTCATACACACACACACAAACAGAAACACACACATACAGACACTCACGTATACTCTGATCCACACACACACACACACACAGACAGACACATACTCAAACAAAACACACACACACACAAACACCCAAATTAATTCAAACACATACTTGTACACACACACACACACACTTACACAAATTCATTCAAACTCTCACACACACACACACACACACACACACACACACACACACACACACACACACACACACACACACACACACACACACACACAGTTATATACACATGCAGACAAACATATACTTTCACACACACATCTTCTCACAACACACGTACACAAATACGCATACACACATTGATACACTCACTCACTCAAACCCTAACACACAGTCAAACACATTCATACATGTGAGCACACACATAAAAGTATTCAAACTCTCACACACACACACACACACACACACACACACACACACAGATACACTCAAACACACACAGTTATATACACATGCAGACACACATAAACTCTCTCTTTCACACACACACATATTCTCAGTCACACACACACACACAACACACGTACACAAATACGCACATTGATACACTCACTCAAACCCAAACACACTCATACATGCACACACAAACACACACACACACACACACACACACACACACACACACACATACATACACAAATACTTATACACACATTCATACCCTCACTCAAACGCAAACACACATACACACACAATTAAACACATTCATACACTCATACAGGCACACGCACACACACACACACACACACACAAAAATCAACCTGTCATTCATTCCGACAGATGTAACCTTGTCTGCCCACATTCCTCCGTCAGTCTTCACTCCTGCTCCAATACATCATCATCATCATCATCATCATCATCATCATCATCATCATCATCACACATGCATTCATAATTAATACACACACTGTCTCCTCGTGTTGCTGTGAGGTTTTTTTTTATTTTATCAGGGGTCACCACAGCAGAATGAACCACTAACAATTCTAGCATATGTTTTACACAGCAGATGCCCTTCCAGCTGCAACCCAGTACTGGGAAACACCCATACACACTCATACACTAGGGGCAAAGTAGTTCATCAATTCCCCTATAGCGCATGTGTTTGGACTGTGGGGGAAACAGGAGCACCCGGAGGAAACCCACGCCAACACGGGGAGAACATGCAAACTCCACACAGAAATGCCAACTGACCCAGCCGGGACTCGAACCAGCGACCACAGAGGCATCGTGCAGCAAAAATTCATGCTGGTCCTCACAAGTGTGTGTAATTTGAAAAGATTTCTACGTTTTCATGCTTTGCACACACACACACACACACACACACACACACACACACACACGAAATCCTGCAGATGCTCAGATCAAAGTGTGTTGTGCTTTTTAAAGTTTGTGTGTTATGACAGATCAGGAGCGCTGGAGGAGCGGCTGTGTGTGAACCCACAGATCCCACCAGCAGACCAACACACACACACACACACACACACACACACACACACACACACACACACATTCCATTACAAACGCACACACACATCATGCACACCGTTTTACACACACGCACACACACACATTATGCACACTGTTTTACAGACACACACACCCCATATAGACACACAGACACACTTACATAAACACACACATACACAAGCACACACACACACATCGTTTTACACAGACACACACACTCCATTACACACAGACAGGCTCACACAAACACACACACATCATGCACACCGTTTTACATACAGACACACTCACACACTGTTTTACATACAGACACAGATACACACACTCCATTACACACAGACACACTCACACACACACACCGTTTTACACACAGAAACACACACACATATTATGCACAGTTTTACACACAAACACACACATACACAAACGCGTGCACACACGCACGCGCGCGCGCGCGCGCACACACACACACACACACACACACACACACACACACACACACACACACACACACACACACACACACACACACACACACACACACACACACACACATCATGCACAGCGTTTTACACACACACACACACAAACATATTATGCACAGTTTTACATACAGACACACACACACAAGCGCACACACACACACACATCATGCACACCTTTTTACACACACGCACACACACATTATGCACACGATTTTAGACACACACACCCCATTACACAAAGACACACTCACACACACACACCATTTTACACACACACACACACACATCGTTGCACACACATACACACACAACAATCACACTGACTCACACACACATACACACAGTTTTACACACATACATGATGCAAACACACACACCCATGCACAGAATGAACTTCACACAAACACTCACACACAGGATACACATTCTATGTACACCATTTTACACACACACACACACACACACACTGCAGGAGCTGTAATCCTCCCGCTCAGCCTTGAGTGTGTGCAGTAGTGAAGGACAGATATGAGGAGGAGGAGGAGGAAGAGCGATGGATGGACGCCGTTTGGCTGCAGTTTGTGAATCGGCCTTGAGGAAGGATCTTCATACCTGCTGCACCCCCAACACTGATGCGCTCACACACACACACACACACACGCGCTCACAGAGGTCAGAGGTCAAACAACTCTGCATTTCTCCTGCTGCCAGTGTCCTTGTCCAGGTCAGAAGATGAAGAGGATCTGATGTCAAAGACGCTTTTCAAATGGGGTGTGTGTGTGTGTGTGTGTGTGTGTGTGTGTATTATATATACACACTAGTATAGGGACCAGTTCTCACTATTAACTATTAAGATTTTGGCTGTTTATTATTATTTTTGTACTTATAAAGCACATATTGGGGCGTCACGGTGGCTCAGTGGTTAGCACTGTCGCCTCACAGCAAGAAGGTCACTGGTTCGAGTCCCGGCTGGGTCAGTTGGTGTTTCTGCGTGGAGTTTGCATGTTCTCCTCGTGTTGGCGTGGGTTTCCTCCGTGTGCTCCGGTTTCCCTCACAGTCCAAACACATGCGCTATAGGGGAATTGATGAACTAAATTGGCTGTAGTGTATGAGTGTGAGAATGAGTGTGTATGGGTGTTTCCCAGTACTGGGTTGCAGCTGAAAGGGCATCCGCTGCGTAAAACATATGCTGGAATAGTTGGTGGTTCATTCCGCTGTGGAAACCCCTGATCAATAAAGGAACTAAGCTGAAGGAAAATGAATGAAAGCACATATTCAGCACGATCTTATTGTAGAGCTTTAATTCTACCCAATACCTAACCTCAACTACTTAATCCCCCGGTTTCACAAACAAGGTTTAAGGCTAGTCAAGATTAAATTGCATGTTTGAGCTGTCTCAACTCAAACTAACTTGCAGTGAGATGTCTTAAAATACGTCAGTGTCATTTTTTGTCTCCATGTGCACACCAGTAATATATTTTTCTAAGGTTCTTTTATAAATGTGGCTTAAATGGCCTAATTTATCTAAGGCCTAGTCCTGGCTTAATCTAAGCGCTGTTTGCGAAACTGGGCCAATGACTATTAAATCTTTCAAGATTGAGAAAATGAATAAAAGAGTAGATTAGATGTTTTGGAAGGTCACTGAACAGCTGAAAAACAGTGAGGGTAAAGATTCTGGAAAAATTTAGATGCTTTAGAGACTTGGGAAGATCATTTCACCGCTGACGAACAGAGAAAGTAAAGGTTCTGGAAATAAACATTCTTCAAAATATGAGCTTTTAGATGTTTTCTAGGTTTTAGAAGATCATTCCAAATCTGAAGAACAGAGAAAATAAAGATTTAGGAATAACATTTCTTCTGAAGTTATATTTTAGAGGCTTTAAAAGATTAGTCCACCACTGAAAACTCCTCCAAATATGAGCTTTTAGATGTTTTCAAGGTTTTGGAAGATCATTCCACCTCTGAAGAACAGAGAAAATAGAGATTTTGGGGGGAAATGTAAAAACTTATATTTTAGATGTTAGGCTTTGACAGATCAATCAACCGCTTTGGAATAGTCAAAGTAAAGGTTCTGCAAATAAATGTTCCTTAAAAGAGGAGATTTTAGATGCCTTAAATTCTGAAAGATCATTCCAGCACTGAGGAACAGGAAAATTAAAGGTTTTTGGAAATATTTTCTTCTCAAATTGAGATTTTAGATGTCTTAATGGCTTTTAAAGATCATTTCACCTCTGAGGAACAGAATAAATAAATGTTCTGGAAATTAGTTTTTCTTAAAAGATGAGATTTTATATATTTTTTTGAGTTTGAAAGATCATTCCAGCACTGAGGAACAGAAAAAAAAAAGGATTTAGAGGGAAACAAATCTTAGTTTTAGATATTTTAAAGGTTTGAAAAGATAATTTCATCACTGAGAAACGGAAAAATAAAGGTTCTGGAAATAAATGTTCCTTAAAAGAAGATATTTTAGATACTGTGAAAGATCGTCCCACCACTGAAGAACAGAGTAAACAAAGATTTTGGTGGAAATTATATTCTAAAATTACTTTTTTAGATGTTTTATAGGCTTTGAAAGATCATTCTACCACCGAGGAACAGGAAAATGAAAGGTTTTGGGAAATATTTTTTTCTAAAATTCAGATTTGTGATATCCTAAATTTTAAACTAATTTTACCACTGAGAAACAGAAAAATAAAGGTTCTGGATATAAATATTCCCTAAAAGAAGATATTTTAGAAGCTTTACATAAGGATCGTTCCACCGCTGAGGAACAGAGAAAACAGAAGTTTTTGGGAAAATTATATTAAAAAATTACTTTTTTAGATGTTTTATAGGCTTTGAAAGATCATTCCACCTCTGAGGAACAGGAAAATGAAAGGTTTTGGAAATATTTTCTTCTAAAATTTGGATTTTGATATCCTAAATATTTTGAACAATTATTTTACCACTGAGAAACAGATAAATAAAGGTTCTGGATATAATTGTCCCTTAAAAGAAGATATTTTAGAAGCTTAAGATACTCTGAAAGATCATCCCACTGCTAAAGAACAGAGAAAGTAAAGGGTCTGGAATTAATCATTCTTCCAAATGAGAGATTTAAGATGTTTGCAAGATTTTTGGAAGATCATTCCACCTCTGAAGAATAAAGAAAATAAAGGTTTTATGTAAAATGATCTTATAAACTTATCATTTAGATGCTAAGAGAAAGATCATTCGATCTCTGAGGAACAGAAACAGTAAAGGAATTATTCTCAAATACGTAAACTTTCTTCTAAACATGAGAAGACTGCTTATGTATATTTTCAAGGTTCTGGAAAATGTAGATTCAGTAAACAAACCTCCCTCAGAGCCATATTTGATACATTTCTAATGACTAACACATGAATAATCAAAGTTCAACCAAGTTACTGCAATCCAGTAAATGTTCATCGTCTTTATGTAAAAGTTTTTCTGGTGTGAACAGAGAGAGAGACACAAACCCTGGTGAAGGTGAGGTGAATGTGGATGTTTGTATGATTATTAAAAGATATTTAAAGTCTTTCAACCACGTTGAGTTTTCAACCCAAAAACTCATTTATGCACACAAAATGCTCATATAAGTCATATAGCTTTGGAAAGGGTGAATGATGACAGACTTTTCACTTTTTTCTTCAAGCAGGCCACGAGTTCAGCAGGTCAGATTATTGATGCAGTCGGAATGAATGGAGATGTGTTTTGTCTGTGCGGCAGGACGACTGCAGTGTCACGTCTCTATTGCAGCGATAAGACGCATTATGAAAACACTCGTATCAAAGCTCTGACTGATTCATAAACACACTCGCACTGAACGGAGCGTGTCGTCTCCATCAATCAAAACATCTACTCCATTTATTCCATTGCAGACGTGCTTTCCGAGATGTTGATTCGAAATGTATGTTTTCAAAATCTCACAAATAATAAATAGTTTTTCTTAACCTCAAGGTGATATTAAAACATTTGAGGCCTGACCTGAAAAATACACATTTGATCCATTGTAAAGCATCTCTTAAATTGACTCAAGTTTGCATGGACATTAATGAACATTAGCTCACTGCAGACGGTTGTTTTCATATGTGTCTATTCAGCTTCATATGGAAATAACTTTGTTAATACTTTAGTTTAAGTAACTTCACACTATTTGTTGGCTCATAAATTAACTAACAAATGTTTACTCATTGCGTTAATATCAATGCAAAAACCTGACCTTCAGAGCTGAAATCCAAATGCAATGGATGGAACTTTTTCAACAAATATTCAGAATCTCAAAAGTACACAAACAAAGCACAAGTTATCTCCTTGTATATATACGGGATACCAATATAATACAAATTCATAGCCATTGCTATGGTTACTATTCATGTCTAGAGGAAGCGTATATTTCCAACTGTGATCAAAATTGACTGGAATATCTGTGTGTTTCAACAAATTCAATGTACACCTTCTAGCCAATCAGAGTCAAGAAATTCAACAGAACGTGAAATAAAACCATGCAATGTATCTCCAGCTGCGAATTAGTATGCATATACCACGTTAAAGCTATATAGAAGCACAATACCATATTAAAGCTATATATAGAGGCACAATACCATGTTAAAGCTATATATAGAGGCACAATATCACGTTAAAGCTATATATGAAAGCACAGTGTCACGTTAAAGCTATATATAAGTACAATACCATGTTAAAGCTATATAGAAGCACAATACCATATTAAAGCTATATATAGAGGCACAATACCATGTTAAAGCTATATATAGAAGCACAATACCATGTTAAAGCTATATATAGAAGCACAATACCATGTTAAAGCTATATATAGAAGCACAATATCACGTTAAAGCTATATATGAAAGCACAGTGTCACGTTAAAGCTATATATAAGTACAATACCATGTTAAAGCTATATAGAAGCACAATACCATATTAAAGCTATATATAGAGGCACAATACCATGTTAAAGCTATATATAGAAGCACAATACCATGTTAAAGCTATATATAGAAGCACAATACCATGTTAAAGCTATATATAGAGGCACAATATCACATTAAAGCTATATATGAAAGCACAGTGTCACGTTAAAGCTATATATAAGTACAATACCATGTTAAAGCTATATATAGATGCACAATACCATATTAAAGCTATATATAGAAGCACAATACCATGTTAAAGCTATATATAAGTACAATACCATGTTAAAGCTATATATAAGTACAATACCATGTTAAAGCTATATATAGACGCACAATACCATGTTAAAGCTATATATAAGTACAATACCATGTTAAAGCTATATATAGACGCACAATACCATATTAAAGCTATATATAGAAGCACAATACCATGTTAAAGCTATATATAAGCACAATACCACGTTAAAGCTATATAGAAGCACAATACCACGTTAAAGCTATATAGAAGCACAATACCACGTTAAAGCTATATAGAAGCACAATACCATGTTAAAGCTATATATAGAAGCACAATACCTTGTTAAAGCTATATAGAAGCACAATACCACATTAAAGCTATATATAGAAGCACAATACCTTGTTAAAGCTATATATAGAAGCACAATACCACGTTAAAGCTATATAGAAGCACAATACCACATTAACGCTATATATAGAAGCACAATACCACGTTAAAGCTATATAGAAGCACAATACCATGTTAAAGCTATATATAAGCACAATACCACGTTAAAGCTATATAGAAGCACAATACCACGTTAAAGCTATATATAGAAGCACAATACCTTGTTAAAGCTATATAGAAGCACAATACCACGTTAAAGCTATATATAGAAGCACAATACCTTGTTAAAGCTATATATAGAAGCACAATACCACGTTAAAGCTATATATAGAAGCACAATACCACGTTAAAGCTATATATAGAAGCACAATACCTTGTTAAAGCTATATATAGAAGCACAATACCACGTTAAAGCTATATAGAAGCACAATACCACATTAACGCTATATATAGAAGCACAATACCACGTTAAAGCTATATAGAAGCACAATACCATGTTAAAGCTATATATAGAAGCACAATACCATGTTAAAGCTATATATAAGCACAATACCACATTAACGCTATATATAGAAGCACGAAACTACGTTACAGGTAGAGAAGCACAATACCACATTAATGCTATATAGAAGTACAAAACTACGGTAAAGCTATATATAGAAGCAAATATATAGAAGAAATAAATAACTATATATACATTCAGACGTTTATTCTTTGTTATGTGAGAACTAGAGGCTGGTTGTACAGTACATTATGCCTTATTTGACACATTTTAAGTCTCAGGAAAAAGCATGACATTTTTAATACTTAATTAACCCGCTGTATATATAATATATAGATCAGCATTATTTGCAAGCTTGCTAATGTGTCGAGCCAGGCAGTGTTAGTGATGTCCACCGTCTCAGATGTGTGTTTACTCAGTGAGTTCAGTCAGGCGACACTATCAGTGCATAAATATTGTTGATTCTGCAATGACGGAGACTCGCAGTTCAGTTTGGCTGGATTAATGAGAAGCCTTCACAGAGGTGTTTGTGTTTACGTGATAAAACTCCAGTGTCTTCGGCACAAGAAAAACCAAGAAAGCGGTGAACGATTGAGGTCAAGCTTAACTCTATTAGCCCGAAACAGAATCTGCTGACTTGTAAGAACGGGTCACAATGATATCGGTAAGACAAATAAAGAAAAGATTAGACAAATAAAGAAAAGTCACGTGAAAAATAACCGGCTGTTTTTATAGGGCACTCATCACAAAATGCCAATTTATTAACAGTTGCGCCGATTTTTTGAGATTCGCTGGCGTTTTTAATTTATGTACACTTTTTACTGTGGCTCAGACAACTTTTGATGTTAAAAAAATCTTAGGTAACACTTTTAGTAATAGTTCTCAATGTTAACTAGTGGTTTATTGCATGCACAATGTTAAGATATTGACTGTTTATTAGTGGTTTTAAAGCACATATTGTGCATGATCTTTTATTCTACATCCCTAATCTAAGATATAAACCTAACTACTATCTTAATAATTATTAATAAGCAGGAAATTAGGAGTTTATTGAGATAATAGTAATAGTTAATGGTTTATTAATAACAAGAAATGTACCTTAAAATAAAGTTTAAATGTTATCAAAAATTAATGAACACATTATCAAAATATATTAAATTAAGGTGAAAAAAAGATTACACTGCAAAAAATCTAAATAGCTAAAAATTCTTAAATCAAGATGCATTTTATAGACGAGTAAAAAATGTTGTGTTGTTTTGAGAAATAATAAGTCAAACTTACTGATGCTGAAATCATTCCACCGCTGAGGAACAAGGAAATTAAATGTTCTGGAAATAAACATTCTTCAAAATATGAGCTTTTATGGCCTGTTTCCACTGAGTGGTACGGTAGGGTACGGATTGGTACGGGTCATCTTTATCAGGCTTGCGTTTCCACTGCCAAAAGGGTACCAATGGGCGTGGTGTACACACGATAGAGTGTACGATAGAGTTTCAGTCTACATCATTCTTGCTCAAGTAAAGCTGTACGGGGCATTCACATATCATATGAGAAGCACTTCTCACAAAACAGATGCTTTATACACATAAATACTAGTGTATAAATGTTCATTACTAACCTTTCTATCAACATGATTTGATTACAACTGCAGATCAATGATGCGAAAATATTATATAATATAAATAAATAAAGGAACATATATGAACACACACAGCCCCTTAGTCTCCGATATGTTACCAATTACAGAAAAACTACACACAGCAAACATTTAGTCCTTATTTGGGTTCAAAAACAACACACAACATACAGCACACAGTCAGAGCAAACCTCTCATCTGTGTCTGTAATCTCCACCAGCACATGTAGCCTCTGTTAGAGAGTAATTTCGTCATTCCCAGTTCATAAAGATCCAAAAGGTGATGACAATAGTTAAACATGGCAGTTTGTTCATGGTTTAGGTTGCTGAAAGAATCATTTGCTTCTTTGTTTTTTCCGGCTTTTCCTTTGTTTTTTCGCGCTTCACTCTCTCGTTTGTCCGTTTTAGAAAGGATCGGGTGTCAGAAGCACTTCAATAATTCGTTATTATCATCAGCTCAAAAAGTTCGTTATTTCAAATATAGACGCGCGGCGAGCGACCACAGCTCTTTGGAGAAAGTGAAGTCCCTCGCGATTTTAGACAGCCTCGCAAAACAACAACAGGACGCAGCAGATTTTGTTCTTCTTGGTTTGTGGCTGTTCATCAAGACAACGACAGGGTCTGTTTAAGTTGGTTCGACCATGGCTCGTTATTACATGTATATATTATTACGATGTAATAATATGATAATGCACACATTATAGCCGATGTCTCGGCTATGTATTTAACAACGGTGCTTCCTTTGTTTTCATTCTCCTGGCTTGTGCATGAGCTAGTGACGCTTCTTAGGGCGTACTCACACTATGCTATCTGAACCGTGCCCAAGCCCGCTTCCCGGATCGTTTGGCAAGTGTGAGTGCTCTGAATCGGGCTTAAGCACGGTTCACTTGGCCGGCCCTGGCCCAGTTGGAAGAGGTGGGCCTGAGCGCAGTTCACTTGGGCGGTACGCTTGCAGTGTGAGTGCAAGCATGCCTGAGCCCGAAACTGAACGCGAGACGTGAATTTTAAGCGACTGTTTCATATGGTTTTACTAATCATTCTTATTGTTCAATGAACACAAACTGTCGTAGATTATTGAAGACGCAAAGCCCTCACTGCACGACAGCTGCACCTTCAGCAAACCTCCTAATTCCTGCAGCACGAGGACTTTATGATTATTTATGAGCGTCAAAAGTGGCTGATCTGTTCGGCGAAATATTAGACTGCGTGTCACTGCATCCCACACGACTAAAACGATATAACTAAAGAAATCTCCACTGTGCTGAGCGAGAGCGCTTACTGAACAGTGAATCATCGATGACGTAAGCGCGCCCAGGCCCGAATGTAATGTGAGTGCGGGCCGTCGGGGGAGACAGGAGGGGGGACAAGCGTGCTTTGGCCCGATTCAAGGCAACTGTACATAGTGTGAGTAGTCCCAATAGCGTTCAGCTGAGTGTCTTGCTCCACCTTTTGGCACCCTTTTGTCATGCTAGGTATCCTTTGGAAAAGGATGGTCCGTACGGTTCGCTTTTTTTGTGCCTTTTGACAGTGGAAACGGCCATAAAATCGTACCGACCTGTACCACACCGTACCACTCGAATTTTGATAACATTTAATAGCACGTTAAAGTTATATAGAAGCACAATATCATGTCAAAGCTATATCTGAATACAATACCACACTAAAGCTATATATAGGAGCACAATACCACATTCAACAGTTGAAAACAGTAAAAGTAAAGGTTTTGGAAATCTTAAAAGCTTTAGAGACTTGGGAAGATCATTCCACCGCTGAGGAACAGGGAAATGAAATGTTCTGGAAATAAACATTAGTGAAAATATGAGCTTTTAGACAGCATGTTAAAGCTATATATAGAAGCACAATACCATGTTAAAGCTATATATAAGTACAATATCATGTTAAAGCTATATATACAGTATAGATAGATAGATAGATAGATAGATAGATAGATAGATAGATAGATAGATAGATAGATAGATAGATAGATAGATAGATAGATAGATAGATAGATAGATAGATAGATAGATAGATAGAATCACAATACCTCATTCAACAATTGAAAACAGTAAAAGTAAAGGTTTTGGAAATCTTAAAAGCTTTAGAGACTTGGGAAGATCATTCCACCGCTGAGGAACAGAGAAATGAAATGTTCTGGAAATAAACATTCTTCAAAATATGAGCATTTAGATACCACGTTAAAGCTATATTTAAGTACAATACCACGTTAAAGCTACCTTAATTGCTTTAGAGACTCGACTGAGGATAAGGGAAATGAACTGTTCTGGAAAAACATTCTTTAAAATATGAGCTATTAGATACCTAAGATGTTACTAGATGATTGCTAAGATGTTGCTAGGGAGTTGCTAAGTTGTTTAGAGTGGTTGTTACACAGTTGTTGAAGGGGTTGCTAGGGTGTTCTGAGTGGTTGCTAAGGTGTTACTAGGAGGTTGCTAGGTGGTTTAAAATATTTAAAAATGAGCTTTGTTTCATGCTTGACCAAACTGCACAGATATGGAAGCACATTTGATCTGGTTATGCAGCAATGAGACGACGAGACACAGTTTACTCACAGTTGCATAAGATTCACATTTATTTGGTTTCAAGTCCTAAAACATTCTAAACATGCTTTTATAACACATATGGGTCACATTCTTCACAGGTAGTAAAAGTCAGAGGAGCAGAAGAAGAGCTTTGGCGACGTGGGTTAGGAAAAGCACCTCAGACGTCACTCCTAAAAAAAAACGGCATTTCAGGAGCGCGTCCGTTCCCTGAGAAATCCCCCACAATGCACCGCTCTCGTCCGCCTCTGTTTGCTCAAGCCCCAACATTCACCAACGTTTCTTCAATTCAGAATCGAGAAGACTCTCTGGCTACGTAAAACTGACAGCGATTCATAGTCAGCCAATCAGCATACCCGTAACGATCAAGAGAAAGAAATCTGATTGGCTGAAAAAAGTGTCAAAGCATTACATCATTACAATGACAACAAAAAACAACATGTAAACAGCTGAGAAATAATAATAATAAAAAAAAGTCAATACATTCTTCATGAAAACAATCCACAAACAGTGTTTATAACTAGGATTATAATACTGCCGTCATAATTGCACTGAGAAACGGTCTTCATTGAAGAGTGACGTAAACACGCAGCATCTGATGAGTTCACACTGTTATATAGCGCAGAAATGACTGAGAAAACAAACTAAATAACAGGCGGGAAACTTCTGGAGACACAGAAACAGGCTCACTGGTGCTTTGAAACTAATAAATAATGCTAAATACTTTGCCTTTGATGAAAGCAAGCATCGTGGTGACACAATAGAGGTAGTTTCAATGTAGAAGTGACAAAAATGCTCAAATAAAACAACAACAACAACAAAACAAAGACCTAAATGGAGAGTGTGGCTACTCTAATGCTGGAAATACACTGCAAATGTCTTGTTTTTAGTATAAATATCTAAAATGTCTTAAATCAAGAAGCTTTTTTGAGACAAGTTTAAAATATTGTGCTGTTTTCAGAAGTAATCAAAATCAAAAAGTAATCAAGGCAAAATTATTGATGCTTTAGAGACTTGGGAAGATCCTTCCACCGCTGAGGAACAGGGAAATGAAATGTTCTGGAAATAAACATTCTTCAAAATATGATAGCATGGTAAAGCTACATATAAGTACAATACCATGTTAAAACTATATATATATATAGGATCACAATACCACATTCAACAGTTGAAAACCATGAAAGTAAAAGTTTTGGAAATCTTAAATGCTTTAGAGCAGGGGTGTCAAAGTCAATTCCTGGAGGGCCGGAGCCCTGCAGAGTTTAGTTCCAGCCCTGCTTCAACACACCTATCTGTAGGTATCAAACAAGCCTAAAGCACTCAATTAGTTTGATCAGGTGTGTTTAATTGGGGTTGGAACTAAACTGTGCAGAGCTCCGGCCCTCCAGGAACTTGCTTTGACACATGTGCTTTAGAGACTTGGGAAGATCATTCCACCGCTGAGGAACAGGGAAATGAAACGTTCTGGAAATTAACGTTCTTCAAAATATAAGCTTTTAGAGACCAAGTTAAAGATATATATAGAAGCAAAACACAGGAAACAGGGTATATATAAAAATATAATCAAAATTAAGTAAGTTTTTCCTTATAAACAAGCAAAATAATCTGCCAACGAGGTGATAAATATATTAGAGATTTCTGTTTGGGCGTCTGACAAAAGAAAAATCAATGAAGTAAAACGATTAATGATTAATTGAAATGATCTGGAAGCTTTAAAAAAATATGATTTATGTATAGTTCATTTATTTATCATTATCTGATGTCTCTCAGCTGTAATTTATGAGATATTTTATGATGCCTAATATCATAATGGGCTTAGCAGAATAATCTTATGTCAAAATGAAACACAAAATTATTTCTCTTACCCAATTGGCAGATTATTTTGCTCATTTTAATCAAAAATTCACTTAATTTTGACTTTTTAATTCTGAAAACACCACAATATTTTTAGTTTTTTTAGAAGATGCTTCTTGATTTAAGAACGTTTAGATATTTAGGACATGTTGTGCAGTGTTTTCCAGCTGAAATATGAGCTGAAAGTCTATTGATGAAGGCTGAGGATGTTCTAGACGTCTCTTGACGGCTTGAAAATGTGTATTATTGCAGTCAACGTCGATGTGTTTTGTAGTTTTTACCTGTAACAAACACTATCAGTATCAGGAGTTTAGCCTGACATTTAAGCAAGCTCACACTCCAAAACCACAGAGAAGGCAGAAATCTCAAACACTGGCAAAAATGCTTTGATTATGAAGAGTTTTTGTCTTGTTTCTACTCTAAATATGTAAATATTCTTAAATCAAGAAGCATTTTATAGACAAGTACAAAACATTGTGGTGTTTTCAGAAATAACAAGTCAAAATGAAGCAAGTTTTTCCTTAAAAACAAGCAAAATAATCTGCCAATGAGGTGATGAAATACTAGAGATTTCTGTTTGGCCATCTGTCAAAAGAAAAATCAATACAGTAAAACGGTTAACAATTGAAATGATTAGAAGCTTTAAAATAATACGATTTATGTACATTTCATTTACTTAACATTATATATAGAGAGAGTCTCTTAGCTGTAATTTATGAGATATTTTAGGATACCTTATATCATAATGGGCTAAACAAAATAAACAGGATTATTTTGCTTGTTTTAATCACAAACACACTCAATTTTGACTCATTATATCTGAAAACAACACTATATTTTGTGCTTGTCTAGAAAATGCTTCTTGATTTATGAACGTTTAGATATTTAGGACATGTTGTGCAGTGTTTTCCAGCTGAAATATGAGCTGAAAGTCTATTGTTGAAGGCTGAGGATGTTCTAGACGTCTCTGATGGCTTGAACATGCGTATTATTGCAGTCTAAGTCGATGTGTTTTGTAGTCTTTACCTGTAACAAACACTATTTCAGTATCAGGAGTTTAGTCTGACGTTTAAGCAAGCTCACACTCCAAAACCACAGAGAAGCCTCAAACACTGCTTTTCTAACTTTGAGTTTCCATCTTGTTTCAAGTCCAAATATCTAAAAACGACTAAATCAAGAAGAATTTTCTAGACAAGTACAAAATATTGTGGTGTTTCCAGATATAAAAAGTCACAATTAAGTGAGTTTTTCCATAAAAACAAGCAAAATAATCTGCAAATAAAGCAAGATAGTCTTGTTTTCAGTTTAAAATCTGAATATTACAGATTATTAGCTTGTTTTAAGGAAAAACTCATTTCATTTTGACTCATTATTTCTGAAAACAACACTATATTTTGTGCTTGTGTGGAAAATGCTTCTTGATTTAAGAACGTTTAGATATTGAAGACATGTTGTGCAGTGTTTTCCAGCTGAAATATGAACTGAAAGTCCACTGAGGAAGGCTGAGGATGTTCTAGACGCCTCTGACGCAAACGACGGCTTGAAAATGCGTATTATTGCAGTCTAAGTCGATGTGTTTTGTAGTTTTTACCTGTAACAAACACTATCAGTATCAGGAGTTTAGTCTGAGGTTTAAGCAAGCTCACACTCCAAAACCACAGAGAAGGCAGAAATCTCAAACACTGGCAAAAATGCTTTGATTATGAAGAGTTTTTGTCTCGTTTCTACTCCAAATATCTAAATATTCTTAAATCAAGAAGCATTTACTGGAGGAGTATAAATATTGTGGTGTTTTCAGAAATAATGAGTCAAAATTAAGTGAGTTTTTGATTAAATTGAGCTAAATAATCTGATAATAAGGTGAGAGAAATAATCTTGTTTTTTTCCTTTTGACAAAAGGTTATTTTGCTTAGCCCATTATGATACAAGATATCATCAAATATCTGATAAATTACAGCTGAGAGACTCAAAAAATATAGATTTTTATTTTTTTTAAATGATCAATAAATGAACTATACATAAATCATAATATTTTAAAGCTTCCAAATCATTTCAATTGACTGTTAACCGTTTTGCTGTATTGATTTTTCTTTTGACAGACAGAAATCTCTAATATTTTTATCACCTCATCGGCAGATTATTTCACTTGTTTTAAGGAAAACTCAAGTAAAAGGGTTTACAATCAATTGAAATGATTTGGAAGCTTTAAAATATTAGGATTTATGTATATCATTTGTTGATCCTTTAAAATAAATAAATAAATAAATATTTCAGCTGTAATTTATGAGATATTTTATGATACCTTACATCATAATGGGCTAAGCAAAATAATCTTACGTCCAAATGAAAAACAAGATTATTTTGCTTGTTTTAATCAAAAACTCACTTAATTTTGACTCATTATATCTGAAAACAACACTATATTTTGTGCTTGTCTAGAAAAGGCTTCTTAATTTAAGAACGTTTAGATATTTAAGACATTTTGTGCAGTGTTTTTCTGTTGAAATATGAACTGAAAGTCCATTGTTGAAGGCTGAGGATGTTCTAGACGTCTTGTTTCAAACCGGTTAGAGTTTTTTTTCTTGTGTTAAACACAAAAGGAGATATTTTGAAAAATGTTAAAGGCTGTAACCATTGACTTCCATTCGTTTTCCTACTATACAAGTGAATGATTTACAGATTTCAGCATTCTTCAAGATATCTTCTTTTGTGCTAAAAGTGAGTAAATGATCATTTTTAGGTGAACTATCCCTTTAAATTACATTTTTAACCCATTATGATATAAGGTTTCGTAAAATCAGCTGTATATTATGAGATACTTTATGACACCTTATATCATAATGGGCTAAGCAAAATAACCTTACGTCAAAATGAAAAAACAAGATTATTTTGCTTGTTTTAATCAAAAATTCACTTAATTTTGATTAATTACATCTGAACACAACACAATATTTTGTACTTGTCTATGAAGATGCTTCTTGATTTAAGAAATTTTAGATATTTGGACTACAAACGAGACATTTTGTGCAGTGTTTTCCAGCTGAAATATGAACAGAAAGTCCATTGAGGAAGCCTGAGGATGTTCTAGACCAGGGGTGCTCAATCCTGTTCCTGGAGATCTACCTTTCTGCATAGTTCAGCTCCAACCCTGATCAAACACACCTGAACCAATTAATTAGGACCTGAACAGCACTTGATAATTACAGGCAGGTGTGTTTGATATGGGTTGCAATGGAAATCTGCAGGAAGGAAGATCTCCAGGAACAGGATTGAGCACCCCTGTTCTAGACCATCTCAACCACATTCCTGGAGGAGCACCAGCTCTGCACATTTTCTGTGTCTCCTTAACCAAACATGCCTGATTCAGATCATCAGATGAGTCTGAAAGACCTGTAATGGGTGTGACAGACAAGAGACATCCAAAACATGCAGTCCTGGTGGTCTTCCAGGAACGTGGTTGAGAAACACAGATGTCCCTTGTTTCAAATCGGTTTGAGTTTCTTTCTTGTCTTGAACACAAAATGAGATAATTTGAAAAATGTTGAAGCCTGTAACCATTGACTTCCATTTCTTTTTCTTACTATGGAAGTGAATGGTTACAGGTTTTCAGCATTCTTCAAACTATCTTCTTTTGTGCTAAAAGCGAGTAAATTATAATTATAAAAACAAGATTATTTTGCTTGTTTTAATCAAAAACACACTTAATTTTGATTAATTACATCTGAACACAACACATTATTTTGTACTTGTCTATGAAGATGCTTCTTGATTTAAGAAATGTTAGATATTTGGACTACAAACGAGACAGTTTGTGCAGTGTTTTCCAGCTGGAATATGAACTCAAAGTCCATTGATGAAGGCTGAGGATGTTCTAGATCAGTGTTTCTCAACCACATTCGTGGAAGACCACCAGCTCTGCACATTTTCTGTGTCTCCTTAACCAAACACACCTGATTCAGATCATCAGATCATTAGCAGAGTCTGAAAGACCTGTAATGGGTGTGACAGACAAGAGACATCTAAAACATGCAGTGCTGGTGGTCTTCCAGGAACGTGGTTGAGAAACACTGATGTCGGTTAGAGTTTCTTTCTTGTGTTGAACACAAAAGAAGATATTTTGAAAAATGTTGAAGCCTGTAACCATTGACTTCCATTTCTTTTTCTTACTATGGAAGTGAATGGTTACAGGTTTTCAGCATTCTTCAAAATATCTTCTTTTGTGCTAAAAGTGAGAAAATTATAATTATAATTATAAAAACAAGATTATTTAGCTTGTTTTAATCAAAAACTCACTTAATTTTGACTCACTTTTTCTGAAAACACCACAATATTTTATACTCGTCTATGAAGATGCTTCTTGATTTACGAAATTTGAGATATTTAGACTAATAGCAAGACCAAAACTCTATGTAATCAAAGCATTTTAGGTTTTTTTTGCAGTAAATTAAATGTAATGAATGAAAAGATGATGGATGAAATGCAGAATATTAAGGACACACAGAGCGGTGATGGTCCACCATACAGGTTGGTTTAGCTGCTCTTTCATTGTCTGGTGCAAATATGTAAACATTACTCGACGCATAGCGAACGTGTCTGGAATGTCTTAAACAATTGCCGGATACAGTAAAACTCATTGCATTTTGATACTCGAAAACAAGCCAAAAACAAAAACAACCCCTCCCCCGATCTCATAAAACCAAATTAAAAAAGCTCTACAAGGACCTACGATGTCCTGGACACTACAAACTACTAAACCTACAAGTACATCAGCACTGCATTATATCTGAGAGAGGGTGAACGTCATTTAAAAAACAGTAACTTTACCCTGTTTACAACATGAGGGAAGGAAATCCACATTTATGCTCAAATATATATACGTTCATTCAAAACCATAGATGCTAAACATTTGGCGGATGCTAACGATAAGCACTTCTTCCCACTGAGGGCGGAGCCAAGCAGTGCTTACTTCCCTCCAAATTTGCATATCACTTTGGTCAAAAGAAAGAAAGAAAATCAACAACACAAAATCTCAACACATACTGTCGTCAAGTAAAATCCTCGTTTAATCCCCAGCCTATGATTGTGAAATGCAGCCGTACGTCTCTCTCTTTTGTGTAAACATCACGACGACTTCTGTGCACGCTTAAAACAAATGCGGTTGGGTTGAAAAGCGTCATTTAAATATGAATTTCAGTGTTTTAATTCGATTTAAAGGGACAGATCACCACAAAAATGAATCATTTATTTACTCACCCTTGTTTCAAATCTGTTAAGATATTTTAAAAAATGTTGGAAGGCTGTAACCATTGACTTTCATTTGTTTTTCTTACTATAGAAGTGAATGGTTACAGGTTTCCAGCATGGCTCAGGATATCTTCTCTTGTGCTGAAAGTGAGTAAAGAGTGAGTAAATAGTTATTTTACTCGCCCTTGTTTTTAACCTGTTTCTTTCTTGTGTTGAACATAAAAGGTGATATTTTGAAAAATGTTGGAAGCCTGTAACCATTTTACTTCAATTTGTTGACGTGAATGGTTACAGGTTTCCAGCATTCTTCAAGATATCTTCTTTTGTGCTAAAAGTGAGTAAATTGCCGTTTTTAGGTGAACTATCTCTTTAAATAACATTTTTTTTTAACCCTGCGCTTTGGTTTGTCAATATTTAACCCAATATTAGATTATGACAACCCAGCATCTAGAGTATAGAAACATTAAAATCAATTATTCACCAGACAATTTTTTTGTTTATTTACTCGCCCTTATTTAAAACCGGTTTGAGTTTCTTTCTTGTGTTGAAAACAAAAGGAAATATTTTGAAAAATGTTGAAGCCTGTAACCATTGTCTTTTATTGGATTTTCCTACTATGGAAGTTAATGGTTACAGGTTTCCAGCATTCTTTAAAATATCTTCTTTTGTGCTAAAAGTGAGTAAATGGTGAGTAAATTATCAATTTTAGGTAAACTATCCCTTTAAATGACATTTTTTAACCCAACGGTTTGGTTTGTCAATATTTAGCCCAGTGTTAAATTATGATAACCTAGTATTTAGAGTATAGAAACATTAAAAACAATCTTTTACTACAAAAATGACAAGTTGTTTATTTACCTACTCTTGAGTTTCTTTCTTGCGTAAAACACAAAAGGTGATATTTTTGAAAAATGTTGGAAGCCTGTAACCATTTACTTCAATTCATTTTTCCTACTATGGAAGTGAATGATTTACAGATTTCAGCATTCTTCAAGATATCTTCTTTTGTGCTTAAAGTGAGTAAATTGTCATTTTTAGGTAAACTATCCCTTTAAATACATTTTTTAACCCATGGTTTGGTTTGTCAATATTTAACCCAATGTTAGATTATGATAACCCAGCATCTAGAGTATAGAAACATTAAGAATCTTTCACCACAAAAATTTAAATTTGTTTATTTACTCACCCTTTTTCTAAATCTGTTTGAGTATTTTTCTTGTGTTAAACACAAAAGGAGATATTTTGAAAAATGTTGGAAGCTTGTAACCATTGACTTCCATTAATTTTCCTACTATATTAGTAAATGGTTACAGGTTTCCAGCATTCTTCAAGATATCTTCTTTTGGCTAAAAGTAGGTAAATTATAATTTTCGGTAAACTATCCATTTAAATTACATTTTTAACCCAACGGTTTGGTTTGTTGATATTTAACCCAATGTTAGATTACGACAACCCAGCATTTAAAGAATAGAAACATTAAAAAGAAATTTTCACCACAAAAATTTAAATTCTTTTATTTACTCGCCCTTGTTTCAAATCTGTTTGAGATTCTTTCTTGTGTTGAATACAAAAGGAGATATTTTGAAAAATGTTGAAGCCAGTAACCATTGACTTCCATTCGTTAATTCTACTATGGAAGTGAATGGTTACAGGTTTTCAGCATTCTTCAAGATATCTTCTTTTGTGCTAAAAGTGAGTATATTATAATTTTTCCGTGAACTATCCCTTTAAATTAAATTTAGATAAAGGTTGGTTTGTCAATATTTAACCCAACGTTATATTATGACAACCCAGCATTTAGAGTATAGAAACATTAAAAACCATCTTTCACTACAAAATTTCTAATTAGTTTATTTACTCACCCTTGTTTGAGTTTCTTTCTTGCGTAAAACACAAAAGAAGATATTTTGAAAAATGTTGGAAGCCTGTAACTATTTACTTCAATTCATTTTTCCTACTATGGAAGTGAATGATTTGCAGATTTCAACATTATTCAAGATATCTTCTTTTGTGTTAAAAGTGAGTAAATTGACATTTTTAGGTGAACTATCCCTTTAAATGACATTTTAAATCCCTTGTTTCAAACCAGTTTGAGTTTCTTTATTGTGTTAAACACAAAAGGAGATGTTTTGAAAAATGTTGAAGGCTGTAACCATTGACTTTCATTTGTTTTCCTACTATACAAGTGAATGGTTACAGGTTTTCAGCATTCCTCAAGATATCTTCTTTTGTGCTAAAAGTGAGTAAATGATCATTTTTAGGTGAACTATCCCTTTAAATGACATCTTTTTAACCCAACGTTTTGGTTTGTCATTATTTAACCCAATGTTAGATTACGTCAACCGAGGATTTAGAGTATAGAAACGTTAAAAACAATCGTTCACGTGACTACTGAATATAATACCCATTTTTATAGGGAAACACCTCAAAAAAGTAACTAGACATTGTGAAACTGGAGGCACAGCGTCGAACGTTAACCCCCCGCGAACCAGAGAGAGAGAGAATACGCGAAGCATGTTCGTCCTGAGGTAGTCTTTCAATAAAGCGACAATCTGTCCCTAACGAAAGTGAACAACAATAAACCCAAGCAGTAGATCTAATCCCATCGAGTCACATCTCGCAGTTGGACTGAAGCGTGTGAAAATCCACCGCGCTTGTTGTGCATTTCCATTCGAGAAAGGAGCATGTGCACAGTGTGGATCAACATACATTCAGCTCTGTCTGGTAATAAATAGAGAGAGAGAGAAATAAAAACAACAACAACAACGCTACTCTAAACGAAATGCATAAAATAGTTTCTTGTCACATTCATGAGAGAGGGAGGAGGAGGAGGAGGAGCAGGAGGTACCGGAAGCCCCGCCCCCAAGGAACACCCCACCCCCGTGCAATAGATGGGGAGGGTGTTTCTGGAAAAGGGGCGTGGCTAGTTGGCAGGAGCGGTACCCTTCGTCACGCAGGGGGAGGAGCTTGTCCTGTAGCTGCTCAGACTGGACTTACAGGAGTGCAATACTGCCTTGAAGAGCAGAGGGAGCTGCTCCAGAGGGATGTTCACCAGCTTCCCTGAAACACCAGCCCAAAATACAGCAGGTTAGATTAAACTTAAATCTCTATCATCACTTATTTAAAGAGGACCTATTATGCAAAAATCACTTATATAAGGTTTTTATAAAGGGGTTAATTAGGGTTTAAACACAGTTGTGTGGCCACAGTGTGTGAATATAACCAGCTTCTAATGTTAAACATTTATTAATTGTGTTTTTTATAATCAGACGTGATGAAAACAGTCTGCAGAAACACTTTGATTGACATTCTCACTTTACACGTAATCAGAAGGGGAAGCCCCGCCCACTAGTGACCATCTCGCCCTCATTAGCATAGGAGCTTAGTTCTGTTTTTGAATCTGCCACTATGCTGACACACAGGCATTTGCAGCTCCGCCCTCTTCTGAATAGAACACGATCTCATTTGAATTTAAAGTGACAGTCACCAAATCGCCACAATTAGTATCAAAGCCTGAAAGGGTCCGTTTCAGAGAGTTGGAAAACATTATTTGCGTGCTACTTTGAGATAAAACTTCACATACATACACTCTAGAGACACTCTTATTTTACATCTTGTAATAATTGGCATAATAGGACCCCTTTAAAATATATTAGAGTTTCTTTCTTCTCTTGAACACTAAAGAAGATATTTTGAAGAATGGTGGCCGATGGCAGATTTAAGAGCTGCTTTCTAGACTCACCTGCAATGCAGCGTATCTCAGGCAGACACATCATGATCTCGGGGAAGCGTTTGGGCTGGTGAGGGTACTTGTACTCAGTATAATCCTGACAAACGTACCAATAACGCTTGTTCAACTGCTCCAGCTGCGTCACATTGGTCAGGCCACGGATATCTGGACAAATATAAAAGATAGGTATGAACAACTGTTCTTCTACTGTAATTATAGATAAATCTACAGATCTGGTGCACAAGAAATGTTAAAGGGATAGTTCACGCAAAACTGAAAATGCTGTCATCATTTACTCTCCCTTGATTTGTCACAAACCTTTAAAGGGTCACGAAACACGAGAACACATGTGTTGAGCTGTTGACAGTCATATATGTGTCCCACGCTGCTATAAACACTATTAGGACACAAATATCTCACTAAAAAGGGAAAATTGGTTGTTTTTGCGTTATTTTGAGCAAATTTGTTCTTCTGGTTTGAAACTAATTTTTGAAGCTGCGTCACGGTGATTAGAGACTTGTGTGTAGTCCAGCATGGAGAGTGGATGTCTGTACCTGCGAGTGCATCGTGACGTCTCTGAGTGTGCAGCATTAATTCATGAGAAAGACTTGGCTCAAACCAATCAGCGCCCTCTATTGTGTATGCGGTGCAACTTCATTAATATGCATGACAGCTTCGAAGACTGTTTACCTGTTACAGTGTTCAGACGACAGAGAGACGCCATGTGTTGCCAAAACAAGTGGAAGAACTAGAATTTGGAGACATGGGTCGTCAGTGTTGTGTTTATTAATGTGCTGCAACGAAGGTTTTGTTTTCATTTCCGCGCTATGAGAGCGCAGCTGGACTCATGTGTGGACTACAGTGCACGCCACAGAAATGCGTTTGTAAGGAACATTTTTTACCCGAGAGATTTTCACATCTGGAAATGATGAAATCCGGATTTGCTGCTCGTCTCCTTTTAAAAAAGACGCTGCTTCAGTTTGTGTTGATTGTCTGTCTACAGATTTGGTAAGTGTGTGTGTGATCAGTGGTCTTTGTTTGTTCATTCAGATGGCAAAGTTAGTTGGTATCGTCAGCAGAGCTCTTTCAGTGTTTAAAGACATACCTTAGTCAAAATGATTTAGTTACTAAGTTTACAGTATGTTAATATCACTGCAATATTATAGACTGAAAGATCCGCTGTAAATGCTGCTCTCCGAGTGTAAACATGTAAACACCGCAATCAAACTATTACCGTTGTGTAGGATTTTCGCCGCATTTTGTGACAGGATAGTCTATACACACACGGCTGTCTGACGCTACCTACTGAGTGCATCTAAGGGTGCTTTCACACTAGCACTTTTGGTCCGCACCCGGGTTCCTTTGACGTCATAGTACGGTACGTTTAGCTAGTGTGAACGTGTCTTCTGAACTCGGGTGGGCACCTGTGAACCGTACCCGAGTCCGCCTGAAAGAGGTGGTCTGGGGTACGGTTCAGGTGAACTCTGGTACGGTTCACTTCTAGTATGAATGCAATCGTACCAAATAGCGGAAGTGAACCGGCAAGTGTACAACAAACTATCGTTTTCATAACGTTCATTCGTGTGTGTGTGTGTGTGTGTGTGTGTGTGTCACGTATTTTACCTTGGTGACAAGCGGGACTGAGCCAGGGCAAACACAGTGATACACAGTGATGTCTGCTTGTCTCCTCCAGAAACAGCTTCTGCAGACACTGTGTGATGTTCTGAATGTTTATAATATTTTTGTGGCAGATGGACGCAAGTCGCTTTCTGTATGTCCAAAACCAAAAGATTCAGCAAAAGCAAATCGACCGCGATGTGTGGAAGTCTTTCCATTTTGGCGCTTTGCGTTCGTTATCGTCACCTAGCAACAGTCGTAAACAAAACAGCAGCTCGATGGCGCAAGTGTACCGGGGTTCAGAAGGAAAAAACACAAACCAACCGAGAAGGTGGCAAGGGGGAACAATCGAACTTGGGTACGGTCCAGGCAATTGAACCAAGTGTGAAAGCACCCTAAGTTACCGAGAAATGGGGAGGGTTTTTTTCCCCCCCATTCGCCGTGCGGTATCAAACACTCCATTAAAACTCCACTCTCCAGCAGTTCTTCGCATCTAATATCTCATTTGTCACGGGGGACATGCAGGAAATGTTGTGTGAAAGTGAAAGTGCCAAACTGCAGTTAAAGTCGACAAATTAATCATTTGGTAAATAATTAAATTACTGATGTCCATGTAAACACAGTCACTGTCTTTCACCCCTGCGTCTGTGTGTTTGTTTTGCCTCTGTGAAAATCAGCGCATGCCCAAAGGGAAACTCCCATTTTTGCAAATCCTTCCCTCTTTCCCTCCCCCGACACTCCCACCTGAACAGAGCTGGACACGCCCACTTTCCTGACTTTTTCCAAACTAGAGGTGTGAAAACCCTTAAAAGGTTTCTTTATTCTGTTAAACACAAAATAAGATAGATGTTTTAAAATAGAGATGGAAACCTTTGAGTATTGACTTGAAGTGTATTTGTTTTATGCAAGTTAATGGTTACCGGTTTCTGACATTCTTAAATATATATTCATTTAGAAATTGATGGAGGATTTTATATTTTTTACTTTTTTTTATATTCTTATGTTTTGCCCACTGGCAAAGTATTTTTGCTTGTTTTAAGAAAAAAATAACTTAACATTGACTTATTATTTCTGAAAACAACACAATATTTTTTGCATGTTTAGAAAATGCTTCTTGATTTAAGATTTTTTAGACATTTGGACTAGAAACAAGGCAAACACTTTTTTGAAGTGAACTTTTTTTTTTTTTAAATAAAATACATTTTCTGCTAAAAAAGGCAATAAACATCACCATTTACCTGATGAATCTAGCTAATCACTAGTTACTTACAAGTTAGAAAAGCATTTTTTGCAGTGTAGGACACAGTAGCATCACACACACATTTCCAGCATAAACTTAAATCACTGATGAAGAAACTCAAGACAGAGAAACCCCACCGCCTGCTAGTGTTTTAGAAGTGTTCTCGCAGAAGTACAGCAGATAAGTATGAATTGTGCTTTAGCTGTATGCTGATGTACAGTAGATGCAGATGTGTTTGTTTTACCTTGGTTAAGGAAGTTGATGGCCTTCATGCAGGCGTACTCCTCATTGCTGACCTTCAGCTGATGAAACTTGCGGAAAAGATAGATCAGCTTCTCCATCACCTCCATCCCATCCTCACTGAAACTGCACACACACACACAATCAGAAAAACCACTCACACACTAAGTCCCTATGAAATCAAAACTAACCCTATTGATTTTGTTAGCTCACATTGCTCGTTTTGTGGTGAACATTTCATCAGTGCATGTCATTAAGAAACAAAAAATGTTTGCTCTTGTAATCTAAAATTACAATTTGAAAGTGCACTTCCTGTTTGTTTTCAGTTAAATTCTCGGTAAAGTCTAGATCGGATACGCGGCTGGCTGAAAGTGCGATATGCACATTAATATAGCAGAATTTTTAATGACACTGTATAACAATAATTCATATTTTTACATTACTGTGATGGTTGGGGTGGCGGTAGACATTAATAAAATACAATAAATGAGAAATTTAATAAATAACATAAATAATTCTCGTTAACTTCCGGCCGCAACCATATCCGATCTAGCAACAACCTAAATTCTCCTATTAGGTCTGTCTGAGGTACTGGGTGTGGCTATCATAACCACGCCCCTTCAGCTGTCAGTTTAGACATCAACAAACAGAAATGGTGAGGAGGAGGAGTCTGTTAGGTTGTAATAACTCTCCACAAACTCTTTTCCCCAACTTCCTGAATGACACGCCTACTTTACTACATCCAATCAGCTCGCAGTAGAAAAGCAAGCCATGCCCACTGCTTACTCGTTTAATATTCCGTTTCTGTGGCACATTATGAAAAAAATAAAAACACAGTCGCAGCTTCCGGTTCATGCAGACTTTAAAAAAGAGAGTCAACTCGTTGCCTTATAATTATTTAGTAAACAAACTATCTGCATAATTATAAATGTTAAGTCATAACTATCTCTTAGTCTAAATGATCTAACCAGACCACAAAGTGAAGCACAGCTCAATAATTACACTAAATGTCAGATTTTCCCCCAATCACATATGATATTGATCTGTTCTCATAAACAAGCAAACAGAAACCGACTGCGCTGAAGTGCGCTGCGCTTTTTATGTTGCTAGGCAACCACTGAATCAGCTGCATATTGTATACGAGCGCTGCTGTTGATATTGTTATAATTGTTTCATTTAATAATATTGTGATATTCACAATTTATCATGTCAAATAGCTCCGGATTACTCGAACAGTGAGCCCTAGTCTTTCCTCCACCTTTAAAAGTCTCCATAGTCATCTTGACAACACAAAAACTGCTGTCACCTCAACGGAAACCCCGCCTCTGCTTTCATTTGATTGGACAATGAAAAAAGGTTAATGGTTAAAGATTAATGACTGATTAAATTAATAAATGGAATTAATTTATGATAGTTATGTTTATTACCCTCACAGTGACTAACATAATTATTAATAATAATAACAATAATAATAATAATAATACTATTTTGCTGCATATTGACATGATAGCATCACACAGTTGCTGCAGATTTATCAGCTGCTCATCCATGATGCCAATCTCCCGTTCCACCACATCCCAAAGGTGCTCTATAGGATTGAGCTCTGGTGACTGTGGAGGCCATTTGAGTACAGTGAACTCATTGTCATGTTCAAGAAACCAGTCTGAGATGATTGGCGCTTTATGACATGGTGCGTTATCCTGCTGGAAGTAGCCATCAGAAGATGGAGACACTGTGGTCATAAAGAGATGGACATGGTCAGCAACAATACTCAGGTAGGCTGTGGCGTTGACACAATGCTCAATTGGTACTAATGGAACCAAAGTGTGGCAAAAAAATCTCCCCCACACCAATTCACCACCACCACCAGCCTGAACCGCTGATACAAGGCAGGATGGATCCATGCTTTCATGTTGTTGAGGCCAAATTCTGGCTCTACCATCCGAATGTGGCAGCAGAAATGGAGACTCATCAGACCAGGCAACGTTTCTCCAATCTTCTATTGTCCAGTTTTGGTGAGCCTGTGTGAATTGTAGCCTCAGTTTCCTGTTCTTAGCTGACAGGAGTGGCACCCGGTGTGGTCTTCTGCTGCTGTAGCCCATCCGTCTCAAGGTTGGACGTTTTGTGTGTTCAGAGATGCTCTTCTGCAGACCTCGGTTGTATCAAGTGCTTATTTGAGTTACTGTTGCCTTTCTATCAGCTGGAACCAGTCTGGCCATTCTCCTCTGACCTCTGGCATCAACAAGGCATTTGCGCCCACAGAACTGCCACTCACTGGATATTTCCTCTTTGTCGGACCATTCTCTGTAAACTCTAGAGATGGTTGTGTGTGAAAATCCCAGTAGATCAGCAGTTTCTGAAATAGTCAGAGCAGCCCGTCTGGCACCAACAACCATGCCACGTTCAAAGTCACTTAAATCCCCTTTCTTCCCCATTCTGATGCTCGCTTTGAACTGCAGCAGATCGCCTTGACCATGTCTACATGCCTAAATGCATTGAGCTGCTGCCATGTGATTGGCTGATTAGAAATTTGCGTAAACGAGCAGTTGGACAGGTGTACCTAATAAAGTGGCCAGTGAGTGTATATGATTTATATTGATATATTTATATACTTTATTTTACAACACATATATCTATATTATATATTAACTACATATACATGATATTTCACTAGTGTATATGCAGGTATTTTCATGAGTAAGGCTCTTTTTTCCTCATGGGAGTGTTTATTAAACCTCTTTCTGAGAATAATTAGTCTTATCATCAGATCCTGTTCATGCAGGCATTATCTGGCTATATATACAGCATGTGCACATCCTGTTAGCCATGATAACAGTGCTCGCTGGTTTGAGTCCCGGCTGGGTCAGTTGGCGTTTCTGTGTGGAGTTTGCATGTTCTCCCCGTGTTGGTGTGGGTTTCCTCCGGGTGCTCCGGTTTCCCCCACAGTCCAAACACATGCGCTATAGGGGAACTGATGAACTAAATTGACCATGGTGTGAATGAGTGTTTCCCAGTAATGGGTTGCAGCTGGAAGGGCATTCGCTGTGTAAAACATATACTGGAATAGTTGGCGGTTCATTCCGCTGTGGTGACTCCTGATAAATAAAGGGACTAAGCTGAAGGAAAATGAATGAATATATATATATATACTCACCTGTGCAGCTCGTCGTCTGATGGTGTGTATTTGTGTGTGACGTTGGCCAGGTCTCCGAGCACCTGCGCGCTGTAGACGGTCAGACAGGCCAGCAGGATCAGCTCCTGCCAGGTGGCGCTCAGGAGTCGAGTGTAGTCCTCGATGGAGAGATCGCAGAAGAACGGCAGCTTCTTGATCCAGGAGATCTGCCTGAAGAGCAGCTCATCCGCCAGACGACACAGCAGAGCAAACAACTCCACCTGAGTCACTCGATACCTGAGAGAGACAGAGACACACACGCACACAGTCAGAGACACGCACACACACAGAGAGACAGACACACAAATACAGACACATACATACGCGCACACACACATGAACACACAGACACACACACATAGACAGACAGACAGACACATACACACACACACACACATAGGCACACACATACACAGAAACAAACAAACACTCACATACAGGCACACACACACAAAAAGAGGCAAATACACACACACACAAACACACAGAAACAGAAAAAACACCCAGGCACACACACACACACATAAAGCCACACACACACACATATACAGACAGACACACACACACACACACACACACACACACAAAAAAAAACACAAAAAACACACACACAGATAAAGAGGGGCACATACACACACACACACACACACGGACACAGAGAGACAAAAACACGCACAACACACATACAGACAGATACAGAAACACACACACACACACACACACACACACACACACACACACACACACAAAAACACAAAAAAACACACACACAGATAAAGAGAGGCACATACACACACACACACACACGTACAGACAGACACAGAGAGACAAAGACACGCACAACACACATACAGACAGAAACAGAAACACACACACATAGACACACACACACACACACACACACACACACACACACACACACACAAAAAACACAAAACACACACACAGATAAAGAGAGGCACATACACACACACACACACACACACACACACACACACACACACACACAAAAACACAAAACACACACACAGATAAAGAGAGGCACATACACACACACACACACACACACACACAAAAAACACAAAACACACACACAGATAAAGAGAGGCACACACACACACACACACACACACGTACAGACAGACACAGAGAGACAAAGACACCCCACATACACCAGTAAACTCATGCAGCTCTGTGATTGGCCAAAATTCTTAGTTGGACTTTTCGGTGATCGTCTACTGTTCCCTGTTGATCACCCCTGACCTTCTTTCTGCTGAATCTGAATTTCACGATCTGAATTTCTGGTTTTGAATGTTGGTTTATTGAATTTGATGTTCTGAATTTCTTCATCTTGAAAACTCGAAACTGTATATTTACAACTCCAATATCTGCAATCTACGAATTCAGAACCAAACAAATGTGAAGTTTGAAAATATGTCTATAAAAATCTGACTAAAAAATTCTGTCTTAAATTTCAGATGTTCAATATTTAAGTTAAGAAATTCAACCTCAAAACATTTTTAATGGTTTTTTTTTCATTCAGTTTTATTAGATTACAACTGTTAATATTTCAAATAAACAATTCAAATTCAGTCAGTTGGCGTTTCTGTGTGGAGTTTGCATGTTCTCCCTGTGTTCGCGTGGGTTTCCTCCGGGTGCTCCGGTTTCCCCCACAGTCCAAACACATGCGGTACAGGTGAATTGGGTAAGCTAAATTGTCCATAGTGTATGAGTGTGAATGTGTGTGTGGAAGTTCCCAGAGATGGGTTGCGGCTGGAAGGGCATCCGCTGTGTAAAATCGTGCTGGATAAGTTGGCGGATCATTCCGCTGTGGTGACCCCGCAAGGGACAAAGCCGACAAGAAAATGAATGAATGAATTCAAATTCAGATTGTTTTGGCATATTTTTAGCTCCATACAAAATGCGCATAAATTAAAAAAAACAATGTGCATAAAAAAACTTTATATTTGATAAGAAACAGTACACACAAACTACGATGGAAACAGTTTTACCGAATAAATGACAGTATGCGCATTAAAAAAAAGTGATGTGGCTTTGTTATAAGACAGGAGTTTCATTCATTCATTCATTTTCTGCCGCTTCTCCGGGGGCAGGTCGCGGGGGTAGCAGTTTTAGGAGAGAACCCCAGACTTCCCTCTCCCCAGACACTTCCTCCAGCTCCTCCGGGGGGATCCCGAGGCGTTCCCAGGCCAGCCGAGAGACATAGTCCCTCCAGCGTGTCCTGGGTCTTCCCCGAGGCCTCCTCCTGGTGGGACATGCCTGGAACACCTCCCTAGGAAGGCGTCCAGGTGGCATCCGAAACAGATGCCCGAGCCACCTCAGCTGACTTCTCTGGATGTGGAGGAGCAGCGGCTCTACTCCGAGCTCCTCTCGAGTGACAGAGCTCCTCACCCTATCTATAAGAGTGCGCCCTGCCACCCTTCGAAGGAAACTCATTTCAGCCGCTTGTATCCAAGATCTTGTCCTTTCGGTCATGACCCAAAGCTCATGACCATAGGTGAGAGTAGGAACGTAGATTGCCTGGTAAATTGAAAGCTTTGCCTTTCGGCTTAGCTCCTTCTTCACCACGATGGACCGGTACATCGACCGCACTACTGCTGCCGCATTACACCAATCCGCCTGTCAATCTCACGTTCCATCCTTCCCTCACTCGTGAACAAAACCCCGAGATACTTGAACTCCTCCACCTGGGGTAAGGACTCTCCTCCAACCTGGAGATGGCAAACCACCTTTTTCCGGTGGAGCACCATGGCCTCGGACTTGGAGCGGGTGGTGGTCGAAGACAGGAGTGTCAAACTTAATTCCCGGAGGGCCGCAGCCCTGCACAGTTTAGTTCCAACCCTGCTCCAACACACTTACCTGTGGGTTTCAAACAAGCCTGAAGGACTTAAGTAGTTGTATCCGGTGTGTTTCAATGAGGTTGGAACTAAACTGTGCAGAGCAGCTGTCCTCCAGGAATTGAGTTTGACACATGTTATAAGAGCTCACGTGGTGATAAAAATGTGTGTGAATAGACAAACTAGCACGCTAAGCACATTGTAAAACATCTGAAATGTTGTTTTGGTCATACTAAAATGCCTTAATGATATAATAACACGAATACTGAAATGATTAATTACCTCCAGAATTGTTAAGAGCGTCTGTGCTTTTTAGCCTTTAAACTCTTGCTTCTTCTGAGGTACAAGTCATTTATTAAATAAGGAAAAGATTGACGCAGCTTCTCCTCTGTTTTTATTGTTGATATTTGACGCCAGTTAATCAGAAAGTGACGTTTGTGTTCTCTTTGACTGGAAGCACTGCTTTATTTGATCATATTTTATGCGATATTCCAGTTTTGTGCATATATTTTATTTGCATCTTTGGATGGAAACATGGCTAGTGATAGTGAATGTGCAGTTTACCCGTCCTCGATGAGCATGGGTGTGCCCAGGGGTGCCAGATCCTCTGCTGCCACCAGCTGGCTGATGAGTGTGTGGCTCTGCGGGTACAGACTCCGCGGCTGCGCTGCGTATCCGAACAGATGAGGCAGAAACTGGTAGTGTTGAGCCATAGCGTTGCCGATATACTGCTCCCTCAGAGCCGTGGTGTAGCCGTTCAGCTCCACAGAGCGACTGCGTGCACAACAAACAAGAGAAACACAATTCACAATACACACTAGGCATGGGCCGGTATACAATTCTGAAGATATGATAACCTAATGCCTAATGATTCTGCGATAGATATTACGACGTGAATACAATTTCACCAGATGACGTGATACTTTTAGATTGATGATTTTGTACTGTATATCTGCATATTATCTAATAACCAATCTACAAGCATAGATAACTACATTAAAGATATAGACACCATTGAAATAAACAGTGTTTTATTGTTTTCTGAGTATTTAGGTACAGTAATTTTCTAATAAAATTTATTAAATAAAATTAATCATTATTAAAGTTACAGAAGGTACAATTTCTTATGTCTGAATGCTTATTATGCAATCACAGGCCTCAAAAACGCACGCGATTATAATATAAATGCAACACTGCATATATAGCTTTTATTGCATGTCGCGTCTGGTCGCCTTTGTTAGGATGCAGTGTCGGGGTTGCTTGTGTTGTAGTAAGCATCACTCACTTGGATGACAGTGTGGACACGGGCGATGGCTGATTCCCATCCGAGACTCCATTGCCTGGTGAACTGTGGTCGCTGTCGCCGTTGTTTCCCCATGTGTGTTCCGGCATGTTCGCTTCATCCTTAAACTCCTGTCCGGACATAATCCGCTCGATCTCCTCATCGGAAATCTGCAAAAATAAAAAATAAATATATAAATATATATACAAAACGTTAAATAGTCTATCTTTGGGCTACGTCTATTTCATTTTCACTGCCAGCTCAAATTTAGCCCTGTTTTACCCTTGTTCAGACGTCTATTAGACATCTATCAGACATCTTTTAAACATAAAAACAAGCTCAGCCTTCATATCCACTTTGTACCTCCAAACACAAGCACAAGGAAGCAGGCTAAAGCAAGCCAAACACGACTATTTCTGGGTTATTCTTATACGTCTATTAGATTTTCACTGGCAGACCAAATTTAGCTTTGTTTTAGCTATGCCGTCCATGTTTAGACGTCTATTAGACATCTATCAGACATCTTTTAAATGTAAAAAACAGCTCAATCTTTATATCCACACTGTACCATCAAACACAAGAAATCCAGCTAAACCAAGCCAAACGCTTCCATACACCAACACCAGAACTAAATAGTCTATTTTTGGGCTATACGTATACGTTTTTGTTAGATTTTCATTGACAGCACAAATTTAGCTTAGTTTTAGCCATTTTTAGATGTCTATTAGACATCTATCAGACATCTTTTACACATATAAAACTTTAAATCTGTACTGCCAAACACACACACCCTAAATTTAGCCTGGTTTTAGCCAAGGTGTCTTTGTTTAGACGTCTATTAGACATCTTTTACACATAAAAATGCTTGCTATGAATATGCATTTAGATTGGGACTGACTTGAATCAAACTGGTGCCACAGAAAACCAAATTGAAACATCCCTTTTAATCAAAATATAGCCAAAATCTCGCAAAGAATATGTGGATAACATGTGTTCATCGCCTAACAGCACAAGACTAGTTTTTCTAGAGCGACACACACACACACAAATCAGAAATCAGGCTAAACCAAGCCAAACGCTTCTATTAATCAACACTGTGCTAAATGGTCTAATTTTGGGCTATTCTTATATGTCCATAATATTTCCATTGACAGCTCAAATTTAGCCCTGTTTTAGCCATGTTTAGACGTTTATTAGACATTTTTTAAAGCTAAAAACAGCTCAGCCCTTATATCCGCGTTGTATTATCTAACACAAACACAAGAAATCAGGGTAAAACAAGCTAAATGCTTCCATTCACCAACACCGCATAGTCTATTTTTGGGCTATACATATACGTTTATTAGATTCTTAATGATACCCCAAATTTAGCCATGTTTTCACCATGTTTAGACGTCTATTAGACATCTATCAGCCATCTTTTAAACATAAAAACAAGCTCAACCTTTCTATCAGTGTTGTATCGTCAAACACAAACAAGAAATCAGGCTAAAGCAAGCCAAACACTTCCGCACACCAACACCAGTCTAAATAGTCTATTTTTGGGCTATTCTTATACGTCTATTAGATTTTCATGGACATCGCAAACTTAGCCTTGTTTAGACGTCTATTAGACATCTATCAGACATCTTTTAAACATAAAAAACAAGCTCAGCCTTCATATTCACATTGTACCTTCAAACACAAACACAAGAAATCAGACTAAAGCAAGCCAAACACATCTATTTTTAGGCTATTCTTAAACGTCTATTGGACTTTCACTGACAGACCAGATTTAGCCTTCTTTTAGCCAAGCTGTATATGTTTAGACATCTATCAGACATCTTTTAAATGTAAAAAACAGCTCAATTTTTATATCCACGCTGTACCGTCAAACACAAGAAATCAGGCTAAACCAAGCCAAACGCTTCCATACACCAACACCAGCACTAAATAGTCTATTTTTGGCCTATACATATATGTTTATTAGATTTTCATTCACACCCCAAATTTAGCAGTGTTTTAGCCTTGTTTAGACAAGGTGTCTATGTTTAGACGTCTATTAGACATCTTTTAAACATTAAAAAATGCTAGCTGGAACATACATTCAGATCGAGGCTGACTTGAATCAAACTGATGCCACAGAAAACCAGATTGAGACATCCCTATTAATTAAGAACCTTAAAAATGCAGCCAATATTTTCTGTGGATAACATATGTTCATCGAGAGAGAGCACAAGACAGTTCCTTGCGCCAACACACACACACATACACAAAGCACTTATTCTCACTCTCAGCGGCAACACGACAGAAAGAGACAAACCAGCGCGCCAGTCAAGGCCGTGCACTAAAAACATTCCCCTTTTAATTCCAGCGCCGGGTTCAAGCCATCGTTAACAGTGCTTTATTTAGTCTAAGGTGAAGCAACCAGCCATTGTGTGCCGCCGAGGCAATTAGGACAAGTCAATACGCCAGCGGTTTCTAGTGCCGGGATCAGGTGCAAACAAGAGTGCTGCACGGACTAACAAGATCTGCCTTTATATCTGCTTTGTCCTGTCAAACACAAACACAAGAAATCAGGCTAAAGCAAGCAAAACGCTTCCATACACCAACACCTCCCTAAATAGTCTATTTTTGGACTATTCCTATATGCGATTAGATTTTCACTGACAGTCCAAATTAAGCCTTGTTTTAGCCACGTTTAGACATCCATTAGACATCTTTTAAACATAAAAAAACAAGCTCAGCCTTTATATCTGCTTTGTCCTGTTAAACACAAACACAAGAAATCAGACTAAAGCAAGCCAAACGCTTCCATACACCAGTATAACGCTAAATAGTCTATTTTTAGGCTATTCTTCTACGTCTATTAGATTTTCATTGACAGTCTGAATTTTAGACGTCTATTAGACATCTATCAGACATCTATTCAACATAAAAAACAAGATCTGCCTTTATATCTGCTATGCACCTTGGCTGCTTTGTCAGCCTTGTTTTAGCAATGTTTAGACGTTTATTAGACATCTATCAGACATCTATTCAACATAAAAACAGCCTTCATATCTGTTTTATCCAGTCAAACACAAACACAAGAAATCAGGCTAAAGCAAGTCAAACACTTGCATACACCAACATCGCTCTAAATAGTCTATTTTGGGTTATTCTTAGATGTCTATTAGATTTTATTGACAGTCTGAATTTTAGACGTCTATTAGACATCTATCAGACATCTTTTAAACATAAAAACAAGATCCGCCTTTATATCTGCTTTGTACCTTGTCTGCTTTGTTAGCCTTGTTTTAGCCATGTTTAAACACCTATAAGACATCTTTTACTCATAAAAACAGCCTTTATATCTGCTTTGTCCTGGCAAACATAAACACAAGAAATCAGGCTAAATCTTAGATGTCTATTACATTTTCACAGACAGTGTAAATTTTAGTCGTCTATCAGACATCTTTTAAACAAAAAAAAAAACAAGATCTGCCTTTATATCTACTTTGTACCTTGTCTGCTTTGTTAGCCTTGTTTTAGCTATGTTTAGACATCTATTAGACATCTATCACACATCTTTTAAACATAAAAAGCAGACCTAGCTTTTACATTCGTTTTGTCTTGTCAAACACAAAAACAAGAAATGGTGTTAAAGCAAGTCAAACGCTTCCACACACCAATACCCCGCTAAATAGTCTATTTTAGGCTATTCTAAGATGTCTATTAGATTTTCATTGACAGTCTGAATTTTAGACGTCTATTAGACATCTATCAGACATCTATTCAACATAAAAAACAAGATCTGCCTTTATATTTGCTTTGTACCCTGTCTGCTTTGTCAGCCTTGTTTTAGTCATGTTTAGACGTTGATTAGACATCTATCAGACATCTATTCAACATAAAAACAGCCTTCATATCTGTTTTGTCCAGTCAAACACAAACACAAGAAATCAGGCTAAAGCAAGCCAAACACTTGCATACACCAACATCGCTCTAAATAGTCTATTTTTGGGTTATTCTTAGATGTCTATTAGATTTTCACTGACAACGCAAATTTTAGACGTCTATTAGACATCTATCAGACATCTATAAGACATCTTTTACACATAAAAACAGCCTTTATATCTGCTTTGTCCTGGCAAACATAAACACAAGAAATCAGGCTAAATCTTAGATGTCTATTACATTTTCACTGACAGTGTGAATTTGAGACGTCTATTAGACATCTATCAGACATCTTTTAAACATAAAAAACTGCCTTCATATCTGCTTTGTCTCATCAAAACAAACACAAGAAATCAGGCTAAAGCAAGTCAAATGCTTCCACACACCAATACCACGCTAAATAGTCTATTTTTGGGCTATTCTTAGATGTCTATTAGATTTTCATTGACAGTCTGAATTTTAGACGTCTATTAGACATCTATCAGACATCTATTAAACATAAAAACAAGATCTGTCTTTTTTCTGCTTTGTACCTTGTCTGCTATGTTATCCATATTTAGACATCTATTAGACATCTTTTAAGCATAAAAAAAGATCCATCAGTTATGCTTTGTCCCATCAAACAGAAACACAAGAAATCAGGCTAAAGCAAACAGGCTAAACACTTCCATACACCAACACAGCGATAGTCTATTTTAGGGCTATTCTTATACGCCTATTAGATTTTCTCTGACAGTCTGAATTTTAAACGTCTATCAGACATCTTTTAAACATAAAAAACAAGATCTGTCTTTATATCCACACAAGAAATCAGGCTAGAGAAAGCCAAACGCTTCCGCACACCAACACCAATACTAAATAGAGCCGTACGCTACATAATCACATTCTACACGTCTGAAAAAAACCTATCAAAGGGCAAGATTTGATAATTAAGAGTGCATATTCGCTAGTTTAGAGAGAAAATCTGTCGAACACAATGATTTTATGAGGTCGGCGGATGATGAATGAGCAGAGAATTCTGGCCTTGAGGACGACTAATGAAATTAACATCTTCAGAGGTCACTTCATCGGCATCTCTATTTATGCTGAAACTGAAATGAATTGTGCTTGTTTTGATTAGCGCCCAAATTAATCAGCTCTATTTCCTCTATTGATGCATGGAGAGGCCAAACTTGAGATGAATGGCGGTGATGGGAGTAATTAATATGTGTCTTAATGAAGTAAAGAGTATGTATAGACGAGGATCAGGGATGCTGAATGAGGGGTTATGGGTAATACCTGTACAGGGCCGATGCTTTTGTTTCTTCCTCCCGGCATGCCATCTTCTCGGATTGCTGGAAGAAAAAAACACAATCGGAAAATAAACTTGGTGTTAATTTGAAAAGAATTTTACCTTCGAAATCCTGAAATGCTTCGCCTCTTTTCAGCATTCCTATGGAAATGGTGCACAAAGAGGCCTGTAGGGTGATTTAGATGTTGAGAGGGAAAATACTTTTAAACAAGGCAAAGTTTGGAGAAGACGGAGGGGAAATAATAATGTTTTGAAAGGTGGTTTTGGTAAAGATGCTATAAGAATGCTACATAGACACTATATTTGGTATGCATTGAGGATTAGAAGTCTATAATATCGATGCTTCGTGTCTGTGAAGTTAAGTTGTAACCCACAGAGGTCATGAAGTATAATTATTTATCCACAAATTAGGTTTTTTTCTCTTTAAGCACAGCCTCAGGAAGTTTATTGCAACAATATATTTAAAAGATGCCAGTTATTTAAAAATAATTATAATAATAAATATTCACAGATCGTTAATATTTATCATTTGGCTCATTGGATTACCTTATTACACGTTAAAAAAGAGGAAATATGGAAAATAATTAACTCATGAATATTTATGAATGTTGCTATGAATATTTATTATTGTTATTATTATTATTATTATTATTATTATTATTATTATTGTTGTTGTTGTTATTTTTATTATTTAATATGACATATATATATATGTGCACTGCTTTAAAACAAGTACTTTGCCAAACATGTAGCTTTTCAAACATAATTATAAGCCATTTAGTTCATGCTGTTTATATTGCATAATAAAAATAATAAGGAAAATGAATATGTATAGCACGTACTAAATGTCTTGTAATTATATTTGAATAATATAAAGTATATTTTAGATCATAGTTAAATTTTTTAGTCCACATATAGATGTCATATTTATTTTTAATATTAATGATGATAATATTAATAATAATAATAATAATAATAATAATAATAATAATAATAATAATAATAATCACCATCATCTTTACAGGCCTGTAATAATTGTAATTTGGTTCATTGGCTGTGTGATATGTATAGTATATACTAAATTTTTTGTAATTATGTTTTAAACGCTTCAATTGATATATACATAAATCTATTTGCATATATTAAAATATGAATGCCATAAAAGGCCAATAAAGTGCACTTTAATGGACTTGCTTTCATGGTAAAGTACATGTTAAATCTTTCTTGTGTTTTAAAGAAGTGCATATATGTCATATTTATTTAATTAATAATAATAATAATAATAAATATTCACAGACCTTTATTAACAATAACTTGGTTTATTATTGTCCTTATTTCCCCTTTTTTAACTGTAATAAGTTAAGCCAATTAACCAAATAATAATTATCATTGGTCTATGAATATTTATTACTATTATTATTATTAGTAGTAGTAGTAAATAGGACATCTATACTGTATGTGCACTGCTTTAAAACAAGTACTTTGCCAAACATGTAGCTTTTCAAACATAATTATAAGCCATTTAGTTCATGTTATTTAAACTGCATAGTAAAAATAATAAGGAAAATGAATATGTATAGCACGTACTAAATGTCTTGTAATTATATTTGAAAAGCTATAACTGATATATACATGAATCTATTTACATATAATTAAATATTAATGCATTAATGCAATAAAAGGCTACTAAAGTGCATTAAATGGAGACACTTGATGACAAAGTACATTTTAAGTCTTTTCTTGTGTTTTAAAGAAGTGCATATATGTCATATTTATTTAATGAATAATAATAATAATATTCACAGACATTTAATAATTATAATTAGGTTTATTAGCTTGCTGTGCAATATGTATAATATGCATTAAATGTGTTAGAATTGTTCTTAAAAGCCTTATGAAAATTAAGTGAACAAGCTTGAACGAGTCTCAAAACTACACATATAAAAATCCCCAAAATGCTCACTAAAGTGCACTTAAAGGAGATGCTTTCATGGCAAAAATTCGTTCTCGTGTTTTAAAGAAGTGTATTTATCGTCACCTTAGAATTATAAGGTTCTACAGTTGCAATCAGAATTATTCAACCCCCTGAATTATTAGCCCCCCTGTTTATTTTTTCCCCCAATTTCTGTTTAACGGAGAGAAAAAAAATTTCAACACATTTCTAATCATAATAGTTTTAATAACTCATCTCTAATAACTGATTTATTTTATCTTTGCCATGATGACAGTAAATAATATTTCACTAGATATTCTTCAAGACACTTCTATACAGCTTAAAGTGACATTTAAAGGCTTAACTAGGTTAATTAGGTTAACTAGGCAGGTTAGGGTAATTATGCAAGTTATTGTATGATGATGGTTTGTTCTGTAGACTATCGATAAAAATATATAGCTTAAAGGGGCTAATAATTTTGACCTTAAAATGGGTTTTAAAAAATTAAAAACTGCTTTTATTCTAGCCGAAATAAAACAAATAAGACTTTCTCCAGAAGAAAAAATATTATCAGACATACTGTGAAAATTTCCTTGCTCTGTTAAACATCATTTGGGAAATATTTAAAAAAGAAAAAAAAATTCAAAGGAGGTTCGATAAATGCAACTGTATCTGCGTTCTGAATGATTTTGAGATATTGAGCTTCAAAGTTTTGCATTCCATATAGCAAACAGTATGTGTGTAACGTTTGTTTTTTTAAATAAAAAGTCTTAAAATGTAAACAACTTATAAAAAAAACATCCCATAATGTAAATAAGTTGTCATTTAATAAGAATATTCCAATAACTCAATTTTGACAAAAATATACCTATATAATTCTAAGGTGACGATATGTCATATTTATTTAATTAATAATGATATAATATTCACAGACCTTTAATAATTATAATTTGGTTCATTAGCTTACTGCACAATATGTATAACATGCATTGAATGTGTTCTAATTGTTTTTAAAAGCCTTATGAAAATTAAGTGAACAACCATGAAGTCTTAAAAATCCACAAATTGCTCACTAAAGTGCACTTAAAGAAGATGCTTTCTTGGCAAAGCACTTTTTAAATCATTGTTTTAAACTTTAGTCATGTTTTCTAAGTGCCTTTATATTGACATGTTTGCAAGCTAAATTTAGCACATGTAAAACCCTTGATTAGGATTTTTACAGTTGTGTGTTAAAGAGAACACGAACATTCTGTCATCATTCACTCATTAACTAATCACACCATCGTCATGTTTGGGTGAACTATCATTTAAAACATTCTAAACAGCAATATTAGTTTATGTTTAACTGTCCAATAAGTGTACTTCACTACAGCATGACAAAAGATTATTAAAAATGCCCTACAGAATAAACAATAGCATTATAAACACTAGTATCATGACAAAGAGAAATCAAATTAGCTATTAAAATTGAAATGTGTTGGGGAAAAAACACTTGGTAAATACTTGGAAAAGATTTAAAATTTCTCAGGAAGGCTAATATTATTTGCTGATGTGCAGTACTGCAGAGTCCACTAGAGGGCGGCGCTGATCATTGATTTACCCTGCTGGATAAACCAGTTCACTCCAGTTCATCCTGTGTTTTGGTAACCAGATCAGCCTCCCAACCAGCTAAACCAGCCAGAACCAGCCGGAACCATGTGCATTTCAGCTTTTATTCAGCAGTAACTTAATGCCATGAATAGTGAGGCGTGACTTAAGCTCTGTTTACAGTAATAGTGATGTCTATAATGTGTTTTAATCATCTTAAATAGACATTCTGATTGTAATAAGCACTGCAGTTTTGCTGTCTGTCTCTTTAAACGTCCTGTGAAGTGCTTTGAAATGTTGGTTTTGTTTTTCTGATGTTGGATGTAGTGCTGGGCTAAATACACAGTATTTCCTATAATATTTGTATCTTATTTGTTTTATTTCAGCTAGAATAAAAGCAGATTTTAATGTTTAAAGCCATTTTAAGGTCAATATTATTAGCCCCCTTAAGCAATATTAGTTTTGGATTGTCTCCAGAACAAACCACTGTTATACAATGACTTGCCTAATTACCCTAACTTTACCCTAATTACCCTAGTTAAGCCTTTAAATGTCACTTTAAGCTGAATACTAGTGTCTTGAAGAATATCTAGTCTAATATTATGTGCTGTCATCACGTTTCAGATGAAATTACGTCAAACATTGAATAAAAAAAGCACATTTCATAGCACTTTAACTATATACTTGACTTGTTTTGTGTGTGTTTTTCTCTCACCTTTGCGGTTCATGCCCATCTGTAGGCACTTGAGCAGGCGGCAGTACTGGCAGCGGTTGCGCTGTTTGCGGGACATCTCGCAGTTCTTGTCCCGGCTGCATCGATACACACGCTTGTTGCAGATGCTGCGCTTGAAGAAACCCTTGCAGCCCTCGCAGGAAATAATGCCATAGTGCAGTCCTGTGGCGCGGTCTCCACATATAAGACAAGAGCGCTGCTCAGCCTGGTCATCTGAAACACACACACACATGAAAATCAACACCTGAGTATTATCCATATCCAGTTCCACAGATTATTTTAACCCACACGGTGGCTCAGTGGTTAGCACTGTGGCCTCACAGCAAGAAGGTCACTGGTTTGAGTCCCCCATTTCTGTGTGGAGTTTGCATGCTCTCCCGGTGTTGGTGTGGGTTTCCTCCGGGTGCTCCGGTTTCCCCCACAGTACAAACACATGCGCTATAGGGGAACTGATGAAATAAATTGGCCGTAGTGTATGAGTGTGTGTGAATGAGTGTGTGTATGGGTGTTTCCCAGTACTGGGTTACAGCTGAAAGGGCATCCGCTGTGTAAAACATATGCTGGATAAGTTGGCAGTTCATTCCGCTGTGGTGACCCCTGATAAATAAAGGGACTGAGTCGAGGAAAATGAATGAATGAATTTTAACCTATCGTTGAGTCTAAATGCGTGTATAAATACAGTTTTTATATTAATTTCAGTAACATTATTAAATTATGCCGCTTTTTACAAGATGTAAATCACGTCTCTGATGTTTCTAGAGAGTGTAGTGAAGTTTCAGCTCAAAATATCCCACAAATGTTTCATAACTCTCTGAAACTGACCCTTTTAGGCTTTGATCCTAATTGTGGCGTTTTGGTGACTGTCGCTTTAAATGCAAATGAGATTGTGCTCTTTTTAAAAGAGGGCGGAGCTACAAAAGCCTGTGCATAGTGGCAGATTCAAAACTAATGATGGACGGATGCTTCTCGATCAGGGCTGTTTATGCTAATGAGGCAGAAATGATCACTAGTGGGCGGGACTTTCTCCCTCTGATGACACGTACAAAGGGAGAATGTCAATCAAAGTGTTTCTGCAGACTGTTTTTATCAAGTCTGATTATAACAAATATAATTAATAAATGTTTACCATTAGAGGCTGGTTATATTCACACACTGCTGACACACAACTGTGTTAACACCTTATAAAAGTGATTTTTATGTAATAGGAGCCCCTTAATTGATGATTTATATGATTTATGTCTAATACAGTTTGTAAAGTAATATTTTCTGTTATTTAGTAAAGCCAGACAAAATCTGCAAACATTTTTTGCTATTTCTGCACAGACATTTGTAAAAAATAATTAAATAAATTATTTATATATATATATATATATATATATTATAGGTGGGCATAGATTAATTTTTTTAATCTAGATTAATCTAGATTAATTTCGAAATTAATCTAGATTAATCTAGATTAAAATGGCTCATTTGAATTCTGCCGAAGGTATTCAGAATATGTGTGTTACCCAAATAATAAGTCTTTGAGAACAGGTTTCTCAAGCCGGGTGTCGCATTAGACCAGGGTCTCATCTCCAAAATGTTTCCAATGCATCACAAACTGCTTGAGAAACTGTTCTACTATGATAATTGGTGATGAAAATAAATGATGTTCAATAAGATGTACTCGTGTTTACTAACTGTTTATTCAGTTAAACATGAATGTTGAACTGTAGGCCTACATAAGCTTCATACAGCGAAGTCATCACTGAACTAAACAGAAATGGAATTAAGACGTGGAGTATGCAAATATTAGTGGCATTATTGAAGTAAACACCGCGGTCTTTAGGACCTTTCGCCATATTTTCCGACAAGGTCCACACGCGGCTGTCAAAAAGGACTGCACACACACATACACAAACACACACACACGTCGTGAAATGCGGAAGTTTTTTTTCTTACCATTTGGCATGCGTCATTAAATTCCATAACTCTCTCACCTGTCCTTACTCCGTATTTGCGTTTAATACCCCAGTTTGTTACGAAGGAATAAATGAAAAGTGAAACTGCAGTTAGAGTCTCTGCTGATTTGATTCAAAAGAGCAGACGGCTCACCAGTCAGGTATACATCCGCGGTAATATATCAAGGTGAAAGCCATCATAGCTTGCGTAAAATAGACCCAGCTCCCAACCCAACTTTGAGAGTAGATTAACGGCGATATTTTTTTTATCGCGCGATAAGAGTCTCGCGTTAACGCAGCACGTTAACGCCGTTAACGGCCCAGCACTAATATATATATATATATATATATATATATATATATATATATATATATATATATATATATATATATATATATATATATATATATATATATATATATATATATATATAATTTATTTATTTATGTACGTATTTATTTATATTTATATATATATTTGAAGTCAGAATTATTCGCCCTTTTTTCTTTTTTAAATATTTCCCAAATGATGTTTAACAGAGCAAGGAAATTTTCACAGTATGTCTGATAATATTTTTTCTTCTGGAGAAAGTCTTATTTGTTTTATTTCGGCTAGAATAAAAGCAGTTTTTACTTTTTTAAAACCCATTTTAAGGACAAAATTATTAGCCCCTTTAAGTTAAATATTTTTTCAATAGTCTACTGAACAAACCATCATTATACAATAACTTGCCTAATTACCCTAACCTGCCTAGTTAACCTAATTAACCTAGTTAAGCCTTTAAATGTCACTTTAAGCTGTATAGAAGTGTCTTGAAGAATATCTAGTCTAATATTATTTACTGTCATCATGACAAAGATAAAATAAATCAGTTATTAGAGATGAGTTATTAAAACTATTATGATTAGAAATGTGTTGAAAAATCTTCTCTCCATTAAACAAAAATTGTGGAAAAAAATAAACAAGGGGGCTAATAATTCAGAGGGGCTAATAATTCTGACTTCAACTGTATATATACACACGCATATCTATGCAGAATGTTTTTTTAGAGTATAGTAACTAACAACTTCAAACAGGAAATAAAAATAAGAAATTTTTATGCTTATTTAAAGTTTACAATGCAAATGCAGCTAGATCCACTTGTTTAGTAAACAAAGCAAGTCTCTCATATCAGGCCTGTAGCCAACCTGGTGAAAGGGGCGGTTCTTTTTTCTCAAAAAGTGGACCTTTATGCAGTTATTCACTTAATTTTGTATTTAATTATGAGGTTTAAATACTGAATTTAGTGACATTTCAAGTATTATTTTCGGCTGGACTAGGTTATCGGATGTACTAAAAATATTTCCTAAAAATTTAGAATGAAGAAATATGAAGAAAAAAATACTTATTTTTAAAATACAAATGTACTAATCATATTATATCATTAGAAAAAATGAATTTTGTTTAAATTTTTAAACTAAAAACTGTAGCCTATTTTCATTTTTTAGGCAAATAACAACAGCACATAGCACATTCAATTTTCCTCAGTCAGAATTTGGCCATTTGATTATAGAATAATTATAAAATAATAAATAAATAATGTAGAGTTTAACGATTTTTCTAGCCTCTCTTATAAAAAATACATTTAAAAAATTATGGATAACAACAAAAGCCTATTTAGTATATTAGTGTTTTTTTTCTTCCAAGAATAAGGTCCAAGATTTAGAATAAAAGTTCCCTGTAAAATGTTTTCTCTCTTTAACAGCAATATATCGGTCAGTAGTGAAAGAGGACATCACTTACGTCAGATTCCGCTTGGTCTTTTTTCACAATTTCTGAAGGCTTAGCGGTCAAAATAACACAAATGAGCTCATGTATGGGATAAATTCTGGACCTTTGTCAGTGAGTGGGTGGGTCTTTCGAACCACCCGAACCCCCTCTGGCTACGGGCCTACTAAAATATGACTTTACAAACTGTATTGTAATTAAATGAAACAAATATATGCATATTAGTTCATAACATAACAGAAATTAATCTAAAAACTGAATAAATATATTTAATAAATACACACATGAGTCAATGACTGGCTAAACAAAACCTGCTACTTTTTGGAAACACTTTAGTTTAAGCAACAATTCACACAATTTATTACTGGATTATTACCTCCAATTACTAATATATGACCTGTTTATTAGCATTTATAAACTATGATCTTACTTTACATAACCGTACCCAATGCCTAAACCCAACTACTACATTAATAACTATTAACAAAAGCAGCTAATTGATAGTTTATTGAGCTAAAAGATGGTTTGTTAATAGCATGAATTATAGATTCAAATAAAGTGACACTGATATATTATATGAGAGATTTACTTTGTTTACCAAACATTTACATTTATTCATTTAGCACACTTTTATCCTAATTTCAGCCAAATAATAGTGAGTTTTGATCCTCAAATTTCGATCATAGTGAATGAGCTTAAATGGAGGAAAAAAAGATACTATTTACAACACAAACACATACCAACACATGCATTAAGTTTTCATGCTCTTCCCACAGCTGTTATGATGTTTCCACTGTACACACTGTGTATTGTGTCCACTTCCCCTAAATCTACCCCTAAACACAACCCTCACAGAAAGCAATCTGCATATTTACACTTTCAAAATACTTCATTCTGTCAGATTTATGAGCCCTTTTCCTCATGGGGACTAAAAATTGTCCAGACAAAGTCAGAAATTAATGGTAGTTGAAGTCAGAATTATTCGCCCTCCTGTATATTTTTCCCCAATTTCTGTTCAACAGATTTCTGCACATAATAGTTTTAATAACTCATGGTTTCCGCTACATTCATTCTTCCATGGCGGGGCGCCACACCAAAATTCATCCCGCCACGGCTACATAACAGCTTCTCATTTAAAAACATTCAGTTGGCTTTTTTTTTTTTTAAATAGCGGGTTATAATCGCACCAAAACGTATAAAAGGTAAGGGAATTATAACAGCGCAAGCTTTTCTGTAATCATAGTGCTGTGCGTTATTTGTTTAACCCTTTAAAGTGACATGCTGACTGACTGACTGACTGACTGACTGACTGACAGGTGCATGATGCGTGAGGCCAGCAAACACAACGTAGTTTTCAGTTAAGATGAACACAGTTTCCATAAGTATACTTTATAGCCTATGGCTTTGCATACAATGACTTTCTTGCTGGAGTTTATAGCCGTTTCACTTTACTTCAGGATGCATTAATGCCGCTCTGTAGGTCTATTGGACGCAATTATAAATATTCCTAGCAAATCTAATAAATGTTGGAGACATACTGGTTACATAAACGCACTAAATCGCACTTCAGCAGCGTTTATTTGAGCGCGCACAAGAAAATCTGCACTTGAGCAGAGTATATTTGAGGGCGTGCAAGAAGTTTTGTGCACGAACAGAGGAAATCGGCGCGCAAGCAAAGACATTCGCATGCTCGTATTACACAAATGCAATCTCGACTCGTAATACTGCGCTTATGACATTTGTCATTGAAAGAACGCAATTATCGCCATAGGTAGTTGGTAGATCTGTGTCTGGAAAAAACAGCTGGAAAAAATCCTAGAGGAAACACTAACTCATTTCTAATAACTGATTTATTTTCTCTTTGTCATGATGACAGAACATAATATTTGACTAGATATTCTTCAAGACACTAGTATTCAGCTTAAAGTGACATTTAAAGGCTTAACTAGGTTAATTAGGGTAAAGTTAGGCTAATTAGGCAAGTCATTGTATAACAGTGGTTTGTTCTGGAGACAATCCAAAACTGATATTGCTTAAGGGGGCTAATAATATTGACCTTAAAATGGCTTTAAAAAAATTAAAAACTGCTTTTATTCTAGCCGAAATAAAACAAATAAGACTTTCTCCATAAGAAAAAATATTATAGGAAATACTGTGAAAAATTCCTGAATCTGAAATATTTCGAAAAAGAAACAAAAATTCACAGGAGGGCGAATAATTCTGACTTTACATTTTACCCAGATTTGAAGTTTCTGTGCTTTTGCTTATAACTGGACTCTCTTTATGACAGTACTGCCACCTTAAAGATGAATTATGTTATTAACAAAGTCATATTTAGTATGAAGCTCTGAATTTAACACTCAAACACCAGATTATAAAGAGCGATTATGAAGAGCAAACAGTTTTTGTTCTGTGAACTGTGCTGTTTTTTTTAGTGTGTCGACACCCTTTTATAAATGAAATGTCCTCAAAGACAAATTGTTCATATAAATATGATATTTGGAAATTGAATTAGAATTGTTTTTAGTTGAAAGCCACAGAGGACCAGCTTTAAAACATAGTAGTAGTAGTGATGGGAAGTTCTGATCAATTTACCGACTCTCATTCAGAGATATGAACGAGTCGTTTTTCCGAGTCAGTTCAGTATTAACGTAAACTATCATCTATACAGTGGTGTCGCAAAATGCATTGAGCATAATAAAGTCAGAATTATTAGCCGCCCTGTATATTTCACCCAATTTCTGTTTAATGCAGTGAAGATTTTCTTCAACACATTTCTAATCATAATAGTTTTAATGACTCATTTCTAATATCTGATTTATTTTATCTTTGCCGTGATGACAGTAAATAATATTAGACTAGATATTCTTTAAGACACTAGTATTCAGCTTAAAGTGACATTTAAAGGCTTAACTAGGTTAATTAGGGTAAAGTTAGGGTAATTAGGCAAGTCATTGTATAACAGTGGTTTGTTCTGGAGACAATCCAAAACTAATATTGCTTAAGGGGACTAATAATATTGACCTTAAAATGGCTTTAAAACAATTAAAAACTGCTTTTATTCTAGCGGAAATAAAACAAATAAGACTTTCTCCAGAAGAAAAAATATTAGAGGAAATACTGTGAAAAATTCCTGAATCTGTTCAACATCATTTGGGAAATATTTGAAAAAGGAGGGCGAATAATTGTGACTTCAACTGTATACTTGACATTTGGTCCCCACAATGTGATGACCGCCAGGACACACACACACTGGATCCCTCCCCCGTGAGCAGATGTGTGTGTGGTGCTGTGGAAACACTGGCAGGAATGTGCTTGCTCACGACCAGTGTGTCGTCACGCCTCACTAAACGGAGAAAGAGTTCAAACCGAGAGCAGCGGAAACACAAACCCTGATCCTGCTGTCACTGACACCAGATCAGCTAACAGGAGAACACACACACACACACACCCCTGTCTGCAGCCTGACCAACACACACACACACACACATATATATATACCTACATATATATATATATATATATATATATATATATATATATATATATATATATATATATAAACACACACAGAACAGTTTCACTAAATGATCGCTTATCATTACACAAACATGCACACTCCCAAACAAACACACACACACACAAACCCATATTTACATTCACACATATAGACACAAACAAACACACACAAACACCCACACACACACACGTTTTACATAATAATCACTTCAACAAAAAGAACTAAATAAATTAAAAATACACACAAACGTACACATTCACAAACAAACACACACACATACACGCAAACAAACAAACAAGCACACACACCGAACAGTTCATTCATTTTCTTTTCGGCTTAGTCCCTTATTCATTAGGGATCGCCACAGCGGAATGAACCGCCAACTTATCCAGCACTTGTTTTACACAGCGGATGCCCTTCCAGCTGCAACCCATCACTTGAAAACACTCATTCACACTCACACACACACTCAATCACATACTAATATCTACTATTAAATATCTTCTATTCACAAATATACAGACGCATGTAAACTACAGTACAACACCATCATTCTGTTGAAGCGCGTGGATCTGATGCCGGTTGAGTTTGCAGCTGGATATTATTGGGAGATCGCTGACAGGAACAACGAACAGCTCATATGGAAGTTTATATTAGAGTCTATGGCAGAAACACCACTGAGCCTCGCTAGATCCTCCTGTATGGACACGCGTCCGTTATAAAACACTCACAGGACATTAATTTGGACAATTATGTGGATATTATGTGTTCACACAAAAATGCACAGAGAGACTTTTACTTTACGCAGAGTTTGTGAATGATCAGATATGCGTGTGCTGGTGGCAGACGTGATCATGAGGCTGTTTTTTGTGCCGAATTTGAAGTAATCAATCGGAGAACAGGAGAAAGTGTGTTACTTTGATTATTTTAATATAGCATATTAATAATGAGGCAACGCAGTGGCGAAGTAGGTAGTGCTGTTGCTTCACAGCAAGAACGTCGCTGGGTCGCAGGTTCAAACCTCGGCTAGGCTGGGTCAGTTGGCGTTTCTGTGTGGAGTTTGCATGTTCTCCCTGCGTTTGCGTGGGTTTCCTCCGGGTGCTCCGGTTTCCCCCACAGTCCAAAGACATGCAGTACAGGTGAATTGGGGAAGCTAAATTGTCCGTAGTGTATGAGTGTGAAGATGTTCCCAGAGATGGGTTGCGGCTGGATGGGCATCCGCTGCGTAAAATCGTGCTGGATAAGTTGGCGGTTCATTCCGCTGTGGCGACCACGCAAGGGACAAAGCCGACAAGAAAATGAATGAATGAATATTAATAATGAAATCTAAAAGTTACAGTAGAATATTGAGAGTTCATTTAATTCTTGTGGCCAACCTGCAGAATCGCAGAGGCCCACTAGTGCAGGGGTTCTCAAACTTTTCAGCCCGCGACCCCCAAAATAACAATGCCAGTGACTCGCGACCCCCCATATCCTCTGAGGTGGTTATAAATACAGAAACCTTGCATGCAATGGCGCACACACACCAATAGACCAAAGTCTCTTCTTCGTTTATTTTTTTTTAAAATGTGTCAGTGCTGTAAATGTGCCAGAAATTTTAACCTGGTGTTATAAAATCTGCTGCATCTGACGCTATTGCTGCTTCGTTAATATAATGTAATTCCACCAGGGGTCGCAATCCAATAGAACTAGTAACTATATAGTATATAGTAACTATAAACGACTATTTTTTTCTGTAGGTTATGGATAAAATATGGTAATTCTTATGGTTTTATAAAATAAATAGATTTTTGGAAATGACCAGGCGACCCCCCCTTCATTGTCCCTCGACACCCTCGGGGGGTCCCGACCCCCACTTTGAGAACCACTGCACTAGTGGACCACGGCCCATCGGTTGAGAATCCCTGGTTTAATGCAGGTTATGCTCAAAACACACCCAGAACTCTTTAAGAGAATAAGCACAACCCTGTTAGACCATGCGCCGGGGTGCAGAGCGGATTTATCCATCCTTACAATAGCAAAAGTGGATTCAGACACACCCTTAATGCTGTGCACCATGTGCTTTAGAGTTAGATTGTTAAAATAGAGCCATAAACGTTATACTAATCTATAAAATGCTTCTTGAGTTGAGAATTTTGAGATATTTTGAGAAGAAACAAGACAAAAACTCTAAATAAGAAAATATTTGTTGCTTATTTTTTTATCCAAGACATTTTCCACTAAAAAAGGTGATAAACATCATCATTTACCTGATGAATTAAGCTAACTAACTGAAACCTAATGTAAAACATGACTCAACCTGAAGATGCACAGAGCATGCACGAGTGTTGATGTCGGAGTAAAGCGCCACAGAAAAGCGAGCGAGGGAAAAGCGCGGGGTCAACTGCAGGCTGCGGACTGTTAACAGAGAGTTCAAGTCATAAAAACAGGGTCATGGCCCAGCGCCTTTTCTTCCTCAATCTGAGAGGGAGTTTCACAGGCCCGTCGTTACAGCGGAGTCAAGAACAGGCCATTCAGACCATCTGACGGCTTTTTTCACTCCTCTATAGGACAGTATGATTACAGTGCAGATGCCGTCTTTTTCTCGACGCGCTCTTTGAGAAGGGTTACAGCCGTGTTAAGTGTGGCTCTTTCACACTCCTACACACACTCTCGCAGGGGTTTATCGGGTCACTGTTTTCGATGCAGAGGCAAGAGGGTTTGCTTATAAACATTTGAAATGAATAACAGGCCAACTAACACAGCTGAAGTCAGATTTATTCACGCTCTTGTGAGTTTCTTCTTCAAATATTTTCCAAGTGATGTTGAACAGATTCAGGAAGTTTTCACAGTATTTCCTATAATATTTTTTCTTCTGGAGAAACTCTTATTTGTTTTATTTCGGCTAGAATAAAAGCAGTTTTAAATGGTTTTAAACCCATTTTAAGGTCAATATTATTAAGCAATATTTGTTTTGGATTGTCTCCAGAACAAACCACTGTTATACAATGACTTGCCTCATTACCCTAACTTTACCCTAATTAACCTAAACTATAAAAATCTTGGTCACACTTTATTTTGAATGTACAATTCATGCAATTAACCAATTATTAACCAATTAATCATGCCAAATAACCAATTAATTAGCTGCTTATAAATTGTTTGTAAGGTAGTAGTAGGGTGTAGGCATTGGGTAGGATTAAGGATGTAAAATACACTGTGTAAATGCTGGGATCCACACAATTCCTTCATGTTGTCCTAAATAAAATTAATATAATGTTTAAAGTGTGATAATATACTTTATATGATACAGTATAATATTTCCCACTCCTCCACACACAATGTTTACTCTCGTTATCAGGTCACCTTTTTCGATGCTGAACAAGAGGGTTTGCTTATAAAACATCTGAATAACATGCTAACTTATAGATGGATGTCGGACTGATCACTCCTGAGAGGAAATAAACTATTAGAAACCTCACACTTTATTTAAATGTACAATTCACGCTATTAATAAACCATTAACTAAGACATTTTGGATAATAGCCAATTAACTAGCCGATGATTAATTGTTCGTAAGGTAGTAGTTGGGCTTAGGTGTTGAGTAGGATTAAGGATGTAAAATACACGCTGGGATCTACACAATTCCTTCATGTTGACCAAGTTAAAATAAACATATTATGTTTAAATTGTGATAATATACTTTATGATAGCCTATAATATTTCACACTCCTACACACACTCTCGCAGGAGTTTATCAGGTCACTTTTTTCGATGCTGAACAAGAGGGTTTGCTTATAAAACATCTGAATAACATGCTAACTTATAGATGGATGTCGGACTGATCACTCCTGAGAGGAAATAAACTATTAGAAACCTCACACTTTATTTAAATGTACAATTCACGCTATTAATAAACCATTAACTAAGACGTTTTGGCCAAATAACCAATTAACTAGCCGATGATTAATTGTTCGTGAGGAAGTAGTTGGGCTTAGGTGTTGGGTAGGATTAAGGAGTAGTTGGGTTTAGGTCTGTAGAATAAGAACATACTTTTATAAGAGCTAATAAACAGTTCATAACTTAATAATATACAGGTAATAAGCCAGTACATGGTGTGAATTGTTAATTGAACTAAAGTGTTACCAAACTCCCTATGTGTTTTGAAGCATACACTGCCATTAAAAGGATTATTTAAATTAATATAATATTTAAATTGCGATAATATTTATTTAAAGCTTTATATGGCATTATATTTCACATTTGCACTGTATTTTTAATTAAATAAACAGTATATTTAAAAAGATTCTTAGTAATGTCGACCAAAATTTTGAACTGTAAAAAATAATAATAAAAAACCTAGATAGAAATCTCGATAAAAAATATATTCAAGCTATTCATCATTCAAATGATTATTTTAAATGATATATATATATATATATATATATATATATATATATATATATATATATATAATTTATATTAATTCATTTTTATATATTATTTAGGGGTGGGGGTGGCTAATAATTTTGGCTTCAACTGTATGTGTATATATATATATATATATATATATATATATATATATATATATATATATATATATATATATAGATATATATATATATTAGTCAAAATTATTAGCTATTATTTAAAATGTTTTTAAAAAAATTAAAAACTGCTTTTATTCTGGCCGAAAAAAAACAAATAAGACTTTCTCCAGAAGAAAAAATATTATCAGACATACTGTGAAAATTTCCTTGCTCTGTTAAACATAATTTGGGAAAAATTAAAAAAAGAAAAAAAATTCAAAGGAGGGCTAATAATTCTGACTTCAACAGTGTGTGTGTGTGTAGGTGTGTGTGTGTATATTTATTTATTTATTATAAAAATTATTTAAGAAAATTTGGATAAGAAAAAAACTTTTGCATGCATTTTTTACATAAAAAAATTTATTCAATCTTCTTCAGAAATGTTTCTTGATCATCAATTAAAAATATTGGAATGCTTTCTGTAGGATCATTAAAAATAAATTAGATTTTATATTATAGTTAATAAGATAGTAATTCAAATTAAATTGTAATCATATTTATATATAATACTTCATATGGAAAGCTATTTCACATTTTAAGAGTATTTCTGAACAAATAAATAGTACAAGAAATGCTTAAAAATACATAAAAATAATAAAGTCTAACCAATGTCTACCAAAAATTTAAATAGTATTTTACTTAATGAATTAAAATAATAATTTATTTATTTATAAATTAAATAAAACAACATATTTTAATAGTTTATCAGTGCAAGAGCTGGTAAGCTGGAACCTCGTTTTAACAAATAAAATTAATAATAATAAAATTAGCCTGTATTTTACTACCTGCATGTTTGATTTAGATGCTAAAACTGGCTAATTGTTTCAAAACAGCAGATCCCCCGACCGAGAAAGCCAGTCTTTCATCCCCGTCCACATGAAATGCGTGAATGTGAAGAGACTCTCATTGAGGGAATATGCGCACAGTCTCTCACTGATCTGCTAAATACAGGACAGAAGACTTCTATTACAGACACGCTATTACCATCTCAATCACACTGGCATTGAGGAACTTTCGCATAATGACAGCAGATAAAGACAGAGACACTTTAAAAAGCATTATAATGCCACTCTTTGGAATACTGGACTCTTATTGGTCAATCACAACATTTTATGCTGGTATGCCAAGGTATGCCATTCTCCAATAGAAATGGATTAAACTCATAACACAGAGTCATAATTAATTAATTAATTCTATTTATTATAATCAGACTTGATCAAAAAAATCTGCAGAAATATTTTGATTGACATTCTCCCTTTCTACGTGTCATCAGAGTCGGAAAGCCCCACCCACTAGTGACCATTTCTCCCTCATTAGCAAAAACGTTCACATTTTCACAGATAATGTTAGTGCTGTTTTGAATCTGTCGTTATGCTTGCTCCGCCCTCTTCTGAAAAGAGCACAATCTCATTTGAATTTAAAGCGACAGTCACCAAAACAGCACGATTTGAATCAAAGCCTAAATGGGTTAGTTTCAGAGAGTCCGAAAATATTATTAGTGTGGTATTTTGAGCTGAAACAACACACACACACACACACACACACTCTAGAGGCATCAGAGATGCATTTTACATCTTGTAATAAGAGGCATGATAGGACCCCTTTAAATGCATCTGGCTTCTCCATATTTGTCAAAAGGACAGGACGAGCACGTGCGCTACTGTAACACTGACCCTACAAACCATTTGCCTGCACCAGATGTTGTGTTATGCAGGATGGCATCTGAAACCGTAAATTATTGACCGGCGCATGTGAAACGACTGACTTCCTTTAATGAGAAAACGCAGCTTCCTTTATTCACGCCTCGGCCCGGCTTTTGATTGGCCAAATTTGCCGGCGTCTCTTTCAAGTGCATGGCCAGCCTGTAAAGCAGCAGTTCACTCGCACCTTCACACACTTGATCTCGCAGTGTCACTTCACACCCAAGACACACACACACACACAAACCGCAGAAGCAGAGGCTCAAACACACACACAAGCCCAAAGTGCAGCGGAGAAAATTGAAAAATACTATGGTAATTTATAGTAAATATTATAGTGTTTTTGAACCATTCTATTATAAAGTATTTGATTTCATATGTTGTGGTGATTCTACACCACAACATTGCTATGGTAACACAACAGTAATATAAACAAATGAGAACTATAGGGTTTTCTATACTACAATACACACCACCATTTACTGTAGTAAAAACTAAAGTATACTACAGTATTTATTACAGTTCATCAGTTCACTATAGCTAATGCTACAGTATATAATGTGGTGTTTATTGTGACAACAACTGCAGTACTTGATATTTTGTGGTGATTCTACAGTTGCTATGGTAACACAACAACTATAGTAATTGATCTGTTGTGATGATTCTACAGTTGCTATGGTAACACAACAACTATAGTAATTGATCTGTTGTGGTGATTCTACAGTTGCTATGGTAACACAACAACTATAGTAATTGATCTGTTGTGTGATTCTATTGTTGCTATGGCAACACAACAACTATAGTAATTGATCTGTTGTGGTGATTCTACAGTTGCTATGGTAACACAACACCTAAAGTAATTGATCTGTTGTGGTGATTCTACAGTTGCTATGGTAACACAACAACTATAGTAATTGATCTGTTATGGTGATTCTACAGTTGCTATGGTAACACAACAACTATAGTAATTGATCTGTTGTGGTGATTCTTCAGTTGCTATGGTAACAGAACACCTATAGTAATTGATCTGTTGTGATGATTCTACAGTTGCTATGGTAACACAACTATAGTAACTGATCTGTTGTGGTGCTTCTATAGTTGTTATGGTAACAGAACACCTTTAGTAATTGATCTGTTGTGATGATTCTACAGTTGCTATGGTAACACAACAACTATAGTAATTGATCTGTTGTGGTGCTTCTATAGTTGTTATGGTAACAGAACACCTATAGCAATTGATCTGTTGTGGTGATTCTACAGTTGCTATGGTAACACAACACCTAAAGTAATTGATCTGTTGTGGTGATTCTACAGTTGCTATGGTAACACAACAACTATAGTAATTGATCTGTTGTGGTGCTTCTATAGTTGTTATGGTAACAGAACACCTATAGTAATTGATCTGTTGTGATGATTCTACAGTTGCTATGGTAACACAACACCTATAGTAATTGATCTGTTGTGGTGCTTCTATAGTTGTTATGGTAACAGAACACCTTTAGTAATTGATCTGTTGTGATGATTCTACAGTTGTTATGGTAACACAACAACTATAGTAATTGATCTGTTGTGATGATTCTACAGTTGCTATGGTAACACAACAACTATAGTAATTGATCTGTTGTGGTGCTTCTATAGTTGTTATGGTAACAGAACACCTATAGTAATTGATCTGTTGTGATGATTCTACAGTTGCTATGGTAACACAACACCTATAGTAATTGATCTGTTGTGGTGCTTCTATAGTTGTTATGGTAACAGAAGACCTTTAGTAATTGATCTGTTGTGATGATTCTACAGTTGCTATGGTAACACAACAACTATAGTAATTGATCTGTTGTGATGATTCTACAGTTGCTATGGTAACACAACACCTATAGTAATTGATCTGTTGTGGTGCTTCTATAGTTGTTATGGTAACAGAACACCTATAGTAATTGATCTGTTGTGATGATTCTACAGTTGCTATGTTATGCTATAACTATTGTGATATAAACAAATGACCCAATACTGTAGTTTTCTACAACTATAGGGTATATTATACTACAGTACACTACAGTTTACTGTAGTAAGATTATACAAAAGTATTTATTACAGTTCATTAGTTCACTACTGTCAAAACTACAACATGCTGCAAATATTATAAAACATAAAGTATAATACATTTACTACAGTATGGTTCAAAAACACATGCAAACTCCACACAGAAACGGCACTCGAACCAGCGACCTTCTTACTGTGAGGCGACAGTGCTACCCACTGCGTTGCCCCCTTTTGAGATTGTCATTTTAAATTCAATGCAACCATTTGTGTGTTTTATTGTTAATTGAATTTAAAAGGTTTCAATTAAATGGTGTCAATGAATCGGGTTAGTTTAAATGTACACTGTCACCTGACAATGCAGAGACTTTGATGAGGGAATCAAGGCAAAGGCAGATTCTGCTTGACTAGTGTATTCAGCATTGAGCTCCACTGTTTTTATTGCAATACCTTATCATTTAAAAAGTTATACTTCATTAGTTAATATGATTTAAAGTGATGTTTTCTGTTTATTTTGAAATATTATTGAATAAATTAGGAAATGACCCATGGCGACTTTAATATACAATAGTTTGGTATGTTTATCTTCGGCCCACAGCTCTCAATGATATTTGGTTTTAGGCCCTTCATACAAAAAAGTTTGGGCACCCTTGGTTTAGACCAGGGACGTCAAACTTAATTTCTGGAGGGCCGCAGCCCTGCACAGTTCAGTTCCAACCCTAATTAAACACACCTGATCAAACTAATTGAGTCCTTCAGGCTTGTCTGAAACCTACCAGTAAGTGTGTTGAAGCAGGGTTGGAACTAAACTGCGCAGGGCTGCGGCCCTCCAGTAACTGAGTTTGACATTCCTGGTTTAGAGTAATAAAAAATACAGTTTGTACATTATAAAAACAACGGAAGATCACTAAATGTCCCCACAATTCACAAAAACAAATGTGTGTGTGTGTGTAGGAGAGATATAACATTTGTTTGTGACCATATGTATGCATGTATAAATGTGAGTGTGTGTGTGCGCGCACTTATAAATGATTTTTGCTGCTTGTTCAAACTACTTATTTAAAATGAGCTGAATCAACACAATGCTTCAGCTTTTTTGAAATGGACAATTTATAGTTTTATGTTCAATACACTTAAATTTGTAAACACTATTATGTTGACTTAATCTGTGTTTAGACAGCGTGAAGCATTTGTGTGGAAGCCAGCATTTTTTACAGTGTGTGTGTGTGTGTGTGTGTGTGTGTGTTTGAGCGGAGGATGGGAAGACAGAGCAGATAATAGTAAGAGCGGAGGAAGGGAGAGAGAGAGACATAGAAACACACAGTCAGTCTCTCTCTCTCTCTCTCTCTCTTTGGTTTAGGTTTAATCAGTCCAGCTGAGCGAGGGATCGGGGGAGGTTTTGTCTTTCTTGTACTTTTCCGCTCTTCCCCCGTCTCTGCATTCATACTTTATCTCTGAACACAATTCACTCCCGGTTCACTTGCATAAACCTGTCTGTGCACCAATCGGATGTCTTCATAAGATGCCATTGTCAATTTCAAATCACTAGTTGTGTATTTGTTATGCTGCATTTTTAGGTGATTTTAATAGTTTGTTTTTCCTTTTTTTAAACGTGACTAGTTTTTATTTTTTTTAAGAAGCATTTAGTAAATATTGAACATTAATTTTTTGTAATTATAAGATCAAAATATATTTTAGCTTTAATTTATTTACATTTTTAAAGAGTTTTAGCTTTTATTTAATACTTTTTTGTTTTATTATTATTATTATATTTAAAGAAGCCATAAATACATATTGAACATTAAAAATGATATGAACACAATATTTTTCATCTTTTTTTAGCATTTAATTATTATTCATTCATTCATTCATTTTCTTGTCGGCTTTGTCCCTTGCGGGGTCGCCACAGTGGAATGAACCACCAACTTATCCAGCACGATTTTTACGCAGCGGATGCCCTTCCAGCCGCAACCCATCTCTGGGAAATTTAATTATTATTCATTCGGCTTATTTCCTTATTTATCAAGGGTCCCCACAGCGGAATGAGCCACCAACTATTCCAGCATATGTTTTACACAGCGGATGCCCTTCCAGCCTCAACCCAGTACTGGGAAACACCCATACACACTCATTCACACACACACTCATACATTACGGCCAATTTAGTTCATCAATTCCCCTATAGCGCATGTGTTTGGACTGTGGGGGAAACCGGAGCACCTGGAGGAAACCCACACCAACATGGGGAGAGCATGCAAACTCCACACAGAAATGACAACTGACCCAGCTGGGACTCAAACCAGCGACCTTTTGCTGTGAGGCGACAGTGCCAACCACTGAGCCACCGTGCCACTCCTTAGTTATTATTCTTATTATGCTTTTTTGTGTTTAGCCATGTGTATCATTTCTTTTTTGTTTTGTTTCTTATTTTTGAATAATCAACTGCTACATATTAAACAAAAGTTATAAATAAAATATTTCATCAATTTTTTTTTTTGCTTTTAATTAATACTTTTTTTTTTCACTCCGCCCACATACAGCAACAAGCAGAGGACACTCTACAGTTTGACAAATATTGCAGCTGTTGGACAACATAATATACTTATGAGGCTTTTTTTAGTCGAGAATGTAGTTGTTTAGATTGCAACTATGCAGTTTATTTATAAGCATAGTGCTTATTTTAAATATTTATCATTTCTTTCAGCGCATCGGCAGCCATTAGCCTGTCTTTGAGTTGGGCAATGACGGTTGACATTGTCCATCCACAAGATGGCGACAGAAACAAGCCCTTAGAGGAGAAAAACAGCATAATTTCTAATTGCAGCTGATCAAATATTTATTAAACAGGTAAATGACATTCTAATTTGATCTCTCTCTCTCTTTTATATGTTGTAGTGCTGGATTTATACCATAGTAATCTGGTAGTGTATTGAGTGAAAGATGGGACTAGCATATCAGGAATGTGTGTATTTTGTGTTGGTCACTCTTTGTATAATCCCGAGTTACTTTTTGGTTAGCCATACTGCAGACTAGTTCAGTAAACAGAAAGAAAGAAGAAATGCCCGCATGTGTTTAGGATTTTTCCTCATCACAAACACAACAGTAATCTGCTAGTGTTTGCTTTGCTTTGGCTTTTCGGGGTTAATTATTGTGATCTCCCGATTGCAACAGAGAAATACTGGGATATCTCTGTAGACTGATGGCATTTCATGCTGTTCAGCCTTATAATCTTAAAATGTGAGCAAATCAGCTGTTTTGTCATCACTTTAGACATTACACTAGAGAATCATTCAAACACTAGCTCTACAGTGATGTTAGTGAATGAGTAACGGTTTCTGCTGTTCTGACGTCAGCCGCAGATGTGAATGAATGACGGAAGAAAGTAGTTCCTCTTACAAAAGGGTTTTGAGACTCTCAGTCTTTGATTTTCATTTTTATACACACAATTGTGCCGTCAAACTTTTGTATAAACGCAATAATCACACGAGTAGCAGTACACTATGGCTGTATATTATCACTGGTGGGAGACTAAAGCCTGGTTTATACTCAACGCGTCCGCTAGTTCGACTGAGTGCACGAGACGAATGTGAAGTCATCGCTGTGCTAGCGGAGGTTCGCTTGGGGTGCGCGCTACATGATTTCAGCCGACAGAGCGCATGATTTTTTTTTGAGACTCGAGCGAACAGTTCGCGCGGCGCCGCGTTTGATTTGAATATAAAACACTTTGACGAGATTTTGTCTGAAACAGGTACGACTGTACAGTCATCTTTGGATCCGTGATCATAGAGATAACCTGATGATCAGTAATTCTTGGCCAGAAATTGCAACAGCCGTGAGAAAGGAAGAAAGTTTTTGTTAAAACATCTAGAAAAACCTGAGAGATAAGTTTGTTAAAGCCAAAAGAGGCCATGGCAAAAGTGGAGACCCACGTACACAATTACAGAAATATGTTTTCCACCAGTCATAGGTTTTACACTGATGTATATGTTACAACTTTGAATTTAAAACTATTTAATAGCTACAAAACTATAATAAAGGAACAAAACATTTCTTTGGTGACTGGAAAAGAATATTTAAACATATTAGTTTACGATATACTGATGCCCTGTTTTTCTAGGCTTTATTGGTGATAATGGTCAGAAATGTTGGATCATTATTGCCTTTTTAGCATAAGAAGAGGACAGAAACTAGCCAGACAGTACTGTGTGAATTGTAGAGCGGGCTAAATCTAAAAAACATCTGTATTTTTTAGTAAGTGTACTTTTTTTTTGCTTTTATTCTTGCCATAATAAAAAATATATTTGTAGAGCAACCCATGTTCTGTTGTCATTAATATTTTAATAAACTTTAATAGGTAAAACTGTCTGAGATATGAACAAAAGCAAGTGAAGCATCAAAGTTAGATCAGAAACAAATCTTGAATGATTATAAAAATCCTTATAATCATTAAAATAATTTATAAAAATAATTAGTTTAAAAATCTTGAACAATATTAATGATATGATGTAGTTCCGGAAACTTATGGTCAGTTACTTTTGACCGTTCCCTGTCGTTTTAATGAATATCACATCGGCGAACGCGGCAAGTAAAAAAGCCTCGTCCATTTTGTGAGGTGCACATGCTGTCAGCGGCGGTCCGCGATGCGTTGTCAGGCGAAAGTATAAATCCAGCTTAAGGCACTCAGCCTGCAGCCTCGAGCCAACGCACACCTCCCACCAGTGCCGATATACAGCCACATCGCACTGCTACTCGTGCAATATTATGATAGTAAATACGATTTAAAAATCTGAATTTTCATAAATGCTTTGGCTGAAAATAACTAGCCGAAATAAAAGCATGTTCGTTTGCTTGCTTAAGTAAAAAAACAATACATGGATTTTATTGGTTATGGCCTTTTTGTGTGTTTTATCTTTTTTTTTTTGTTTGTTTATCTACAGCTCTCGACAGTTTGTATTATTTATTTATTTTGATTACACTATTTACGGCACACGGTGGCTCAGTGGGTTTCCTCCGATGCTCCGGTTTCCCCCACAGTCCAAACACATGCGCTATAGGGGAATTGATGAACTACATTGGCTTTAGTGTATGAGTGTGTGTGAATGTGAGTGTGTATGGGTGTTTCCCAGTACTGGGTTGTAGCTGGAAGGGCATCTGCTGTGCAAAACATATGCTGGAATAGTTGGCGGTTCATTCCGCTGTGGTGACCCCTTATAAACAAAGGGACTAAACCAAAGGAAAATGAATGAATGAGTAAATCACCCTATTCTAATATACAATTCTCACCATTAACAATCCATTAACGATGACTTCTAGCTTAACAACTCTTAATTGATCACTTGTTAGTTGGTAGAAAGTTAATAAGCCGTTAGTTAATAGTGAGAATTGGTACTAAAACTAAAGAGTTTCTTAATAGTTTTAGTTTTAATCCTGGTCATGTGTTTGAATGAGTATGTGTGGTTTCCTCCAGGGTGTGTGTAGTGTTGTGTAAATCCTTCCTCAGTGTGTGAAGGAGAAGAAGCTGAACACTAATAAACATCACAACAGCAAACACATTAGCATGAGCTGATTACACTGAGCCCATGCGGAGACACACACACACACACACACACACACACACATTCAATTCATCCTGCTGATTTAAACACGCACACACACACTAAATAAAGAGAAACAAAAAAAATGTAGAACATTTTATTTAAATTTTGTAGGTTGTAATTTTTTTGCATGAATTTAAATGTATTTTTTCGATTTCTAAAGATGTTCGGTGACTGAAATATTATTTTAATAAATATATTTGTTTAATAAATCTGTTTTGATTAAAAGCACCAAATTATATGACCTATATTCACCTAGAAATGCATAAAAACATAAAGTTTTCAAAATGGGGTGTGCTTAATTACGCTGAGCACTGTATTTTAATCAAACAAATGCAACAGTGGAAAGCAGGAAAAATTAAAATAAATAAAAATACATCCACAGTGGCCAGTCCAGTAACCCAGTCTAACATCATAAACCCCTATATATCTGAGAAGCTGATGAGAGAAAGAGTGTAAATGTGCCTGTTAAACACTGAACTTCCATCAGGTTATTGACGCGTTTCAACATCGCGGCCCATTGTTTACCTCTCAGGAGTGGCTAGAGTTAGCTTAAGCAGAATCAATGCAGGTCATCAGCTGATAAAGCACATCAAAACCTCAAATATCTGCAAACTTTACACAAGACGCTATATTGATCCTCCACACAAGGCCAGATGCCTTCAGCTCGCCGTATTAGATCTGATACACACTCGCAAAATGCACATTTCAGAAGCCAGAGATCATTCTCAGAGAAGACAACTAGTGCAAATCCAGTTGAATTCGCAAATGCTAATGAGCAAAGCTGTGACTGTCGTGCATTAGGGCTGAACATATACAGTTGAAGTCAGAATTATTAGCCCTCCTGAATTATTAGCCCCCCTGTTTATTTTTTTCCCCAATTTCTGTTTAATGGAGAGCAGATTTTCTTCAACACATTTCTAATCATAATAGTTTTAATAACTCATCTCTAATAACTGATTTATTTTCTCTTTGCCATGATGACAGTAAATAATATTAGACTAGATATTCTTCAAGACACTTCTATACAGCTTAAAGTGACATTTAAAGGCTTAACTAGGTTAATTAGGTTAACTAGGCAGGTTAGGGGAATTAGGCAAGTTATTGTATAATGATGGTTTGTTCTGTAGACTATTAGAAAACAATATAGCTTAAAGTGGCTAATAATTTTGTCCTTAAATTGGTGTTTAAAAAATTAAAAACTGCTTTTATTCTAGCCGAAATAAAACAAATAAGACTTTCTCCAGAAGAAAAAATATTATCAGACATACTGTGAAAATTTCCTTGCTCTGTTAAACATCATTTGGGAAATATTTAAAAAAGAAAAAAAAAAATCAAAGGGGGGCGAATAATTCTGACTCCAACTGTATATTGTATATCGCAATGTGTGTATCCACAATAGTCACATCGCAGAATTAGATTATTTATTACAGATCAGATTAAAAAATAGTTTCCCAGTACTGGGTTGCAGCTGGAAGGGCATCCGCTGCATTGAACATATGCTAGATAAGTTGGCGGTTCATTCCGCTGTGGTGACCCCTGATTAATAAAGGGGCTAAGCTGAAAATGAATGAATGAATGAATGAGATTTAAAGATAAAGACATTATTAAGATGTTATTTATTCCTGGAATTCAAGTTTGATTTTCTGCGTCAGTCTTCGTCGTTAAAAGAGTCATTTAAAATTGAATTAAAAAACTAACCCATTGTTGGGTTTGCTACGGTGGCCGGGAAGTGCAAAACAACATTACAAAGTGGAAAACACTTTTACGAAGCTCAAGACAAATTTATATTTTGGAAAAAAAGACACAAAACACTTTTACCAGTCCTGAAACAAATTTACACTGACAGATTCTTTACAGAAAGGGGATGTACCACACACTGGAATATTGCAGCTCGTGTGCGACTTTATAGACACAGGTTAACACGAGTCTACAACTATAAAAATCATGGTTTGACCAACTGCGATAAAACATCTATTCTGAGAAAATATCAGCGTGAGAATTTGTAGAAACATGTAAATGTGAGTACATGGAGACAAGTTAACACGAGTCCACAACCAAAGCATGACATATGTTGACTGAGGGCGTACTCACACTATGTACAGTTGCCTTGAACCAGGCCAAAGCACGCTTGTCCCCCCTCTCGTCTCCCCCCGACGGCCCGCACTCACATTACATTCAGGCCTGGGCACGCTTACGTCACCGATGATGCGCTGTTCAGTAAGCGATCTCGCTCAACACAGTGGACATTTCTTTAGTTATATCGTTTAAGTCGTTTAATATGCGGTCACACACAGTCTAATATTTCGCCAAACAGATCAGCCACTTTTGACGCTCATAAACAATCATAAAGTCCTCGTGCTGCAGGAATGAGGAGGTTTGCTGAAGGTGCAGCTGTCGTTCAGTGAGGGGTTTGCGACAGTTTGCGTTCATTGAACAGCACGAATGATTAATTAATTCATATCAAACAGTCGCTTAAAAGTCACGTCTCGTCTTCAGTTTCGGGCTCAGGTGCGTTTTGCACTCACACTGTAAGCGCACCGTGCCTGACTCCAAGTGAACCGCGCTCAGGCCCACCTCTTCCAACCAGGCCAGGGACGGCCAAGTGAACCGTGCCTGAGCTCGATTCAGAGCACTCACACTTCTCAAACAATCCGGGAAATGGGCCTGGGCACGGTTCGGATAGCATAGTGTGAGTACGCCCTAATAAAAATATCAAAACCGACCTCAATGTGTAGTCCTGAATAGCTCAGTTAGATACTTCGATTGATGCTCGTGCTGAACCTTTTGACTTGGGTTCGAATCCCGTTGATGACGTCAATTATAATTATTTCTTTACATTAATATTGGTTATATATTGTTCCGCCACACAAATATTAAAATCAATAATGTTTACACTGACACCAAGTCATAAGAATATTTATTTGGTATGGACATGTTGTGTTGCGGTGGAAAAGTGACGAATCTGCAAAGGTGAATTAGTTTACATCTGGAAAGGGTCACCAGTTAACACAGACACCAGTTAAACCGTAACACCGGCTTCGTTCAGTTTACTGCTAAGAGTCCTCAAGCAGATGTTTACACAGTGTAGACTTGACATCATGTCCACGATTACAGCGTACGAGTGGCCCTCGTTAAAATATTGAACACATTGATGCAGTATGTCTGGGGTTTCCGTCTGGCTCGCATCCTTTAGAAACTCCAAACACCGTCCACACGTAAAGCAAACTGCGTTAAGCTGCTCATGTGTTTGCCACAAAACGGGCAAAACAGCCCTCGACCGCAGTCCATGTTCAGTCACCATAAACTTTATTTACGGCATGTACTCCACAACACGAATTTACAGCGCTCACCACTAACGACAACACTTTTCCCTGCGTCACTTCCAGTGTGTGGTACATTCCGCGTCACTTTTGGTGTGTGGTACATTCCGCGTCACTTCCAGTGTGTGGTACATTCCACGTCACTTTTGGTGTGTGGTACATTCCGCGTCACTTCCAGTGTGTGGTACATTCCGTGTCACTTCCAGTGTGTGGTACATTCCACGTCACTTTTGGTGTGTGGTACATTCTGCGTCACTTCCAGTGTGTGGTACATTCCGTGTCACTTCCGGTGTGTGGTACATTCTGCGTCACTTCCGGTGTGTGGTACATTCTGCGTCACTTCCAGTGTGTGGTACATTCTGCGTCACTTCCAGTGTGTGGTACATTCTGCGTCACTTCCAGTGTGTGGTACATTCTGCGTCACTTCCAGTGTGGTACATTCTGCGTTACTTCCAGTGTGGTACATTCTGCGTCACTTCCAGTGTGGTACATTCTGCGTCACTTCCAGTGTGGTACATTCTGCGTCACTTCCAGTGTGGTACATTCTGCGTCACTTCCAGTGTGTGGTACATTCTGCGTCACTTCCCGTGTGTGGTACATTCTGCGTCACTTCCGGTGTGTGGTACATTCTGCGTCACTTCCAGTGTGGTACATTCTGCGTCACTTCCAGTGTGGTACATTCTGCGTCACTTCCAGTGTGTGGTACATTCTGCGTTACTTCCAGTGTGGTACATTCTGCGTTACTTCCAGTGTGGTACATTCTGCGTTACTTCCAGTGTGGGACATTCTGCGTCACTTACAGTGTGTGGTACATTCTGCGTCACTTCCAGTGTGTGGTACATGCTGCGTCACTTCCGGTTTGTGGTACATTCCCTTTCCGTAAAGAATCTGTCATTGTAAATGTGTTTCAGGACTGGTAAAAGTGTTTTG
>LR812526.1:65671744-65674244 GCA_903798195.1 Danio kyathit
TTATCATGCATATATGATAAACATATACCACACTGAACTGAGCTAAACTGAACTCAACTTAAACACTGAAAACTGAACTGACACTGTTTACATTCACTATAATCTTCTATGTGAAGCTGCTTTGACACAATCTACATAGCAAAAACGCTATACAAATAAATGTATGATGTTTCCCAGTGATGGGTTGCAGCTGGAAGGGCATCCGCTGCGTAAAACATATGCTGGATAAGTTGGCGGTTCATTCCGCTGTGGTGACCTCAGATTAATAAAGGGACTAAGCCGAAAGAAAATGAATGAATGAATAATATAATATAACAGATTGACTGGAAAATAATAATTATCAGTAATAACTCCCAAGTGTGAATATTTTGATTAAATCTAATTCACCCGAGCCTTTTAAGACACTAATGTTGTTTAAAATGAAAAATCAGAGCCTAGAAGCGACTAAAGTGTTCACATTATTCTCCAATCACACCAATTCCAAACATGTGCAATATTTTAATGCACTTTTAAAGAATGCCTCACAGTTATGCATCCTTTCAGAAAGCACCACTGCATATCTCACACAAATATGTGCGCAATCATAACAGAAGAACGAGGGATTTCTGGAAGCCATTAACCCACGAGCAGAGCGTATGAAATATGCAAAGAGCATAAAAAAATGACAGACTTATTCAGGGCATGCTTCAGTAGGGCTGTGCAATATGACCATGTATATAAACAAAATAATTAGTCTATCGTTTAATATTGCGCTCTATCGTTTATTTTGTGGTGTCGCCAAACTACATTGTTTACAATAATACTTTTTAATGTTTTATATGAATTAATTATTATAATTCGTCTTTATTTAGAATTTAACACCAAATGTTTTATTAAGAATGTAGAAATCTATTATCATTAAAATATAAAACACTTACAATGAAAAGATCAGATGTCCGACACTAAAACAAATAGCTATATAAAATGCTAAAATGTGAACGTTGTACTTTCTCTCAATGCTGTTATTCATGTTTCTGTTTGCATCCCTATAATAGTGTATATTATTGCGCTAATAAAAACAAGGAAAAAGTATTACTGTAAATAATGTATTTTGTGGCACATTATGGACAATTACGCAGTATGTTACTGTATTTTAAAGTTGCATTGTGAAAAATTACTGTGTATTTTACATTAAAAAATATACCTACAATACTGTAAATGCATATACAGCAAGATAAATAGTGCTGTAAATGTAAATACGGTATATTTGCTGTGATTGATTTACAATAAGTTACTGGCTGCACTACAAACTACACTGTTAACAATTTTTGTAAATAACAGTATTTAACTGTAATATGAACTGTATTTAACTGATGAACAGTTATGCAGAAGGATGTTACTGTATTTTAAAGTTGCATTGTGAAAAATAATGTATATTTTACAGTATTTTACAGTAAGATTAATAATGCTGTAAATGTAAATACAGTATTTTTTGCTGTAATGGATTTACAGTAAGTTACTGTCGAACTGCTCCACTACAAACTACATTTAATTTTTGTAAATTACGCAATATTTAACAGTAAAATTAACTGTATTTATGATCTGTAGAACAGTTATGCAGTATGTTACTGTATTTTAAAGTTGCATTGTGAAAATTACAGTATATTTTACATTAAAGATATACATATAAAACAGGAAGTGCATATACAGCAAGATAAATGGTGCTGTAAATGTAAATACAGTATTTTTGCTATAATTGATTTACAGTAAGTTACTAATGAACTGCTGCAATACAAACTACACTGTTAACGATTTTTGTAAATTACACAGTATTTAACTGTAATATGAACTGTATTTTACTGTAGGACATTGATGCAGGATGTTACTGTATTTTAAAGTTGCATTGTGAAAAATAATGTATATTTTACAGTATGTTACATATACAGTAAGATTAATGGTGCTGTAAATGTAAATACGGTATTTTTGCTGTAACTGATTTACAGTAAGTTACTTGCAGACTGCTGCACTACAAATGACACAGTATTTAACTGTAAAGTGAACTGTATTTTACTGTAGGACAGTTATGCAGTATGTTACTGTATTTTAAAGTTGCATTGTAAAAATGACTATATTTTACATTAAAGATTTACATGCAATACTGTAAAGGCATATACAGCAAGATAAAGGGTGTTGTGATTGGAAATACAATATTTTTGCTGTAATTGATTTACAGTGTTACTGGTGAACTGCTGCACTACAAACTACACAGTATTTAACTGCAATATGCTACTGTAGGACAGTTATGCAGTATGTTACTGTATTTTACTGTAAATGTAGAGTATTTTTGCTGTAATTTACAGTAAGTTGCTGGCGAATGCTGCACTACAAACTACACTGTTTTTGTAAACTACACAGTATTTAACTGTAATATGAAATGTATTTTACTGTAGGACAGTTATGCAGTATGTTACTGTATTTTAAAGTTGCACTGTGAACATTACTGTATATTTTACAGTAAAGA
>LR812526.1:65686744-65691744 GCA_903798195.1 Danio kyathit
GAATCGCAGCAATATAACACGTTGATATTTCCTTTTATTTCAAGCTATGAGTGTTTGCAGCACACATTAACAGAATAAAACAGAGATTTGATCCTAAACTGTAAATTGTGGGCCCTTGTGATCCATATACTGCTGTTTTTAAGTCATTTAAATCCCTTACATCCCTGTCAGAGCTACAATTCAGCAATATTTACATTTATCTTGTGGATATTCCTCAGTGATTGAGTCATTATTGATGGTAATGAGCTGTAATGGCGGCTATACTGGGATCTCCATAAAACGCAGCAATATAACGCATTAATATTGCCATTTATTTCAAGCTATGAATATTTGTAGCACATATCAACAGAATAAAACATAGATATGTTCATAAACTGTAAATTGTGGGCCCTTGCGATCCATATACTGCTGTTTTTAAGTCATTTAAATCCCTCACGTCCCAGTCAGAGCTACAATTCTGCAATATTTACATTTATCTTGTGGATATTCCTCCGTGATTTAGTCATTATTGATGCCAATGAGCCATAACGGCGGGCTACACTGGGATCTTCATAGAAACGCGCTAATATTTCAGCTTATTTCAAGCTATGAATAATTTTTCAGCAGATATCAACAGAATAAAACATAGATATGATCATAAACTGTAAGTTGTGGGCACTTGTGATCCATATACTGCTGTTTTTTCAGTCATTTGAAACCCATACGTCTCTGTCAGATCTACAATTCAGCTATATTTACATTTATTTTGTGGATATTCCTCAGTGATTTAGTCATTATTCATGCCAATGAGCCATAATGGCGGCTACTCTGGCATCTCCATAGAAACGCAGCAATAAAATGCGCTAATATTTCAGTTTACTTCAAGCTACAAATATTTGGATCCCATATCAACAAAATAAAAAAGAGACATGATCATAAACTGTAAATTGTGGGCACTTGCGATCCATATACTGCACCCACAGCTGTTTTTCAGTCATTTAACCCTTTAAATGTCGCCCCCTATTTTTGAACATGGACATGACATGTTCGACTTAAATGAATGCCAGTCTTCAATTCTTGTGCACCTAGATTTACGATAGTCTCATTCTTAAGACAGATGTCGGATTGTATCTGAAGTGAAAAACATTCAAAAAGTTTAATAAAACAAAAGTTATGTGGCTTTATGTTCATGGAAATAATAAAATTTTATGTATAAAAATAAAAAATATATTTTTTATTTTACAAAACAGGTTTTGTTTTCTTTTTAAATCAAGGCTAAACATCTGAACAAATTATACACCAAATTTAAAGTTGATACCTCAAAAAATAAGGTTTCAGAAAGAATTTGTTTGGCCGCAGTACCAGACATGACCACCAGATGACATTCAGTTTCCATTGGTAATCATACAATGGTGCCCCCTATGTTTTGAGGAATAGGAATAGTATTTTTTTTTCCACACTTTTGACAACATCTGTAAAGTAGACCTATAATTCTAAAAAAGTGTGGGAAGTTATTTGGTATTTGATTTGAATTTAGCCTCTACAAAACGCCTAAAAGCATTTTAAAAACTTTTCTTGATGTGGATTGCTGTAGCAAAGTAATGCTTTAAAACTCCTTTAGAGTATACTTGTTGCAAATTAATAATGGTTGCTCTGTAATATCTATCGGTCACCAGATATGGAAACTAGAAATTTCAATCTTTGAAATGATACATAGTTTATTATGATTGCTTTATGTTTAGACTATAAAATTATGTTGTTTTTTAATTATAGTTTGTCATGATTACATTAGGATTTAATTGTAAAAACGTGATGTAAATGGAAGTGTCCCACCAGTTAAGTGGTTAAAACACTCACGTCCCTGTCAGAGATACAATTCAGTGAAATTTACATTTATTTTGTGGATATTCCTCAGCGATTAAGACATTATTGATGCGTTATAGTGAGTAAGTGTCTGCTTTTATATTTGTTGTTGGTTTGTTTTTCTTAGGTTGATATTCGCTGTTAGGGAAAATCTATTTGTTAAGTTCTGCTATTTGTACTTTGACTTATTCTTGCATGCATTTAACCAGCAAATCAGAATCGAAACCAAATAAAAAGCTTACAAACGTCCTGACAAATTACAAAAACTACACTAAAAACAAAGCAAAGAAAATAGCCAATGTGAAGATCTTGTCTTATAATGTCTTACTATGATTATATGGCAAAGTCAAACAAAACAAAGTGGACAGGATGCAGCAAAAACAACTAATAATACAAAAACAAAAATCACAAAAACACCTCAAAAAATGCAAACACACAAAAGCAACCCACAAAACCCAAAACTACACTTTAAATAACTCCCTATAAAATAAACAGAAAGGTGGAGTGGTGTGTGAAGCTGTTGTGTTATGATTTTACGGTGGCAGGAGTGTATGAGTGTGTGAAGTGTGATTAGCACAGTAAAGGAGTCGGCAGATCGTCTGCTGTTGGCCTTGATAATGTAAACAGGTGTGGTGTGAAGGAGAGAATAAAGGAAGTGATATTACAGCTCAACAAATGCTGCAGATCCACCGCCAGTGTGTGTGTGTGTGTGTATGTGTGTGTGTTTTACCAGATTACTGCAGTAATACCGCTGTAAGAGGAGCTTCACCATATGCTCTCAGTCACTGACTGACTGACTGACCTACATACACACACACTCACTCAACAACACTACACACACACACACACACACACACACACACACACACACACACACACACACACACACACACACACACACACACACACACACACTCAACAACACTACACACAAGACAAAACCACAACTTCACACTTTACTGCGAAACAAATTATGATCAATAACTCAAAATTAAGCAAGCAGAAATACAGGGAGTGTAGAATTATTAGGCAAGTTGTATTTTTGAGGATTAATTTTATTATTGAACAACAACCATGTTCTCAATGAACCCAAAAAACTCATTAATATCAAAGCTGAATATTGTTGGAAGTAGTTTTTAGTTTGTTTTTAGTTTGAGCTATTTTAGGAGGATATCTGTGTGTGCAGGTGACTATTACTGTGCAGAATTATTAGGCAACTTAACAAAAAACAAATATATCCCCATTTCAATGATTTATTTTCACCAGTGAAACCAATATAACATCTCAACATTCACAAATATACATTTCTGACATTCAAAAACAAAACAAAAACAAATCAGTGACCAATATAGCCACCTTTCTTTGCAAGGACACTCAAAAGCCTGCCATCCATGGATTCTGTCAGTGTTTTGATCTGTTCACCATCAACATTGCGTGCAGCAGCAACCACAGCCTCCCAGACACTGTTCAGAGAGCTGTACTGTTTTCCCTCCTTGTAAATCTCACATTTAATGATGGACCACAGGTTCTCTATGGGGTTCAGAGCAGGTGAACAAGGAGGCCATGTCATTAGTTTTTCTTCTTTTAGACCCTTTCTTGCCAGCCACGCTGTGGAGTACTTGGACGCGTGTGATGGAGCATTGTCCTGCATGAAAATCATGTTTTTCTTGAAGGATGCAGACTTCTTCCTGTACCACTGCTTGAAGGTGTCTTCCAGAAACTGGCAGTAGGACTGGGAGTTGAGCTTGACTCCATCCTCAACCCGAAAAGGCCCCACAAGCTCATCTTTGATGATACCAGCCCAAACCAGTACTCCACCTCCACCTTGCTGGCGTCTGAGTCGGACTGGAGCTCTCTGCCCTTTACCGATCCAGCCACGGGCCCATCAAGACTCACTCTCATTTCATCAGTCCATAAAACCTTAGAAAAATCAGTCTTGAGATATTTCTTGGCCCAGTCTTGACGTTTCAGCTTGTGTGTCTTGTTCAGTGGTGGTGGTTTTTTCAGCCTTTCTTACCTTGGCCATGTCTCTGAGTATTGCACACCTTGTGCTTTTGGGCACTCCAGTGATGTTGCAGCTCTGAAATATGGCAAAACTGGTGGCAAGTGGCATCTTGGCAGCTGCACGCTTGACTTTTCTCAGTTCATGGGCAGTTTATTTTGCGCCTTGGTTTTTCCAGACGCTTCTTGCGACCCTGTTGACTATTTTGAATGAAACGCTTGATTGTTGGATGATCACGCTTCAGAAGCTTGGCAATTTTAAGAGTGCTGCATCCCTCTGCAAGATATCTCACTATTTCTGACTTTTCGGAGCCTGTCAAGTCCTTCTTTTGACCCATTTTGCCAAAGGAAAGGAAGTTGCCTAATAATTATGCACACCTGATATAGGGTGTTGATGTCATTAGACCACACCCCTTCTCATTACAGAGATGCACATCACCTAATATGCTTCATTGGTAGTAGGCTTTCGAGCCTATACAGCTTGGAGTAAGACAACATGCATAAAGAGGATGATGTGCTCAAAATACTCATTTGCCTAATAATTCTGCACTGCCAGTATACACACACACACATATACATATTATGTGTATACAAACTTTTATCTTGCATGAGGTTAATCGCGATTAATCATTTGCTATATAGATATATATTGATATATTTCCATAATATTCATTTGTTTTATTCAATATCTGCTGAGGTTTTCACTTATTCATAGTTTTTAAAGATTAAATGTTTGCATCTCAACAGTTTAGTTTTTTTGTTTATTAGAATGAATTGGATCTGAAAATCTTTACTTGCTTATTTTAATATTATTAAATAAAGAGATTATTTTAAAACACAGGAAAATGTTATATCGTTAGAAATATTATTATTACAATACTCAACATCAATATGGTCATTTTAACAGTAAATCTTACATTTATTATTGGTTTTTACAGTACAGCACGTGTGAATGACACAGTAAAATCTCCAGGACAGCAGTGGAGAGTGATATGATTGAGCCAAACTCTGCTGTAATTAAAAGCACATAACAGCATTAGAGAAACACCCGAGATCAAGCCCTGCAGGACCGTCCAGCTCAGCGGGAGCGCACAGATCCACTTAAAGCTCCCGTCAAATTAAAATACACGTTTTTTTTTTTTTTAAGTCTGTTAGTT
>LR812526.1:65696744-65709244 GCA_903798195.1 Danio kyathit
TTCTTTTGTTGAACACTAAAGAAGATATTTTGAAGAATGCTGAAAACCGGTAACCATCGACTTCTTTAGTATATGTTTTTCTTATAATGGAAGGCAATGGCTTTCAGCATTCTGCAAAATATCTTCTTTAGTGTTTAACAGAAGAAAGAAACCCATAAAGGTTGCAAGGTTTGAGTAAATAGCGAGTAGATTTTAATGTTTGGGTGAACTATCCCTTTAAGCAACATTGATTTTCTATGGTTTGATATTTGTGTAGTGATTGGATTACTTATATTTTTTAATCACGTGTCTATTCGTGTTGATTTTATTTTTCATTGTATTTTTATTTATACATTTTTACACTGTATTTCTCTAAAGTTTTTGTAGTTCCTCAAAAGACCCCTAGAGGTCCCCAGAGCCCAGTCTGAGAAACACTGAAACTTCCATAATAGGAAAAGAATTCCAGTTTGAAACAACCCGAGTGTGTGTAAATAACTACAGAAAGACTTTTTTAGGTGAAAAAGCAAAGTAAGAACAAAACAATGTAAGAATAAAGTAAGAATAAAATAAAGAATAAAATAAAATAAAGAATAAAATAAAATGAAAGTAAGATTAAAATAAAATAAAATAAAGAAAGAATAAAATAAAAGTAAGAATAAAATAAAGTGTGAACCATTCCAGTGAACAAAGTATTCCAGTAAAATTAAATTAAAATAAAGAATAAAATAAAATAAATAAAGTAAGAATAAAAATAATTTTAATTAAATTAAGCAAGAATAAAATAAAATAAAATAAAGAATAAAATAAAATAAAATTAAATGAAGAATAAAATTAAAGTAAGAATAAAATAAAATAAAGAAAGAATAAAATAAAAGTAAAAATAAAATAAAAAGTGTGAACCATCCCAGTGAACAAAGTATTCCAGTAAAATTAAATTAAAATAAAATAAAGAATAAAATAAAATAAATAAAGTAAGAATAAAAATAATTTTAATTAAATTAAGTAAGAATAAAATAAAATAAAGAATAAAATTAAATTAAATAAAATTAAATGAAGAATAAAATAAAATGAAATTAAAGTATAAATAAAATAAAATAAAGAAAGAATAAAATAAAAGTAAAAATAAAATAAAAAGTGTGAACCATCCCAGTGAACAAAGTATTCCAGTAAAATTAAATTAAAATAAAATAAGAATAAAATAAAATTAAAGTAAGAAAAATAATAAATTGAATTAAGAGTAAAATAAAATAAAGAATAAAATAAAATAAAATAAAAGTGTGAACCATCTCAGTGGACAAAGTATTCCAGTAAAATTAAATTAAATAAAATGAAATTAGGCGTCACGGTGGCACAGTGGGTAGCACGATCGCCTCACAGCAAGAAGGTCGCTGGTTCAAGCCTCGGCTGGGTCATTTGGCATTTCGGTTTTGGTGTTTCGTTTCTTCCGGGTGCTCCGGTTTCCCCCAGTCCAAACACATGTGCTATAGGGGATTTAGGTAAGCTAAATTGTCCGTAGTGTATGTGTGTGAATGATGTGTATGAATGTTTCCCAGAGATGGGTTGCAGCTGGAAGGGCATCCGCTGCGTAAAACGTGTGCTGGATAAGTTGGCGGTTCATTCCACTGTGGCGACCCCTGATTAATAAAGGGACTAAGCCGAAAAGAAAATGAATGAATGAATAAATTAAATTATAAGATAAAAAGCGTGAACCATCCCAGTGAGCAAAGTATGCCAGTAAAATAAAACTAAATTAAAAAAAATTAATTAAATAAAACAATTAAATGAAGACAAAAAGTTTGAAAATTTAATTTAATTTAGCAAACAAATATAAATAAACGAGATAAAATAACAAAACCACTCTAAAGCTAAATCATATCTCTACAATTGTCATTAGATGATCTGCTGTTGATCAGGTGTTCAGCAGGGTATGAGCTGAAGCAGCAGAGGGCAGCAGAGAATCATAGAGAACTAAACACACACACACACACACACACACACACACAGAGAGAGATAACAGAGAGTGAGTGGAGCTGCGACTCACGATTCATTACATCAGGTGTCAGGAAATCAGGTGATTCGCCTCGGGGAGTTTACAAATCCAGACCATGACTGAAACATGATGAATCAAACACACACACACACACACACACACACACACACACACACACACACACACACACACTAACTGACCCAAACCAGGATGTGAATCACACAGCGGTTTGTGACTCAGTGCATGTGTGTATGTGTCCTGGTATTTATTACATAGTAAAGACCAAATGTCCCCTTAAGTATAGCAACACCAGTACATTTTGACCTTGTGAGGACATATTTCTAGACCCCATGAGAAAAAGGGCTCAAAAATCAGACAGAATGAAGCATCATGACAATGTAAAAGTGCTGATTACTTTCTGAGGAGTGAGTATTGAGGTAAATTTAGGAGAAGAGGACACAACATACAGTCTGTACAGTAGAAACATCATTATAGAGATGGAGAGTCCCCAAATATAGCTGTACAAGTGTGTGTGTGTCTATATTTGTATAAGTGTGTGTTACTTGAAAAATAGCAAATTATTTAAATTTAAAAATTAGTTTTTAGGGAAAACTAAGTGTGTGTGTGTGTGTGTGAGTGTTGTGTGTGGATAAGTGTGTGTTATTTGACAAATAACATTAAATTAAATTAATAATAAAATTAGTCAAACATTGTATTTTGCAGCCTAAACTAACCTTCCATCACCATAATCATTATATAAAATTTCATTAAAAATTATTTAAAGGTGCGGTATGTAAGTTTGACACCCAGTGGTTGAACTAGGCATTGCACACCTGGTTCAAAACAAATGCAAGCTCAGGTTGCCAGATTAAAGACATCAACATTAGTGTGCCTGACTGTGGAGCCTAAAGGCTGATTTAAACCGTGTTCTATAAAAGCAGCGAAACAAAATAGAAGGAATATTTACGTATTAATTTTAGGCTTCTATTTCTCACAACTGAGCAACAGAAAACTGACAATGATGACAATTTCTCCTCATTATCATTATTACAAGTATTTCTACCCTGGTCATTATTCAGGTTGCTGTAGTTGTAGTAGTAGTAGTAGTAGTCATTGTGGAAGTAACGATTGTATTTGTAGTTGGGTGTTAAGGTAGTAGTAGAGTAGTCTTGTAGTAGTAGAGGTCGTTGGAATAGTGGTACCAGAGGTTGTAAAGGTGTTGAAGTAGTAGTTGTAGTAGTCGGTATAGTAACATCAGAAGTAGTAGATGTTGTTAATGTAGATATTGTGGTAGTAGTGATTACTGTAGTAGTAGGAGACGTTGTTGTAGTTGTATCAGAAGTAGTAGATGTTGTTGATGTAGATGTTGTAGTAGCAGTGATTGCTTTAGTAGTATCAGTAGTAGACGTTGTTGTAGTAGTATCAGTTGTAGAAGATGTTGTAGTAGTATCAGTAGTAGACGTTGTTGTAGTAGTATCAGTTGTAGAAGATGTTGTAGTAGTATCAGTTGTAGAAGATGTTGTTGTAGTAGTATCAGTAGTAGACGTTGTAGTAGTATCAGTTGTAGAAGATGTTGTAGTAGTATCAGTAGTAGACGTTGTTGTAGTAGTATCAGTTGTAGAAGATGTTGTAGTAGTATCAGTAGTAGACGTTGTTGTAGTAGTATCAGTTGTAGAAGATGTTGTAGTAGTATCAGTAGTAGACGTTGTTGTAGTAGTATCAGTTGTAGAAGATGTTGTAGTAGTATCAGTAGTAGACGTTGTTGTAGTAGTATCAGTTGTAGAAGATGTTGTAGTAGTATCAGTAGTAGACGTTGTTGTAGTAGTATCAGTTGTAGAAGATGTTGTAGTAGTATCAGTTGTAGAAGATGTTGTTGTAGTAGTATCAGTAGTAGACGTTGTAGTAGTATCAGTTGTAGAAGATGTTGTAGTAGTATCAGTAGTAGACGTTGTTGTAGTAGTATCAGTTGTAGAAGATGTTTGTAGTAGTATCAGTAGTAGACGTTGTTGTAGTAGTATCAGTTGTAGAAGATGTTGTAGTAGTATCAGTAGTAGACGTTGTTGTAGTAGTATCAGTTGTAGAAGATGTTGTAGTAGTATCAGTAGTAGACGTTGTTGTAGTAGTATCAGTTGTAGAAGATGTTGTAGTAGTATCAGTAGTAGACGTTGTTGTAGTAGTATCAGTTGTAGTAGATGTTGTAGTAGTATCAGTTGTAGACACTAGTAGTAGTGGTAGTGGTTGTGGCTGTAGTAGTAGCAGCTCCAGTAGTAGTCATAATATCAGTAACTTTCTGTAGTAGTAGTTGGTGTAGTGGTGATTTATTATTATTATTTTTTTTTATTATTATTATTATTATTATTGCTGTCAGTTATTACTATTGTCCTTTCTTTTTTCTGTCATTTTTACTATCATACATTACGAGCATTGTTGCCCCACCTTACCACTGACTGTTGTCTTTCTGTTTACTTATATCTACGATATTTGCTTCATTTATTGATTGTGTATTGACCCTTATATATGTACCCTGATTTGTCCACCATGTTACCTTTACATACACACACACACACACACACACACACACACATACACACACACATACACGCAACTGCCAGTACCTCACTGTATTATTGTTGTTTTTTTTGTTGTTGTTTGTTGTTGTTTTTCAATTTCTTTGTATTTGTATGATCCCAATTTGTGTACCATTATGCATATTCTAATAAAAAAAAAAAAAAAGAAAAAAAAAGAAAACTGACAATGATCAGCTCTCATCAGAATCAGAAAGAGCTTTATTGCCAGGTATGTTCACACATACGAGGAATTTGTTTTGGTGACGGAGCTTCTACAGTGCAACAGAATTACAGAGACAGGACTAAAAAACTGATCATAAATATATTTTAAAAAGTAGTGAATGCAAATATACAAATGGACAAGTGTATGTACAGCTATATTACTATATACAACATAATATGTGCAGCTGTTATGTGCAAATTGGCATGTAAAGTGTGTTGTTAAATAAGTGTATATGTGTATAAAAGTGTATAGCAGGTAGTGATGTTGGTTCCACGATTACTATCATCAAGTGTTCATAAGATGGATTGCCTGAGGGAAGAAACTGTTCCTGTGTCGGGCTGTTCTGGTGCGCAGTGCTCTTTAGCGTCGACCAGAAGGTAACAGTTCAAAGAGGCAGTGTGCTGGGTGTGAGGAGTCCAGAGTGATTTTGGCAGCCCTTCTGCTCGCTCTGGATAAGTACAGTTCTTGGAGAGTAGGGAGGGTTGTACCAATGATTCGCTCAGCAGTCCGAACTATTCAACGTAGCCTTCGGAGGTCGGATTTGATAGCTGAGCTAAACCAGGCAGTTATTGATGTGCAGATGACTGATTCAATGATGGAGGTGTAGCTCCTTTGGGAGGTTGAACTTCCTCAGCTGACGAAGAAAGTACAGCCCATGTTGAGCTTAAAGTGCTCATGTGCTTTATTCAGTGTTAAATGTTAATAATGCGAGTTTGAATGCCATTTCACATCACGTTTATTGCTGTACTACTGAAAGCAGCAGCAGATAGTTCACCTCAGATCTGGAAAAAACAAATAAACCGTCTGAGATTGAACTTCATTTGGCTGGAGTGCAGTGAGTGCACTATTCTGTGCTTCTGTATTTACATATCTGTCGTGTTTCGTCTTGTGCAAACAGCTAAATTGCTTACCACTGCAAATCTCGTCACGTAGCGTGTTGTTATGACACGGGGTTACAATGTAACCTGCTCACCTAATGTTTACGCTCTTAATATTTATATTATTTGCTCATTAATAACCTCATGCGGAACTCTGAATCTGCGTCTCATTTCAGAGTCTGTTACTGTCCACCGGAGGTCGCATTTCGATCATGGACGCTTTGAAAGCCTTTCTGAATGAATGATTGAAATACGCTGTTTTCCACCAAGGCAACCTGCTGCTGAAATATAATTGGCTAAACTGGCATTGGGTGGGTTAAATGACCAAAACAAAGACAGACGCCTTCAATATCTGAAGAATAGAATATCTGAAAAGCAGAATATCTGACTTCAGCATTATTTTTCAGATAAACAAGAATGTTCACTGAGCATGTTTCTGAATATCTGCACACATATGATGGTGTTTTTCTGCTTTAGAAACGTCAAACACTGACATTCAGCAGCTTTAATGTATTTACAAACATAATAAAAAAGGTCTAAAAACTCACTGATGATTAATCAGTCGTTACTCATTCATAAATATAACATATTCATTCATTCATTTTACTTCTGCTTAGTGCCTTATTTATCAGGGGTCGCCACAGCGGAATGAACTGCCTAAAATAATATAATTATAATTAAATATAATAAATAATTACTTCAATAATAATATACTATAGTATAAATCAGGGGTGTCCAAACTCGGTCCTGGAGGGCCGGTGTCCTGCGGAGTTTAGCTTCAGCTTGCCTCAACACACCTGCCAGGAGGTTTCTAATATATCTAGTAAGAGCTTGATTAGCTGGTTCAGGTGTGTTTGATTAGGGTTGGAGCTAAATTCTCCAGGACACCGGGCCTCCAGGACCGAGTTTAGACACCCCTGGTATAAATACAAAAAATAGCAAAAATATTGAACCATGTGGCTTTTGCAAGTTTTCATTATCATGAAGCATAAATATATGTAATATATATTCATTCATTCATTCATTTTCCTTCGGCTTAGTCCCTTTATTCATCGGGGGTCGCCACAGCGGAATGACCTGCCAACTTATCCAGCATATGTTTTACACAGCGGATGCTCTTCCAGCCGCAACCCAGTACTGGGAAACACCCATACACACTCATTCACACTCATACACTACGGCCAATTTAGTTCATCAATTCCCCTATAGCGCATGTGTTTGGACTGTGAGGGAAACCGGAGCACCCGGAGGAAACCCACACCAACACGGGGAGAACATGCAAACTCCACATAGAAATGCCAACTGACCCAGCCGGGACTCGAACCAGCGACTTTCTTGCTGTGAGGCCACAGTGCTAACCACTGAGCCACCAAGCCGCCCTGTAATATACAGCTGATGTCAGAAGTATTAGCCCCCTTGAATTATTAGCCCCCCCTAAATAATTAACCCCCTTGTTTCCTTTTTTTCCCTAACTTCCGTTTAACGGAGAGCAGATTTCTTCAACACATTTCTAATCATAATAGTTTTAATAACTCATCTCTAATAACTGATTTATTTTCTCTTTGTCATGATGACAGTAAATAATATTAGACTAGATATTTTTCCAGACACTTCTATACAGCTTAAAGTGACATTTAAAGGCTTAACTAGGTTAATTAGGGTAGCTAGGCAGGTTAGAGTAATTAGGCAAGTTATTGTATAACGATGGTTTGTTCTGGAGACTATCGAAAACAAACATAGCTTAAAAGGGCTAATAATTTTGACCTTAAAATGAGGTTAAAAAATTAAAAACTGCTTTTATTCTAGCCGAAATAAAACAAATAAGACTTTCTCCAGAAGAAAAAATATTATCAGACATACTGTAAAAATTTCCTTGCTCTGTTAAACAACATTTGGGAAATATTTAAAAAAAGCTAATAATTCTAAAATATTAATAATTCTGACTTCAACTGTATATACTTCCTTTAAATATATAAAGTATTAATATAAAAAGTATTTGAACAAAAAAAACCTTACAGTTTAAAAATATGATTTGCACAGTAAAACTATTACACATTTACTAACAAAAATGTATTAATAAACAATTATTCATGATAAACTTCAGGTCTTTAGTGAGTCGAACCACAAGACGACATTTTGACACCCTGAATGAACCTGAAAACTTTAAAAGCAGATGAATACATTAATAAGTGATGTTTGGGCGTCCTGAACTCTGCTTTTATGAGCTGAATGAATAGTCATGTGCGGTTGCGATGCAGGTGTTGTGATGATGATGATGTCACACTGCCAACACCACAGCATTCTGGGATGCGTCTCAACTTCTCCCATTCAACCTGACAGCCAAAACTCAACTCGACTCTAACGTAATAAATACATATCATTATGACAAATATGGGGCAGCACTGTAGCCTCATAGCAAGAAGGTCGCTGGTTCGAGTCCAGTTGGCATTTCTGTGTGGAGTTTGCATGTTCTCTCTACGGGTGCTCCGGTTTCCGCCCACAGTCCAAACACATGCGCTATATGGGAACTGGATGAACTAAATTAGCCGCAGTGTATGAGTGTGTGAATGAATGTGAGAGTGTATGGATGTTTCCCAGTACTGAGTTGCAGCTGGAAGGGCATCCGCTGCGTAAAACATATGCTGGAACAGTTGGCGGATTTTCACGCACAACCATCTCTAGGGTTTACAGAGAATGGTCTGACAAAGAGGAAATATCCAGTGAGCGGCAGTTCTGTGGGCGCAAATGCCTTGTTGATGCCAGAGGTCAGAGGAGAATGGCCAGACTGGTTCCAGCTGATAGAAAGGCAACAGTAACTCAAATAAGCACTCGTTACAACCGAGGTCTGCAGAAGAGCATCTCTGAACACACAACACGTCCAACCTTGAGGCGGATGGGCTACAGCAGCAGAAGACCACACCGGGTGCCACTCCTGTCAGCTAAGAACAGGAAACTGAGGCTACAATTCACACAGGCTTACCAAAACTGGACAATAGAAGATTGGAGAAACGTTGCCTGGTCTGATGAGTCTCCATTTCTGCTGCCACATTCGGATGCTCGGCTCAGAATTTGACATCAACAACATGAAAGCATGGATCATCCTGCCTTGTATCAGCAGTTCAGGCTGGTGGTGGTGGTGTAATGGTGTGGGGGAGATTTTCTTGGCACACTTTGGGTCCATTAGTACCAATCGAGCATCGTGTCAACGCCACAGCCTACCTGAGTATTGTTGCTGACCATGTCCATCCCTTTATGACCACAGTGTCTCCATCTTCTGATGGCTACTTCCAGCAGGATAACACACCATGTCATAAAGCGCCAATCATCTCAGACTGGTTTCTTGAACATGACAATGAGTTCACTGTACTCAAATGGCCTCCACAGTCACCAGAGCTCAATCCAATAGAGCACCTTTGGGATGTGGTGAAACGGGGGATTGGCATCATGGATGTGCAGCCGACAAATCTGCAGCAACTGTGTGATGCTATCATGTCAATATGGAGCAAAATCTCTGAGGAATATTTCCAGTAGCTTGTTGAATCTCTGCCATGAAGGATTAAGGCAGTTCTGAAGGCAAAATGGGTCCAACCCGGCACTAGTAAGCTTCATATAGAATATATTAATTTAAATGGGAGATTTGTGAGGGTGAACACATATATGTTGAGCACTGTAAGTAAAAGCACCTAACGCGTTCGGAACAACAATAAAACATGACAACGGCTAAAACTGAATCAGTGCGATATTGAATCAATCTGACACTTTTGGATCTGTTTTCATAAACTCCTCCACTTTTCTGTCAGATGAGGGTTTCCATCATCATGTCAAAGCCGGTTTAAAATGTCAGATGATGCTGAAGCTTTCGCTCACGGTTCAACTCATCCATTGACATTTCAACCAAAAACAAAATGACTGAATATATACGGTAACACTGCGGTAACGTTTGATCACATCTCATTTGAAGATCTTATACATCATTTAAAGACAAATTTACTAAGAATGTTCACGTTGCTCTTTTGAATATATAATGAAAACCAATAGAGCTGTTAAGATTACAGAAAGAGAAAACATTGGTTTCATTTTTCGCCATTTTTCGCCCTACTGTGATTTTTTATTATTTTATTTTTTTAATATTTCCCAAATGATGTTGAACAGATTCAGGAATTTTTCACAGTATTTCCTATAATATTTTTTCTTCTGGAGAAAGTCTTATTTTTTTATTTTGGCTAGAATAAAAGCAGTTCTTGATTGTTTTAAAGCCATTTTAAGGTCAATATTATTAGCCCCCTTAAGCAATATTAGTTTTCAATTATCTACAGAACAAACCACTGTTATACAATGACTTGCCTAATTACCCTAACTTTACCCTAATTAACCTAGTTAAGCCTTTTAATGTCCCTTTAAGCTGAATACTAGTGTCTTATATACTGGTATATAATATAATATAATATAATACAATATAATATAATATAATATAATATAATATAATATAATATAATAAATATAATATAATATTGCATTATATTATATTGTATTGCATTATATTATATTATATTATATTTATTATGTTATATTATATTATATTGCATTATATTATATTATATATTATATTATATTTATTATATTAATTGTATTAAATTATATTATATTATATTATGTTATATTATATTGTATTGCATTATATTATATTATATTATATTATATTATATTATATTATATTATATTATATTATATTATATTATATTATATTGTATTGCATTATATTATATTATATTTATTATGTTATATTATATTGTATTGCATTATATTATATTATATTATATTATATTATATTATATTATATTATATTATATTATATTATATTATATTGTATTGCATTATATTATATTATATTTATTATGTTATATTATATTGTATTGCATTATATTATATTATATAATGTTATTTTTTATTACATTATTGATTTCTGCGTGATCATTTGAACTGGTACTGTAATCTAATGAAACACTACTGCTGACGCATTTGCTTACAAATGTTTTTTTTTTAAATATATATATACTATTATAATTGCTTGTTTCATTCAATTTATTTATTGTTTTTATTGCTAAAAATCTAATGAAAACGTATATAAAATTAAAATATTTAAATGAACTCTAATGTATTAAATTAGACATATTGTATTATATTGCATTATATTATAGTGCATTATGATATATTTTATAATATTATATTATATTATATTGCAATATCTTATGTTATATTATATTATATTATATTATATTATATTATATTATATTATATTATATTATGTTATATTATATATTATGAATACATGGTATACATGGAGTGAATATATGGTAAAACAGCAGTAATATATGTCCATGTTATTAGAATTAAAATTATTCACCTTCCTGTCAAATTTTTATTCTTTTTCAAATATTTCCCAAATGATGTTGAACAGATTCAGGAATTTTTCACAGTATTTCCTATAATATTTTTTCTTCTGGAGAAAGTCTTATTTGTTTTATATCAGCTAGAATAAAAGCTGTTTTTAATTGTTTTAAAGTCATTTTAAGGTCAATATTATTAGCCCCCTTAAGCAATATTAGTTTTCAATTATCTACAGAACAAACCACTGTTATACAATGACTTGCCTAATTACCCTAACTTTACCCTAATTAACCTAGTTAAACCTTTAAATGTCACTTTAAGCTGAATACTAGTGTCTTGAAGAATATCTAGTCTAATATTATGTGCTGTCATCATGGCTAAAGATAACAGAAATCAGATATTAGAAATGAGTTAGTAAAACTATTATGATTAGAAATGTGCTAAAGAAAAAAAAAAGAAAAAAAAAATCAACAGAAATTTTCGGAAAAAATAATTATAATGATTCAGACTTCTACTCTATACGTTGAGATATTATGTACGGCCATCACCATCACAAAAGAACAATCATCTTTACGTAGCGAGTGAATATACGGTAATACCGCATTGATGTTTGTCCACACGGTGAGATCTCGTCACTCCGCAAACAAAGCGCTCATCATTTAAAGACAAAAAGCGAAGACTGAGAGGTCAGAGAAGATCAAGCCTTCTGCATTCATGACCTCAATACTCTCTCTTTCTTTCCCTCTTTTTTTCTCTCTTCTCCTCCTTTCTCTGTCCAGCCTCCTCTACTTGCTCCAGAACTGTCAGATTGCATTATTTCGTTTCACGCTCCACGCCTGCGGAAAAAACAGCCGTGAACCTCGCCGCGATTCTCCTGCTCCAGTTCCTCCTCCTGCACTCAGCGCAGTGAAAATACCAACATTATTTTATTCATGACGAGCCTGGAGAGGAGCTGAAAAGGCCACCGAGATGCTGATGAAGATGAAGATGATGATGATGCAGGAGTTTGTGATCGTGTCTCAAACAACACAAATCAATGAGCTGCTGATTCAAAATTACTCTTAAATCATTGATTTCTGCTGTGGGATCAATTAAAGCGTTACTGTGATCTAATGAAACACCACTGCTGACGCATGAGATTACAAATGTTGTTGTTTTTTTATTTACTTGGTTGTTGTATTTGTTGTGTTTATCTTTTTATTTGCAAAAAAGTCAAATAAAATAACAGTCAAATAACATATAGAATAAAGTCATTCTAATTTAACAATTTAGACATTATATTGTATTATATTATATATTAAAGTATATTATATTGCACTGTATTATATATTGTACTATTATGTTATATTACAATGCACTATATTATATTATATTGCATTACATTATATTACATTATATATTATAATATGTTATACTGTATTATATTATATTATATATTATTATATTATATTATATATTATTATATTATATTATAT